>VZRR01002999.1:0-53025 GCA_013398015.1 Oreocharis arfaki
GAGGGGCGAGCGGGCGGAGGCGGCAGCAACGGGCGGCAGCGGTGGCCAATCGGTGCGGGCGCAGCTGCTGGGGGCGGGGCGGTGGCGGTGAGTGACAGCGCTTGGGCCAATGAGCGGGGGGCTGTGGGCGGGGATGCGGGAGGGAGACGGGAGCGGCCCCGCGTCCCCCCGAGCGGGCGGGGCTGTCCCGGCCCGGTTCCCCCGCGTTCCCCCGAGCGAGGCAGCGCTCCGGCGTCAGGGGGAGAGCAACACCCGCCTACGCACTGCCCTTTGGCACCGGCGACCGCCCCTCCCTTCCTGAGCCACGGGTGTTCCCTGCTCCGGGCTCCCCGCTCGCTGGTGCAGGAGTGTTTATAATACTGTAATGCTATAATAAAGCGCGATGCGTGACCGGCACTGGGGACGCAAAGCGTTCTTCCCGCCGCTTCCCGGGCCCTCCGCGCGCCTGTGGAGCCGGGAGTGCGCCTGTTCAGCCTAAGCGCGACTTGGCTTGGATATAAAGATCCACCCTTTGCAATCGACTCCTTGCAGACGCCCTTCGGCCTCCTCAGAGTGTTCAGCGTGGTGATCCCTTTCCTGTATGTCGGTACTCAGATCAGTAAGAACTTTGCAGCCTTACTTGAAGAACATGATATCTTTGTCCCAGAGGATGACGATGATGATGATTAAAGGGTATGTCATTAACTGCACCAGCAGTGCAATTATTTGTGCTTCTCGTTTGCCTTGGGGCAGGGAGAATCTCAGACAAGGAAATACAGCCAGCAACAGGTTAAAAGACACACTTGCAGTTAAACACATGGACACAGATTTGTCTTTGGGCATGAACTTTTTTGTTTTATACCAGAGTAGGCCAGACTGGTATCTGTGCAATCTCTACACCATGCATTTCTTAGAGATTGGAAAAACTGATGGTGTTTTAGATCTTGTCAGCTGAATCAGAAATAAACTGAAGTCAGTGAGGGTCTGTACTGCAGACAAGAGAGAGACTTCAGTGTTACCACATTACACATCCAAAGGGGAACAGAGCTTGTGAAGGGTCTGAAGCACATGTCCTATGAGGAATGGCTGAAGGAGCTGAGGATGTTTAGCCTGGTGAAAAGAAGCCTCAGGGGAGAACTTATCACTCCCTACAACTACATGAAAGGGGGCTCTAGCCAGGTAGGGTTCTTTTCCCAAGTCTCTTTTCCCAAGTAACAAACAATANTAGCCAGGTAGAGTTCAGTCTTTTCCCAAGTAACAAACAATAGGACAAGAGGAAATAGCCTGAGGTTGTGCTAGTGAAGGTTTGGATTGGATATTAGGAAACATTTCTTCATGGAAAGGGTTGTCCAGCATTGGAACAGGCTGCCCAGGGAAGTGGTGGAGTCATCTGCCCTGGAGATATTTAAATGAGGTGTAGATGAGGCACATAAGAACATGGTTTAGTAGTGAACTTGGCAGCACTTAACAGTTGGGACTCAATGAACTTGAAGGTCTTTTCCAACCTAAACAATTCTATGATTTTGTTTTACTTGTTTACCTGTTTAAAAGTCTTCTCCTAATTCACAGAATGACTCTTTTAAAACAGAATCACTTATTGTCTGAAATTCTGATAATAGGTGAACAATTTAAGAGAATTCCAAAACCTGTCAGAACAAACTGTCTGGTGGGTGTTACAGCACTTATCTCTGGAGTAGTTAGACCATTCAGACTCACTGTAGAAAGGAAGAATGGAAATAATTCACCCGTATATGTTACACTTTCTACCATTTTATGTTACTCTGTTATGTTACTTTGCCTCACCCTTGTGTAAAGATCTGAGTTTGGGTGTATTTGATTCTTTATAGAACAAAGACACTGTTTTAGAGAAGTTGTTGTAAATAGTGTTGCTTTATCATTGGTTTGGTGGATGTATTCCAGTTGATAAGGGGGTTTTCCAGCAGGCATTGTGCAGCTAACAACTAAGACTTAAAAGATTGCAAAGACTGTACTGGCCTGTTGGAAACTCCCGTTATGTAAACTTGATCTTATATAGTTTTGGGAGGAGGATACAGACTACCTCAGTAATGTATCTGAAGAGTAACAGCTTGTTTTTCCATTTGCAGCACTGGAACAGAAGAACAGAATGGGAAAAGCCATTGACAAAACAATGGTTCCAACATCTGTCACCCGTGTTTCGTCCTTCCTAAAGGGACAGGGGGCTTTGTATCCCCTTTTGCCAGTGAGTGTCCTGCACATCTCTGTATGATGAAAATCTGTAGATCAGGGTTGAAGGAAGTGCTTGATAGGCCCTGCATCCTTGCACACACATGCTCACCTCATCAAAGACTGCTTGGGATGCCTTTAATTAACAACATGGGAAACACTTAATTAAATATCAAGAGATTGACGTGTACAACTTTGGTCTTGTGTTTTTATACATTATTTCTCACTGGCCTAGCCTTTCTGTCTTAACCTTTCTACCTCTGTATGTCTGTTTCAGTAGAGAGGCTCTCCTCATACTTATTTATTCTTTGGAGTCCTTTCAGTAATTCAGTACTGATCTACAGGACAGGGAGAATCCTAGGGGAAGCAGCAGCCCCCTGACCCAGCCCTGTTAAAGACTGAAGCACACATCGACAATGGCACTGTGGTTCAACAACCTAGCAGCTCTATCTGATGGGGGCTGTCTCATTGACTTCACCTCACTGAAGATTAAATACAGTATTATCATCAGACTTAAAACTTTGAATGCCTTTGGCAGAAGGTTGAGATCACAAGTGGCAAATGAACACTGGCTCCAGGTATCTGTTATTTCCTAGGTAGTTCAGTACTTCCTGCTGAAAGAGCCCTAACATATTTGTTTTCTTAACTGTGTATGAACTTCAACTCTTCTTTTCATAGAAGTGTTTACTATTGCATTTAAATCTTTGTATAATAGACTTAAAAGGTCTTCGCTGCTGCTATGGCAGAGGAAGAGTACCTTTAGTCACACCAGACCAGCTGTTTTCTCAAACTGAAACCTTGAGAGGCTGGTCAATTATTTATTTTTCTTAAGCCAGCGTTGCCCAAGTGTCTCGTGGTTTCTGGTCACTAGATCTGGCCTCTTCTCTAGAATGCCCACTTTTTCCTTCCTTATTGGTGTTGCTGTTGAATTGGGAACAGTGTATAGTTCCAACAGCCACACTGGCTCCCTTATTCTTTGGCAGAGCTTTGGATGTTTGCTCAGTAACTTTCCAGCACGGCTACTGAGAGAAAAGGGAGCCTGTAATATGAGTAACCCCAAGAGCTGTAGCTGAAGGCAGCTGTCAGGTTCTTGAGTCACTTGGTATCTGAGTTGCCACCTGAGAAGTGGTTGTTCCAGTTATCACCTCTTGGGAGCCAAACATGTATCTGCTCCTGTCTTATATGCTGCCAAAATCCTTTTCACTGCTTTATCCCACAGTCCCTCCTGAGCTCCTCCAGACTTTGTCAACCCTGTCCTTAAAAACATGCCACCCCTGAAGCCCCAAGGTACCTATGTACACATCCCTGAGGAGTGTTGTGTTACAGTCCTCATATTGGGAAGAAAGCCCCAGTATTTAGGCTGGATAAAAAGTTTGAGTGTACTACAAACATGCAGTGCTGGTCACATCTGGGGGAGCTCCAGCACTGAGTTACCCGCTGAAAACCTGTTCTGACTGGTGAAAGAATAAATTTTCCTTACCCTTCTCCAAAGGGAGCTAGTAATTCCTGATTCAGTGGAGGAGGTGATGGTAGGACACCATCGCCTGCTAGACTTCAAAAGCTCTTACAGGTAGAACTATTCTAGAAATAGCTCTTCTAGCTCTTCCTATTCTAGAAAACAGCAGAATTCCCCGTTTTTCCAGGTGATTTCATTTTACAGCAGAGAAATGAACTCTGCTGATGTTTTAATGCACAAGGCTTTATTTGCCTATTGGATTTTATATATTCTCTGTGAGGAACTAAGGAGACTAATGCCCAATAAAAACCAAAAGGTTAACAAAGTCATAGCATGAAATTGCAAGACACTGCATGAATATAGATGAACCTACAGATGAGACTCAAGCACAAGAATATTCCTGTGAGTACAGTGGCTTTTCTGAAGGCCTGCTCTTTTCCTCACACAGCTAACACCTACGGATGGGGCTGCAGGCTAAGCAGAAAGCCCCACAGCCAGCTTGTGTTGTGGTTATTCAGCAGACACCCCAGGGCAAGTGGTGGCACAAGTGCCATCCACTGAAAGTATACACTGGCAAAACTAGGAAATTGCAGCTTTTCAAACAGATCATAATCACTTTCACATGCTCTGGATTCACCTAGTCATTAGGCTCCTAGGATGCTAGAGAATCTCTTTGTGTGGATTTTTTTTTTCTATTGTATAGAACTTTATTTGTAATTTAGGGCAGGAAGACAGAGTCAGTTTCTCAGGGATTGTGGCCCGCATAGAATTTGGACAGAAAGTCTTTAGGTTGCGGGGTTTCAGTCTCGTGGAAGTACCTCATGACGTGAGTCCTCTGCTTCCAGACGTGAATGGTTTCTTGAAGCTCCATTTTCCCCTGCACACAGACAAGAATTTTAGACTATTTCTCAAGTTAGAGCCCAAGTCTAACCACACAGCACTGTGAAAGTTATTTGAATGCATTTAAAAACACCTAAGTAAAAAAATAGCTGCATCAACAGTTCTGTACTCCTACAGCCTGCATGCATCACCTACACTGTGACACAAATATACTGTTCCTGCCTCGGGACTTAAGTTGATGTCTCTGCAGCACAGCTTCCCAGCCCTGTGAAACAGGGAAGAGATTCTGCCCCCTTCCTAAAACCTGCTTTGTTTCTCTCATGACCAGCACCTCCCAAAAAATTCTACACAACATTCCTAACTTTTGAGCACCTCTACTGAATTTGGGTGAACAGCAACACGTTAGCTGTAAAAATAACTGCTGCCAAGTGCTTTGCACCAGTATCACCACCAAAGACATATGCAACTTCTCCATGACTCCAACCTTTTGTAGCGGTTTTGCAGGATGGTAGCACAGAGCAAAATGAGACTTTCTGGAATTGTCACCTACCATACTATCTAGGATTCTGTTTCCAGATTTTTTCATCATGTAAAGACAGAGTAATTGTCTTGAAATGCAAGAAACAAAACAGGTGAGCATGACAGTTCTTGGTTGGAAGTTTTCTAATTAGAACTGCAGAGGTCAGTTACTGTTGCTCAGACACATTTTAAAGCCCGGTGTGCTAATTATTGCTTTGAAGCAGACAGGTCTCACAGGCCTGTAACACCACCAGATGTGGTACAGAGTTGGAGTGTTCTGCCACCCAAAACCAGCCTCCCACCAAGTACTGACACTGTAATACATGTTTCAGAATCAGTGAAGAAAACCATTTTCCAATCCAAGGAAGTACTGTAGAGGGTAGAAAGTTCATTTTTAATAGTAAACTAGTGAGCAGCACCTGTTTTCCCTTTCTTTTGATTGTTGTTGTTAAACAAAGGAAAGCAAGCAAGCAAGCAACAAAAACAGACAACAAACTCAGTATTTTAACTGCCGCTTTGCTTGACATACATTTGCTGAATTTTAAAGCAGCTTCATCCCTTATCAACAGGTTTGCTGACATAGATAAACCAATCCAACTGCAAGAGGCAACCACTCCATAGACAGACTGGTACAAATTTGTCCCCCTCCGCCATCACACCACCAATCACCCACATTCTCTGCAGCTTCAACAGCTCAGGAATAGCTGTTTGTACCTTAATAACCAGCATGTCTATCACGCGTGGATCCGTAACGTGGGCATTCTTCATGAACATCTCCCGCACCTTGTTACGCCCCTGTTTCACCGTGATGTCCAGCTGGTACAGGTGCACTAAGAGAAACACAACACCTACTGCGGTCATCCACGTCGCTGTGCACTTGTTCCACCGGCAACATGCAGCTCAACCCTACAAATCGCTACACGGTCACTCGTTCATGCGGCGCCCGCCGGCTTCACCAATGTCATTAAGGCCGTTCCGACCTTGAGCCCGCGCAGCAGGCCCCGCGTCCCACACCCACCCGTGTTGGGCACCTCGCGGTACCAGGCCCGGTACAGCTCCCTGACGCGCCGCTTCGCCTCGCCCAGGTCCCGGCTGAAGATCGGCTTCACGGCGGCCGACACCACTCCCTTGCCCGCCACCGCCATCTTGCTACCGCCACCGCCTTCCCCACCGCCCACGGGAGCGCCCACGGCACGGCAACTTCTCCTATTGGCCGGCTGAGCTGCCACTCCAGGCTTCCGGTCCGGCGGCCTCTCATTCGATTGGTCAGAAGACACGCCAATCACCGCTGCCTGCATGGGGTGGAGCAGCCGGTGGGCGGGCCCGTGTTTGGCCCCGCCTCCTGAGGCCCTCGGGCCCGCACCGCCCCTCAGGGGCCGCTCCGCCCTCAGGGCAGGACCGGCGCTGTGACGCGGAGCGGTGTATTTGTTCCCTTTGCTCCCGAAACTCCGCAATAGGCTGGTGTTCGCTCGTGCAGGTGGGCTTTCTTTCAATGCATTCTTGGGCTAGAAACACAGCCCCTCCCCTAGCTATACCCGCGTTTTTATCCTAATACACGAATGCCGAGACCCTCTCTGAAGTTAAGCTCTCTCTTAAACACACTTAGGTATGTGCTGGCCGCTATAAACCCAAACACATTCAGTTCAGTGTCATTGAACAGACCAGAAAAGTAACACTGAAATGATCTTGAAAGACGCAGGTGTGGTGCTGGGTGTGAGGAGAGAAGTCTCGGGTGAGTAGCAGAGGCAGGAGCACAGCAGGACCGAGGCAACCGCAAAGAGGAGGGCCGAGAAAGAAGATTTCACATCACTTTTATTCTTTCAAGTTATTTTGTAGATGAAAAGCAGAAATGTGCAGTTCCTCCTGCAGTACAGATCTTAATTATGTTAATAAGTATTTGCATAATTCAATAGCTTTTACAGCTTCCAAAATTACTATTACACAAAATTACTAGTGCACATGTGAACTTGATTTCAGATTTTTTTTTTAATGGTCATTATACATAGGAGCTCCTTTTTGCTATTGTCTTTTCAGATGTGGTAAGGCAGCTACTACTAATTTAAACATCAACATATCTTTACATCTTGCAAAACAATTTGTCAGGAATATTGCAGGAAGAATGAGAAAGGTAACTCTGAAATCCATGGCCATACAGTTTCAAACTGTAACACCACCCATTTGTAGTTCCAAACCTGCTCAAGAGCTGACTTTATGTAATGATGAAAAAAAATTTTAATTAGAGGAGATAGTAAATCTAAACACCAGGATTTCTCTTTAAATGTATTTATAGAACTGTCTGTATTTCACAAATGACTGTCTTCTGTAGCTGGAACACCATATGGATTATTTATGTACTCCTTGGTATTTACTCCTGCTGGAGGCATAGCATGACATAGGGGTTGTCAGAATGAAAACTTACTTTCTTTGAGGGTATAAATTAAGACAATGCAATATTCGTGCAAGACAGGGGAGTATGTAATAAACAGGAAGGAATGAAGGGGGCGTGGGTGTATTGGATGGTAAGATTTTTCAGGAGCACTACTCTGAAACTACATTTAAATGTCACCTTGTTGTTTAAGCTGCAGCTCTCTTGTCTGATTCAAGATCCACAACTAGAATTAAGCTAAACAAGATATTGGCCTAGATCCTTACTTTACACAGATGTGGCCTTCTGCACAGACTTGAGATGGAACCTGGCATGAGGCTGCCTAGACCTGCAATGTTTCTGACAAGAGTGGGTGGTGGTCTGTGAGTGAAAGGAGAGCGGTGTGCACTTATCTTGGGAGAGCTCGCAACATGTATGGGTGTGGGGAGTTTGTGAGAGCAAAGTAACCGTCCTCCCGTGGCCTGGGCTGGTCCTCAGGGAGCACGAAAGTGAATGTCTGCAGGAGAGTGGTAAAGAAAAGAAAGAGCTCCATCCTGGCCAACTGTTCTCCCGGACAGGCACGGCGACCTGCAAGAGGGGGAGTAGAAAGTGTTTGTCAAAGAGGGCAATAATCCATGCTGGAATTGCTGCGGGGGAAGCAGATCACCCTCCTGCTGTGCTTGTGACTTGCAGCTGGATCCTCCCCTCAGATTTACCTGCTGAGAAGGGCAGGAAGGCGTCTGGTTTCACAAACTGCCCGTTCGCATCCAGGAAGTGTTGGGGGTAAAACTCATGTGGTTTCTCCCAGACTGTCTCATCCTTCAGCACGGAAGACAAGTTGGTGATGATTGTCGTCCCCTGCACTCCCGCACAAGAGGAAACAACTTAGGTGAGAACAGCAGCATTATCTTGGCACAACAGAACAGTGCTGGTCCCTCTTTAGTCCCTGTCTCCCATCTAATAGCAACCATCGTTTGGTGCCTCAGCATGAGGCACCCATTTCCACTTCTGCGTCTTATCTGAAGCAGAGGTAAAGCAGGGCCCTTTTCCAACGGCATATGGTGCCTGCCCTACACTCTGGAGCATCTGAACTTCTGCAATTTGTATCCTTTGAAAGGCTGTTGCATGCAAATGCCAATTTCATGGTTACACAGTGGAAACAGCCTCTGCTTCTCAGATCCTCCTGGACTTGTTTTATAGCTGCAGAGAAAAAGCTGACTGACAGACTTCAAAGCCCAACTTTCGCAGGGACCATGGAAAATTGCAAAGCTTTCCTGTTTCACATGTCAAGGTTCTAAACCAGAGGAGATACCACAAGGGTGAAAAAAAAAAAAAAAAAAAAAAAAAATCCCAGGCTTGAATTCTGCCTCTGCTGCCAGGACAGCTGCTTGTCACAGCGGAACTGGTCTGAATGCCAATGGCATTTGAGTAGCTTCAGAGGTTAGAATTTAACTACTACCATCTCAGGAAATCCAGTGAGCCAGTGTTGAGTGCCTCCAGAGAGCCTGTTAGGCTTCTTCCGACACAGGCAGTGAATATCACGGCTCATTGAGAGGAAAGGAAACCTTTACACTGAGCTGCTACTGCAGTTGGGTTCCCACACAACAAGCATAAGCCTAGAGCACAAATATGACCATCTGCCTGAGTTTAGCATTTCAAAATGTCCTATTTTAGTGCTCAACAGTGACTGTAATGGGGGCTGGAAGTGCAATGCTGCAGAGTTGGACGGGATCATCCCCACCCCATGCCTGGCATCTGCACAAGGAGAGGATGCTGTATTGCTTATCTGGTCACGGTCACCTTGGGAATAAAGAAGCCTTGCAGCTCGGTGTCCCGGTACGTCATGTGAGGTAGCGCAACAGGAACAATATCCCCGCAGCGCTGCACTTCATGGATCACAGCATTAGTGTAAGGCATGCTTGCTTGGTCCTTCATGGTGGGGGGTCTCTCTCTGCCAATCACCGTATCAATCTCTGCCTGGACCTTACCTGAAAGCAGAACAGATAAGGAATTAGAGGATAAGGATAAGATAACCAGAAGGGGCTGATACAAGCTTAAGGAAGAATGGCTGCATGGGACTGTAGGCAGTGTGTGAGAACAGGACAAGCAGTTAGAGACAGGAGCAGAAGCCAGATGGGAAGGCATTTTTCAGTTGACCGGAGTCTCTGTATAACTGTTCTTTGCTCATAGCGTCTTTAATAAAGGCCTTGCCACTTAATGTGCTACCTTACCCTTCCTCTACACAGGTTGTAGGGTACCTGGGCAAGCAGCATTAGAGAATTTAAACCAATCAGTACCTATTCCAAATACCAGAAAATGGTGCACTGACTACTGCAAGTTCCCAGGCGAAGCCCTCAAAATGAAGGAGAGAGCAAACTTGCCCTTCCAACTCCAGTCTTTTTATCATGGCTTCCCCCCTGCCAGAACAGCTGTTTTGGAAGTGTTTCTCTTGGTTTCTGATAGACCAACAACCACCAAAGCTGTTCCTCATTGCAAAATCCATGGAGAGATGTTCAGCCTCCTTGCGGAAAAATGAGTCTTGAAGGGAAGAGGCCACACTTCTGTAAGTAAGTTTCTGACTTACTCTGTATTTCGGGGTGGAGAAGCATATACAGCAATGCCCACCGGAGAGTGGTGGAGGTGGTCTCAGAACCAGCTGTAAACAAGTCTGCAGTCACCAGACGAAGGTTGTTATGGTGGAAACCGTTCTCTTCAGCTGCCTTACCCTGTGGAGAGCAAACAAGTGGGTGATTGGAGCTGGGGTATTTGCTGGGCAAGAAGACCACTGTCCAGAGAAGTACTGAGAAGAACTAGATCTACTTTTTACCATGTGTTCCTGTTTTTCACTGGGAGAGCAGAGCACAGCACAGGTGACAGTCTGAGCATGACTGATGTACTTTGTAACCCTGTTACCTCCTGTATTTGATGGTCCTCAACCACCTGCAATATACTCAGAGAAGAATGCTACCCCTGCCTTCAGGACAGAAGTAAACACCTCATGCTCTCAGCTCAAACAGAGAGAAGGCCCCTGCTGTTCACTGTAACATCTTCCCCCAAAGGAGGTGGAACATAGTTGCTCAGGTTTGATCAGATGATAAAAGCCACAGAGTAGAGAAGAGGGTGCACTGATGTGGCAAATGCAAAATTAGCATTATTTTACGGGGTTATCTCTAGCTACACATTACAGATTCTCGCTGCTCCTGCCCTGACATTTTCTTACAATAAAAAAAAAATTAAAAATCAGGGTATTATTGCTGCCTATTAAGTCTGCAACACCACTTTCAGCAAAACTGGTCTCTCATCCAAATGCTAATTGAGCTCAAATTTGTCAGCATATGAGATATGACAAGCTCTCTGCATGAGCTCATCTGCTTGTCTTTTCTAATCCTCTTTATATTTCCCTTTCCCAGGGACCAGCTTCTGTTAAGTTAGTCTGTATATTTAGATGCTGTTGTAATACGGATAGCAATTAATAATGCATTTAAGACTCAACTGTTATTCCAATAAAAGATCTCAGACAAGGGAGTTTGAGACCGACTTGACCAAAGTTAACTCAGGAGAGGCTTATCAGGTGATCTTAGTGAACAGAAGAGAGATGTGACAAGAGGCAGCATGGTCAGGCTCACATCCCCAAGTTGTACTGCTCAGTGCAGAGTAATGTAAGTCACGTTGCTCTGCCCATGCGAGCTGGGGGTGGGGGGCAACACATGGGCTGGAGGTGCCTGACCCACAGCATGGCAGGGTTTGTTATGCAGAGCAGCAGTCCAGCCTGAGGACTTGGATGGTGGAAGCAATTTGCAAGCAGAATTCACTAATACTGCTCATCTGGCACTTGAAATTTAGTGAATCCATGTGCAGAAACATATGGTAGATGATACCTTTGATTTTATACTGACTTTGTGCCTGACTGAATTGAAGGAAAGACTCCTTTTAATTTCAGTGAAGTTCAGATTTAGGCCTTCTGATATCTAGCAAACTAGTTCTTAGCAAGCAATTAAAAAATATACATCCCAAAGGAGATGCTGTCATTTCAAGCCATAACTTAGTTTAAAGACAGGCTACAGACAGGGCAATGACACCAAAAAGCCAGTCTGTTGCTCCAGTTTCATAACTGATTTTGAGGCATCAGTCATTGAGGCACTGACATTACCCAGAATCTTGCATGCTGACTTGTTCCCTGGTGCAAACTTAGGACTATTAGTGGATTCTCAATTGTTGCTTTTTAAAAGCCTTCAAATTTTTGTAGGCTGGAAAGAAGGAAGTTGCTAGATTCTGAAGGAAATGTGAAGGTAGAAATTGGAAACAAGAACATTAGCAGATAATATAGTGTTTTAAGCCAATAAAAGAGCTTATGGCATGAAGAACACCTTTCTTCTCAAGATACAATGTGGAATAAAAAAGTAGGAAATTAGTTGGTAAGAGGTTCTATACAGCTCTATGAGGAAAGTCAGCTTCACAAGCTTGAGCAGGCCGAGAAACTACTCCTGACCCCAGAGGGTCTGCTGGTGTCACCCTACCTTCTCCATTTCCTTTAAAAACACATCTGTGAGATCTCGGGTGTAATCAGGGTCCCAGGTCTTCTTATGCTCATCTATGACCACATCTATGAAGTCCATTAACTCCCTTAGTCCTCGAAAGACCTTCTGTGGCAGTCCAGGGATGTGCACCAAAATGGGCACGGCATTAAGAAGCTGGGGTGTGAGAACGGGGGGCGGGGGGGGAGAGAGAGAGAGAAAAGATATTACATGATGCAAAAAAAGAAAAACGATGAAAACAAAATTCTCTCAAGCCATAGAGGGCAGCTTCTCACAGCCTGTGGTTTACCTGAGGCAGGAATCCAGTTTCTTCATCCAGGGAATTTTGAAACAACCGTGACAACTTCTTGAACGTCTCATCACTGTAGTCAAAACGGTCTCCAAAGACAATGGTGCAGATAATGTTACAGACAGCATTATTTAGAAGAGTCTGTATATAAAAAGATTTACCTGAAAATGGAAATGGAGACCAAGCCATGAAGCTCAGCAACACCAAGCTGTTGGACCTCATCTGTCAGCAATGAGAATACACAAATGCCTCCTTGATGACACCAGGAGAAAAAGTCCCCAAACCACTCAAAGCATCATAATAGGAAGTGAAGATCATCTGATTCTTACTAATATTTGGTTGATCTATGTTTAAAGGAGAAAATTTCCAAGAAAAACTGAGTTGCAGGGCTGTTCTGTGACTTGACAGGTAACACTTTTTTCTGTGTCTGGATGACAGGCTGTGAACTCTCAGCTGCGTTTTTGTTGCATATGATAATATCAATATGTTCCACTAAACTTCATAAAGTTAGAGCTACTGAGCTCTGCAAATAATTCTATATTACCTATCTATTTCTAATTTCCTATTTGTTTACTGTTTTGAATGGATTAGTGTTATGGTAGCCCCACTGTGTAAAGCAGAAGTGGCTCCAAGGAATGCACATAGACTAGAAACACTGCATTTGTGTGGGAAGAGAGCACTGCATGCAAACAAGAGTGGCTGTAGTATTACTTTTCTCTGCATCACTGTATTGCCTTTTTCTGTGATTTTCCCATCCTTGTGGATGTCACAAACCTTCTTCAGACTTGATTGCAGAACAAAGAAATCCAGCTTCCTCTACCACTCGCTCCTCCAATGATTTCTTTCCCATCCCAAAGTTCCTCAGGGTAGAGAGTGCAAACCTCCTTAGCTCCCTCCAGACGTGCCCGTATCTTGCTACAACAATCCCTGGAATTGTGGATGAGCAAGAAATGTCAGATATCTGACCTGTACATCAAGCAAATTTTGCTAGAGAACAGCAATTGTGAGTCTGGAGGTACGGGCCTGTGTGGATAGATGAAACAGTCTGACCTTGTGCAGCTTGCTCATACAGCAATTCTGAAATGGATCACTGCACCTTCTAATGCCTGTGCATGGCTGGCAAAGGTGCAGGGAGGATTCAGCGGGAGCAACGAGGGCTGCTAAGGATAAAGGAATCACTCCTCCAAATAATTCAGCATTGTTCCCATAGCCTGTGTGAACTGGGTAGCAGCTTGTGCCACCACACAGGAGATGAGGATGGCATGTGGACAGGATGCTGGATAATACTCTGTCTTGGATGAAAGTCACCGTATTTTTTTGTGACAACAACTTGCATGTAACATTTTGCATAAGCATTTTGTCTCACATAAGCACCACAAGCACTAATTAGGGAGTGTTGGGAGCTGGCAGGAAAGCTGTAGCACTGATAGTGTCCTTACACAGCTGAAGAGGTGTGTGCTTGCTGGAGCTGTACTACAACCACTAAGGGGAGCCCCCATTAAATCAAATCCAAGTTTGTTGCCACCAAAGGGTGACAGACACACAAGGAGGTTGACCAGGGGGACATGAGAAGGTGCACCATACTGAGAAAATCTTGCCTCTACCCAATCCTTCTCATGCTAGTGCCATCAAGCAATATCCATTTTCATGGCACTTGCCTTCAGAATTCTTTCCATAGCCCACGTGTTCATATATTGGAAAGTGCGGCCGGTCAGCAAAGTCCTCTGATTTGTGGACCAGGGCTTCCTTCACTGTTTTATACCCATTCAGCACTACCAGGTTGGTCCAGCAGTTCTGGAGACTGAAGATGTTTCCAAACTTCTTCTGAAGCTGCCAAGATAAAAAAGCATGTCCCTGAAAGTGAGCTGAGTGTAACATCAGAAATATCACCATATCCTTCCTTAGGGCCTTTATTATTTAGTGGTCTTTGAGGTATTTTTGTTCAGAGATCTTCAGCTAATCTTTGACCTTTATCTTGGCAGTTCAACTGCTCAGAACAGTGCCAAGCAGCAGTTGTAGCAGGGATCAATGCCCTGTAAGTGGAAAAATTTAGAATACACCTATCATGGCCAAACTGCTGTCATGAACATTGTGCAAGTACTTCTTATTTTGTCAAGAAACTTTTTGGGGGTTTTCAAAGACTGCATGCTCAATAATGAATTATTTCCTAATGTTTCCATTTATTTTGACCTGAAAGACTAAGGAAGTTTTGAGTTAGTTTGCTTCTGCTGATAACAAGGTGATAAGTAATTTTTATTTAAAGATGCATTTGCACATAAAGATCTACCCAGAGCCAGGTTTCCAGAAACATGGTTGGAAAAGGCAATTCCACACTGGAGTTTCAGGTCAACTTTCTCCCTGAAAGGAGTGTACACATCTAGTATGACTGGTAACTGGCACACACTCTACGTCTGCTGTGATCTGTAAGCTTCATTATGCTGAATCAGGATGGCTACACAGGTAATCCTGTCAACCACACACTCACCATGGGAGCTGCCCATGGAGTAAAGTCTTTTCCAGGTAGACAAGCCCTTTAATGGGACATAGACTCCTGGGAAGGCAGGTCAAAATTCCCTTTCTAGTCAGGAACACTGAACAAAGCTCAGAAGCACATCGCTCAAGGACATTGCAATAGTTGCAATACCCCATGGTTTTCTTTTTCTTTTTTTTTTTTCTGTATTTTTACTGTTTAAAAGCTAAGATTCTTCATTTCTGCACTGTAACATTGTAAGGAATTGAAGTACTTAATACTGTACTTGCAGTAGGGTTGAAAAGGGAATTAGCACTTCCCTGGCACTAGAAATATGTCATTAAAAATGATTACTGGTCAAGACTGTGGTTAGCATGACCCTGACGTGATACGATTTGAAAATGGTAAGCTTTGGACTACATGCAAGCAAATAATATAAATGCTATATTTAGTTTCTGCATTTGGCAGGTTTTGGACAGACAGCTGAACAGCGCTGTCCAAGAAAAGAGGCCTTTAGAGTTTGCAAGCTGAAGCACAAAACCCCCATGGTTTATCTGCTGCAAGCTGTGCCGTGCTTTCCCTTCGAGAAAAGCTAAGCCCTGACTTTGAATAGGAACGCTACCGAGATTTTGGGCATCGCTGCTGGGGCAAATCCCACAGGCTGATCTCTTTAACTGAAACTGTCACATGCCTGCAGGCATGCTTCAGTAACTCACAGGGAAGCCTGCCATTCCTGCAGCCGCATTCCCAGCCCACAGATATTTGTTTGTCTTCCCTTGTTTGCACATCCCCCTGCTCCTTTGCCCCCAAGCCTGCTCACATGTTAGGTTGGTAGCGAGCTCTACAGCTTCACCCATCACCAGGGGTACAGCACTGTCTCCCGCTGAGCTCATACAGAGATGGGGAGATAGAGCCTGGGAAGTGTTGGTGTGTGATTATCTCTTTATCTGTGCAGGCCAGGTCAGTGTCCTTAGGCACTGACTTCGCTTCATCCTGGACTTTGGAGAGGGCATTGCCCTTTGGCTTTGTGCAAGGGTAGTGATACTGAAATTGGCCAAACCTAAACTAACACAATTTGAAGTATTAGAAAGCAGGCATTCTTTATCGTAGCACTGGACTCCTCTAACAGAATGTGTGTCGTGACACTTTACAACAGGGGATTTATTCCATCACGATCATACATATTCATTGCAGCGTGCTTCCTAGCTAATACATAAACACCATTTTTCCCAGGACTTACCTGCATGCATCTGCCTCCTACTGGAAGTCCTTTTGTGGTCCTAGGGGCTCATCTAAAGGTGTCTCTGGGAGTCATACTCACTGAGTGCTTCAATATTACAGGTGACCTTTCCCTAAACTTTTTCTTTGGTCATGTGCTGTTGCTTCTTGTTACATAACTTGCCAAAACCTCCACTCTATTCCTCATTATCTGTTTATCCACTGTTCCCACCTACGTTTATCAACCTGAGTGCATACTGTTACATTCTTCCTTTTTTTTTTTTTTTGCTAGTTAGTCTTTAATCTCTATCTAGCAACTTCAGGGGAACTGAAAATTCCTATTCTCTGTGTTATGTATCTGTAGCTGATGCCAGGATGTCACCCACCCCTCCTGGGCCCACGGTGGATTGTATGTGGAGTGTTTAATTGCAGGGACTGCCACTCACCTGGCCAAAGGAGTGGTGGGGCTTGTGGAAGTCAACAGAGAGCATGGTCCCGATGAATGGCAGCGACACTGGGCCCGGCGGGTAACGGCTCCACTTCTTTCTGCGCTTTGTGAAGTCAAGCAGGAAAGCAAACACTGCAAGAAAAATTCCCAGTATAGAGATATTGCTCCAGAGGGATGACAGCTGGGACCCCAGCCACAAGAGCAATGCCATTCTGTAGCCTGTCTACTCCTTGATCTTCCTCTTTTGACCCAAGACTGTTGCTGCCTCCTTTTGCCTTTTCTCTTCTCCTCTCTCTCACTTTCTTGCCCTGACAGCTGCCCCTTTCTCCTTGCTTTCTACTTCCCCACACTGCCTTTTCCTGCTGCTCCTCTCTCCCTGCACTTGCTGACCTCTGAACGTCAAACTTGGCTCTAACTACAAGCTCCTCCTCTGCTCAGTTCAGCCTTAGGGGAGTGGTGATGAGGGTCATCTCTCCTCCTCCTCCTCCCCCTCCTCTTCCTCCAAAGGCCGAGCTCAGAGGGCTTTTTGTCCCTGCTGAAAGTGGTAGCTCCTGCCAATGATGCCCTCAGTGGGGCAGGGCTGGGTGAGCTCTGGGTGATGGGTGCCTTCTCCCACAGCCAAGGAGAAGTTCACAACAAGCAACCAGTCTTGCTGCATTCTCATGGGGCAATTTGGAAAGAGTCTGTCTAAATATGTATCACCTTCTTGTTAGTATAGGCAAGTCAAAGAAGAAGCAGCTCCTAAACACAGATCATCCAGGTTTCTGTTTGCAGGCTAAGGATAGGTTCCATTGGAACTTGAGAAAGCTCAGGTTAGGTCAAACATTCCCTTACAGAAAGCACTTATTACAGAAATTAGCCTACAACAGTCACCTGACATTTTAAATATCATTTATGTGTCTAGGATTAAAAATTTTTATCAAACTCCGAATGTCAGCCAGCACAATGACTGCGGCTTTTGTAGAGCACAGCCCAGCTACAAGGAAGAAATAACATGTATTAAAAGGCGCCTCAAATTTCCAGCCTTTGGTGCAGCAGTAACGCCAACACAATTACGGAGTTAGTCCAAGTATTTCCTAAAGCAGCACAGCTGTGTGCTCTTGGCATCTCTGCCATCAGAGATCAATAAACCTTGCTCTTAGGACAGCCAGTTCTAGATAAAAAGAAGCAGTAAACCCATCACAGCTTGATCTGTGATCTCAGCGTGATCAGAGGAAAAACTCCTAACGGAGCAATTGCTGCAGCAGTGATGGAGAGCTCAGGCTGCAACGCAATGCACCTGCAAATGCTGTGCAAGCAGCGCTGGTGTGTGGCCCTTCCCCTGGGAGGGGAGGCACCTCAGTACTCTTTATCTGTGTGCTGAGGTTACCTCGCTGGAGTCTCCTCAGCAGGATCCTGTTTTGAAAGCATCATGACTCAGGGTTCAGGGTTTGTCTCAAGTAGTTCTAAACAAACATGTGGAATGGGGAACAGCTGGGGCAATTACTAGCCCCCACTCAACTGCAGAATTGTGATTTCTTTTGAGTTATAGAGACATACTGGGATAGTTCACAAGCCTGGAGAGCTGCCACAGATGGGCACAGTGTCTTTAGGAAAGGCAGGCTGGAAACAGCAAGGAGTGGTTTTGTGCTGTGCAGAAGAGTGCCCAGAACTTGGCCATTGGGGAAGTGATGGGCCAGCTGAATGCCTGTGGACAAGGAGAAGGTAGCAAAGCTCCTTTTGGAGCAGTGTCGTGCCAGGCACTCACTACAGACTTCTTGATATAGGACAGAAAGTCAATAGAGCCATTGCACACAATCACAGGCCCTAGGGCTAACTCACAGTGTGCTTTAGCCGAAGGGCTGCATGGTCAGGCACAATCTGGGTGGCTTCTCAAGCGTGCTCAAGACAAGTTCATGACACAGGTGATTGATGAGACAACTGGAGGAGATGCTGTGCTGGGTTTGCTCTTCGCAAAATAGGAAGAATTGGTTCAGGATACGATGGTCAAGGGTAAGTTTGCCTGCAGCAACCGTGAAACTGTGAAATACTAAATCCTGCAAGAACTCAGCAGTACAAACAGCATTACTGCCCTTACCTGCAGGAGAGCAGGTTTCTCTTCATTCAGGGATTTCCTTGGCAGGATCCCAAAGGGAGCTGCCCTGGAGAGTGAAGGGACCCAGGAGAGCTGGTTGTTTGTCAAGGGCAGCCTCCTCAAAGCATGAGATCAGTGCATCTCATTTACTTGCTGGACACTGTAAAGCCTTTAACACCATTTTCTACAGTATCCTGGTAGCTAAATCAGTGACGCACAGACTGGCAAGGTAGATGATAAAGTGGGTGGATGATTGTTCAGATCGTGGGGCTGAAAGAAGTGGGATCAAGAGTACAGAGTCCAGCTTGTGGGTGATCACTAGTGACGTCCCTTAGGTATCCATACTGGGGCTGATAAAGTTTAAGTTATTAACAACGTGGCAGATGGTACAGAGAGCACTCATGGCAAGTCCAGCGTGGGAGAGCTACCAGAGCTGAAGTCTGTTTGCAGAGAAGCCTGGGAGTTTGTTGGCTTTTGAGTACCCACCACATTTCAAACAGCTCTAGTGTGTGGTCTCAAGAGACAGAGCTGCAACAGTTCCCTACTCAGTGGGCTGGCTTGAGCAGGAGATGGTTGAATGATAAAAGGTAATCAAGGGCTTCCTCCCACATTGGTTTTCATGACCCATGCACTCAGATGACAGTGAAAAGATGGGAAATGTGGTCCCAAGAATCAGTGGACATTTCCTGATCACCTCACCAGTAATAGGAAGTTACCTTGCCTGTTTCACTTTATTTTGAGCTCTACCTTTATGAACTTCAGCTGAAAAATATCCACCTAGGTCCTTTCAGTTCTGCTTACCTTGGCTAGAGCCAAAGGCTGTTGGACTCCCATCATTCACTTGTGGGCTCTCACAAGGATGGTTGATCAGAATTCAGGAAGTGGATTTAATTTTAATGAACATCACTCTGGAAGGCCATCAGAATAGGACCTCTTCAGCTACTCTGCTTCCTGTGGCTCAGCCTTGACATAAAGTGATAAAGCTGCAACCTGAGAAAAGCATCAGCTTAAGAAAAAACCCCTACATTGACACTGACTTTCCAGCTGACATCTTTCCAAAAGGTCACTTGGTAAATTATCCTTTCCTGCAAACTGGACAGCTCCTCCACTTTTGGCTAGTAGCATGGACTGCCAGTCCTGCAAAGGACTGGAACAAGTGCTATAGCTTTGCAATTTCAAAAGAACAGTTTTCAAAGCCAGCAAAGAAACAATAAACAACCAATCTCTTTCTGGCAGAGAGAAAGAGAAAAGGGTAATTACTCTTCTGAAGAATGAAAGATGTTCATTTGCATTTATTTTCAATAAAGTAGTATTTTGAGCAATTTTCAAGTCAGGGGAAAAAACCTCCAAATCCATACATATTAATTTTAGCTAGCTGCTGCCCTGCTGTGCTGGGTGCATGTCTTTGACTGTGCACAGTCAATTTAGAGATGAGCTAAGTGAAATTACAGAAGTTGCATGCAGACATCACCATTCTTTGACTGAAGACACTGATATACAAACAGAAAGGCAGCTTTACAGAAAAAAACAATTAATATTGCAGAACAAAGCATCTGGAAGTAAGATAATGCAGGAGTTGCCTTTTTTTTTTTTAGGCAATTTTAGTTGAGTCTTTTTGTCCATATTGTCCATAATATCATATTTAATTACAATTACATGCTATATTTCCTTTTTGAAGGACCCTTCAAACGCCTTTATTCAGTGCATAGCATAGATGATGATCACTTACTAATCTGGTTTTAATTACAGCATTTGTCTTCAAAGTCTATTTTGCCACCTACTGTTCACACCTTGCCCATAAAGGTGATTTAGATGGGCTTTTCCACAGTGGTCATCAATGCCTGCGTGGGTGAGGAGCAGGCAGTCATTTGTACCCAAAGCATCCCTCTGAGATGCCGCCAATGGAGGCAAATGACCTTCTCAGTGTTGGTACCCAAGAGGAAAAAGTCAAGAGGGTGCCACACACAGCTGTCCACGGCCCATGCCCAGCTCCCAGCTGAGGCTGCAAGAAGCTTCTGCAGATCTTCTTGCAGGATCACAGCTTTGGCACCCTGGACATGGAGGTCACGGGTCAGTGCCTGTTTATGAAACCTGCTGTTTCAGTAATTACCCAGCATCACACACTCCTCTCTGCACAGAGGTGGGGTGAAACCCTCCCAGCGGCCAAAGAAACACTTTTCCTTCCGTCCCTCTCTGCTTCAAGCCTAGAGCCAGCCAGGAAGCACTGATCACACAGCATGAATATTTCCATGAGCTTTCAGAAATTTTTCGTCCAAATCCCAGCAGGCCGACTGCTTTCCCCTTAACACCTCAGATACAGATGGGCACAAACCTCAGCAATTTTTCACTCTGGAGGAGCAAAGCGTCCTGGAACAACATTGGTTAGTGTGAAGCCTGCTGCTCTCATTCCCTGGCTGTCCATCTCTCAGGCTACAGCAGAGCTGGGGCTGGTCAAGACCCCAGAAACCTTTCCTCTTTGGTGGCCTCTTCTAAGCCCAGAAACCACGGTCTCCCACCTAGCCCCGGACTTTTTTTGATCCTTCCTCCACCTCCTTTCTCCACAATCTCTCTTTTGCCTGTTTTGCCTTCACTCAGATGGCCTCCTCCCCCTGACCATTTTGGTGCTGGAAGGGGCGAGGGGTGCACGGCAGAGACCAGCTTCACACTTGTCATTCACCCTTAGCAGCCCCTGGCAGCCGGCAATAACCACCACCTGCTCTGCTCAGACATCTCAGGGGAATTTTAGATGAAAAGCTGAGAGCTCTATCGAGCGCACGCAAACTGGGTTTTCAAGGGCTTGTAACGTAGCCAAGTTTGAGCACAGTTTTAGAGAGCTGGTGCAATGTGTCTTCCTAACAGAAAGCTGCCTCCTGCCAAATTTCGCGTGTAATGCTTCAAAGCATTAAACTGAGAGAGGAAAATATCACCAGAAATTTTTCTAACGGGTTAGGAGAAGGTCAGATAAACAATGGATTTCTAAGAATGATATCGGCCATTAGAAAGGGATTAAAAAATTTTTGGCTGAATGTTCCCAAACAAATGTAGCCTGAAGCACAACTTCGACTCAGGAAATTTTAGTCTCATCTGGTTCATTGTGACTTTCTTGGCCTTCAGATGGGGGTTTTAAACATTGGAAGTACTTCTACAGCCTTAAGATGGACTGTGCTAACAGCTTGTTCATAATAAAGCAGTCAGCGGAACTGAAATAGCCAAGTCTTTCATAGTTACTGTTACTATGACTTACTGCCAGCCTTCCCACATTGCAAAGAAATCTGTTCTTCAGCTTTTCTTCCTTAAATTCCCCATGGCTTCCTACCCTTTTTCCTGTATCAATCACACCAGTTCACTTATCACCAAAGAGAGTTGAACTTTACTTCTTTTATCCATCCCTTCCCATGTGATTCCCCCCCATCCCATCCCATGTCCCTTGCCCTGAAAGACCAATGACTCTGAACTTGGTACCGAAAGCCACACGTCTTGGGCCCCATCTTTCACCCCAGAGAGACAACTCTGTGCTGGTGCTGGAAGATGTCCAAGAGACGGGCCCCAGTGATGCTGTGAGCAGTTTGGCAGAGTGAGCTGTGCAGTTGCTGCAAGCGTCAACATCTGGATGAATAAAGCAGCCACTGAGATGAAGTCACCCCTAGAAAAGCCTTGGACAGCAAGGGCTGAAAAATCGAAATGATAAGAGCAGAATGGCTTTATTTTGACTTGACATTTCACAGAGCTTGAGATGATCCAGGACTGAGCTCACACGTACGTGTGACACTGCCCAGCAAGGGTTTCAACCAGCTCAGCAAGCCCAGGGTAGTTATGGGCTCTAACCATAACATCCTTGTGTGAACTGGGGTTAAGCAGAGATCAAAACAAGCTGGCTTGGTTTTATTTGCCAGATTCAGGCTAAAATGTTCCCATTGTTACTTCAATCTGAGTTAGCCAAACAGAGCTCAGCCTGTGCAATTTCTAAGCCCAGCGTGGGGAGGTAATGAATCAAGGTGCTGTTTTGCACAGGCTGTGGTTCCAGCACTGGTCCAAAATACCTCCCGAAGACTCCATTAAACCTCTGTGATGTGTCTGAGCTCTGGGAAGACGCCTGCTCATTCGGAAAATGACTGGCAGCAGTTGCCTTGACTCACACTCTCTTGTGAAACTGTCAGAAAAATATGGCTTACGCCCCCAATACCATCGGCGGTTGATTTCTCTCAGCTGCTGGTTTTGGTTTCCTGCTTTTTAAGCTTCTCAGGAGCTGTGAATATATTGCTTTTCTTTTCATTTTTGGTTTAATACTGATACCTTGGGGTTTTTCTTTGCTGTAATGAGAGCATCCTGAGGAATTTTGGACACAGCTACTGGCTAAAACCCCATTATTAATTTTTTTCCGTAAGAGATGCATTTAGGTCCATCTGGGAAAACTCATCCTGCTTTCCTAAAGCATGAGATCAATGGACACCTTTGGAAATAACAGTGTGATTAAATCCATGTTTTGGAAGCCAGACAGACAAAAGCATCTTGGTTTAGTTTCTGCCATTGATTTGCCCTGTGACACTGAGCTATGACATTTGCTTAGTTAATAATTTCATTTGCTTCTATTTTTCCTAAACTTCTTGAGTTGGAGATGCTCTGGTTGTAATTTGTGCATATTTCAATTGTGTCATTTAGCACCAGAATATAGTAAACTTTAAACAGCTTTCCTATCTACGAATTCGTATATGAAGCCTACAAATTCATGTATATAATGGGAAATGCAGACAGTAATATAAAACTTCCGTTTTGCAAACCAGCAGATTGCTGTTGGAACACACATTCTCTGAGACCTGGATCAATAAAGAATGCATTTTAAGATTCTAACTGTTTTCTGTGTTTTCTATGGCTTTAATTAACCTGGCAGAAATAATTTCCTATTCCTTGAATGCGATCCTGTATGACTCTTCTACTTAAGGGTTCTGAAGTTGCCAGGAGAACAACATTGCCGTGCCAGGACACAGAGCTGGGCTTTGTCATGACGGTCTGGGAAATATTGAATACCTCTATTAAATATTAGTATTTTGTAAGGAAAGAGCACAACGTATCCCAGCACTAACTTTCCCACAGCAATATTCATGAACCCAACATGCAGAAGATGGAAAAAGGCTAATACAAACACTCTGGAAAGGAGATATGATCAAATGAAATGGAATTGAAAAAAAAAAAAAAGAAAATTTGGAAATGGAGTGACTACAGCAAAATATACTGAGATGAAATGAGGTGCAGTGAAAAGGACTGAAACTTGCCAAAATTTTACTCATTGAAATCCTGAAATCAAGGAATAAAGGTAAACAAAAAGACAGGAGAAGGAATTGAAGAAATGTAATGCTAAAAAAAAAAAGAGAAAATTCTGAAACAAAGTGAAAACAGTAACAGTGAATGGGGTAACACGAAGTGCAGGGAAATGGACCGAAGCTTGCCGAGTTGCTTCTCACTGAAATCGCAAAATGAAATTCTTCCTTTCAGGAAAGGAAATGAAATCTTGAAATCAGAGAAGAAAGCGAGACAAACTGACTATGGTAGACTTATAATAAAACGAAATTCAATTTAAAGAAATAAAAGAAAATTCTGAAACGAAGTGATTGTAATCAAATGTAATGAGATGACACGAAGGGCTCCCCTTCACATGCCTTTTGTAGTTGCAACATCTCTGGAGGTCTAGGCTTTGTGCTTTCCTCAAGTCGAACCTCAAGCATAAGCCTAAGCCTAAGCAGCTGTGCCTGAGGCAAGCACTCGGCTGGCTGCTAGCTCCAGTCCCTCGCTTGTAAAGTGTGTTTAATGGAGCTGTTTACTCCGTTGTGAAAAAGAATCTACAAATCTTGGTGCAAAGGGCATTAATGAGCACTGATACCGTAATCATTACAAAACAAAGATATAGGTTGCCAAAGATCTCAGAGTAGAGATTAAAATAGATAAAGAGCTAATCTGAAGACTCTCTTTTGTTCCAGGAAGTGTCTAGCTACAATCTTTCTCTTCTGGCAGAGGGAGTATTTCACAGGAAGCATTTTGCTGCTGTTTCCATGTCTTGGAAGGATAGTCAAGGATGCTGCTTTTTTATAGTTAGGTCCTCAATTCAGTTATTTATGAATCAAAACAAAAAAGGAAGCTAATCTGGCTAAAAAGAGAATTAAAATTTTCTCTGGTGCTTAAGGCTCTCAGGAGCAGGGAGAATAACCCTGGGTGATTCTGTCTCCTCATAAGCAAGTCAGATTTCAGGTTTCAGCAATAATTCTCTATCTTTTCACTCCAAGCTCATTAGCCTGTTTCTGATGGCTGCTGAACATTCCTGGCTTCCCAGGAAAGCATTCAGAGCAGCATGTTCTCAGCACATCTCACAAAGACATGAAGAGAGGCATTACTTCTGAAGTACACTTGCTGTTACAATTTCCTTACAGTCAATAAGGGAAAAGTGACTATCTCTGTTCACATCACCTTCCTGCTGGCTTGGTGGCTGTGACTGCTCCAATGGTAAGAGTAAAAATATTCCTGTTGTGGGAAAGTGGTGCATTATCTACTTCGTTGTTTAAGCGTGTGCTCAGCGATGCCACAGCGCTTCTTTCGGTGCACGCTGTTAGCTCCTGCCTCATTCAAGTCACACAGACATTTTCAGCACTGTGAGCACGAGCTGTCACTCAGCTCAGGGCCCCTTTTCTCCCCTCATGCTGCCGCATTTGCACGGCCGGTTTGCGTAGGAAAACTGGTGTTAGCTGACCTGTTCCCGTGTGACACCGTGTGACGAGGTGTGCAGACACACGCCTCTCGAACACCGTCTTTTTCTGTGTTTGCCTCAGGCCAGGGCTGGCAGGTGCCACGGGTTCTATAGAAACAGGAGAGCCGTGCCGAGTCTGGGGCCCTGCTGGGCCGGTGCCTACGGAGGGAAAGCAGCAGGTATCTGTTCCCCATGAGGTTGAGACTAAACTGAGGGGAGCTAAGGCACAGGACACCAAACACGAGTAACCGCCCGAGCAAACCGAGACCTCGCTTTTGCCCACCTGGGCTCAGACTGCCAATGCGAGAGGGGCCACCCACCCTTCGTGGCAAAGGGTAGCAAAAACCTTGCCAGGCAGGAGCGACACTTCGATTTTTCCTGGGCTTAAAGGACAATGAACGCAGGTTCAACGCACTTGCATGGACTTGGACGCTTGCTGCAGCTAATTAGTAACCTCGCACAGCCCCAGGGTCAGGCATTCGCTGCTGCGTGGCCGAGCATGTGCCGTGCAGAGAGGTCCCTGCAGATTGGGCACGTCGTGCTGGGCACCTGTGACAGCAGGCTAACAACAGATACTTCTCCAGGCACTACAGGCCATTGCCAGATTCTCCTGGCAATCTCTGGAAAACAAAAGACACCTCTGGCTTCGTTCACTTAAAAAACCAGCACAAATCCCAACAATATCAATGCTCCTGCCTTACAGGCACACGAGGATCTTTTAGGGACAGAAATTAATGACAAGACAAAATAGTGACTGGTAGAGAAATCCAAGGGGAGGAGGAAAGCAGTGGGAAAGACAACATGGTCTGGACAACAGTCTGCCACTGGCAAAGGCAGATGTAGTGACAGGCCAGGCTTAACTGCAGAAGAGGGTGGGGCTGCTGCTCACAGGGCACAAATTGACAACTGTTTTGTCAAGCAAGTCATGATCTCCCAAATTCTGCTCTTTGCTCAGCAGTCCATGAAGGCAGAAGATGATGAGCAGAAAAACTTAAAGGGATTCTATCAAGACTTTAACACCAAAAAATAAAGTGAAACTATAACATCAAAAATGAAATGTGCATATGTCCCAGCACTTTTTATCCAGATGATATTAATGCACTAAACTGAAAATACTCAAACATACAATTTTGATGATCTAAACCCCCTGTTAATCATTTCTGAGAGAATAGTATGCTTGCTAGAGTACAGAGTTTATTATTTTCCTATTTTCGTAAATAATGCAGCATTAAGCTCTCATTAACAATTTTTCATGGTTTTATCTGCACTTTTTCTGTCAGGATAAACAATGACTTGAATACAAGTCAGCATTTAGAAGTTTTTCTCAGTGTGCTGGAAACAGAAGATTGCTGTGTGTTACTATGACAGTGAAATGGGTTGTTTATATTTGATTTCTGTGTGATGCTCCCAATGATAGTTTATGCTTCACAAATCCGAATGTGCATTGGAACTCAGAATGTGTATTTTATATTTTTTTTCTGAATAGAAAACCCTCAAACAACTTTTGATTTGAAATATTGGCTCAGTTGTGCTGACAGATGAATTAATAACAGTGGGAGCATATGGAGTGAAATAGAAATTAGAAATTATGGAAATGCAGGCAAGATCTCACTACAGGGCTTTCAGTTTGTCAGTTACCTTTGGAGCTCCATCCCAAATGATCTGTAGGTTACTTTTGCCAATAGTACTTGCTACACTCTCATAGCAACCATACTTAACAAGCTTATTTTTCTGTGCTCATTTGTAATTGTGGTTTTGTGTCAACAAAAATACTCACACTCCTTTACTCAGGAGGTATCTGTGAGCAGTGGTCTTTCCACAGGAAGGATCAAAGGTGGTGGCTGCAAGGGAAACTGAAAAGGATACTGAAAAAAGAATACTGAAAGTATTCTTGTGATTTTTAAGCTGACCAAAAGACTGGATGGATGCTGAAAGACATCACACTGCCCTGCAGCCAGTGAGCGGTAGGGAAATGCCCTGGGAGGTGTTAGGGCCTGCTCCTTTCCTTCTGATGGCACAACAGCAAGCTCCTTCATATGACCAGCTTCCCCACCTGCAGAGAAGCAGCAGCTTCCTAAACCTGCTGAATCCCAGGTTCCCTGGGAAGGGCTGTGTGCCCTGGCACCTGCAGCTCAGAATGAGATATCGCTGAGCACCTGCAACATGCAGGGCTGAGCTAGCCATGAAAAATGAATGCTTTTGAGGTAATAACACTTTAAAACTCTATGTTGGGTTGCTTAAAGAACCACAAAACCCTGAAAGTTTTCAAAGCTGTGCCACAGATGGAGATGACAAACCTTAGTTCTCCTATGGACTGAGCACAGGCACTATGTATGTGAGTTAATGCCTTTCTGCAGCTCCCTTCTCACTTGTGTTATTCCAGGATAAAACATATTGGCTCACATCCAGGAAGAGAGAAAGGCCTAATAAAAATCCTCAATTACTTTATTTACTTAATTACGCTTTATCGCCTATTTCAAAATCAAAAGCTTTTTGATTTGTGTTCGCTGTGTTTTGAACTAAGGCCTGATAGGTGGGATAACCTTTGCACTCAGAATTATAAATCAGCAACTCTTTCTAAAGCTACCTGTGTTCCTGTGCAAGTCTTTTGATAGTGAAGGGCACCTCCTGTGCTGACAGCTTTGTGGCAGATAGATCCCACCACCTGCATGCACCTATGGAAACAGGATCCTCATGGGTCCCTACAAGCACACCTTGCTGCTTGTGCTGCTGGAGAGAACAGCAGTAGAGGGAAAAGCTGCCAGCCCCAGCCAAGCTGGCTGCCCTGGTCTCTGCTGTGAGCGTGAGAGCTGCCAGTGATCTCGCTCTCTTCTCCTGGCTGGTTGCTCTGGGAAAGTGGCTTCAGACCCTCAGGTCAGAGGTGCCCCCTCTCATTGTCACAGGAATTTCAGCTGGAAGCACAACAGGAATGGAAAGGCTGCAGATCACACAATAAGCCAAATAACAACAAAATTTGCCACCAAAGAGCATTCAGAGTGTAAATGAATTCACACCTCTCATTTGCTGCTGAGAGCCGATGAAAACAAGCATCAAGCCCTCTCTCTCCATAGGGGCAGCAGGCAGGCAGCAGTGCTGCCATCCCTGCCAGAAAGGCAGGCTGGAAAAGCCTCCTCTGAGAAACTTTCATCTTCTGCCTCATCTGCTCTGACCCTGCCCTACAGATTACGAAGGATGGTTTCTCATAAGCCGCAAAACCAGGAGGGGCACGCACAAACTTGCGTGAAACCCCGCTATACTTTCCCATGAGTGGTGGAGCAGCCACAGGGCTCAGCGAGAGCACGGTAAGGGCTTTGTGCCATCCTTCAGCTGCCGCGGGCGGCCTTTGGCCAGTCCCCGGCTCCTCACCCTCTGTCCCCAGGGAAGTAGTGCACGGGTTTTGCTGGAGTACGAATTCAGAGCCTTAAGGTGGCAGCACCAGACTGCCCTCGGGGCCGTGTCCGCAGCTCTGGGCCGGCCGGGAGGTCGGCAAGGACAGAACCACCGAGGGTTGGGAGGCGGCAGCGACTGAGGAGTGGGCAGGTGAGCAGGGAGGCAGAGACGGGTGCGGAAAGCTCGGGGCTGTGAGAAGGAAAGGTGAGCTTCACACCCAACAGGCCACGGCGGATTTTGCACCGCACAGGATATGGGGAGCGGGGCTGGGACCTGCAGTTTCTACACACGGCTGAGGTGGTTCACCGGCCTGAGGGGCTCCCATGCCGGCAAGGATGGAAAGCCACCGCCGCCCGACATGCTCCGTGATGTGTGCCCCGCCTGGGGCTTCGCTCCTGCTTCCCCCGAGCAGGCTAGGCTTGGCTGGAGTCAGGATGAAGACCTCTGGTCTTCACCTGAACGTCAGGTTTGCGGGAAAGCAGGAAAAAAGCAAGCAGAGAACTAGCAGGGAATTCCAATTAGAAGAAGTAAAGCTTTGAAGACTCCTGTCTTTGAGGCTCTGACAGATCTTTCCCAAAGGCTTCAGAATGCAGGCAGTGATCTACACTCCCCTGTCCTCCCGGCAGTGGAGGGAGGGATTGAGGCACAGCTTCCTGCAGGAACTGGATCCAGAATAAACACCCACTGCTTCCCCTACTCCGCAGGCTGCTCTGGACAGCTGCACCAAAGCCCTGCAGGTGTGCTGGATTTCGGGATTAAAACCACTGCTTAACATTTTCAGGGATTCATGCAGCCTGACTGTCCTAACGTGTCACACCACCATTAACTGCTGATTTTATAGGCAGGGTGGAGTCAGATTCTTCTCCAAATGGCACAGCAACACGGCAAGAAGCGAGTCACAAGCTGCAGCGATCAGAACTGACTAGATACAAAGAAGAATTGCTGCTCCAAGAGAACAGCTCAGCACAGGAACGGGGTCCCAGAGATGGTGTGGAGTCTTAACCCTGGAGGTTTTCAAAACTTGGCTATCCAAAGCCTTGAACAGCCTGGTATAGTTCTGAGGCTGACCTTCACAAAGCCATCAGGTTGGACCAGAAACCTTGAGAGCAGCTTTCCATTCTGTTCTATAACAGGATTTCCGGAGAACTTTAAAATATGAATGTGGATGACAAGTAAAAATTTCATGTGTGTCCTTTTTGTAACAGTCAGAGCTGCTAGATGGGATTCCTGACCACAGACACAATTTGAATTCTTTGATCTAGAGCCGGTATACCTTTGCAAACCGTGCAAAAGATTCCCTCAGTTTTGGAAAAGAAAAAACCAAAGTTTTAAGAGTCTGGAATAAATTTTCTGATTCTATAAAAGAAACAAAAAAAGAAGAGAGAGAGGCAGAATTTCAGGACTTCAGACCTGCCTGGAGGATGAGGACATGTGATAGGCCAAAAATCCAACTGGAGAAGTTGCTGGAGTGTAACAGCACTGCAATAGACATCAGATACCAAGGCAGTAAACTCTGCATGAGCCTGGAGGTGCTGGGGCACTCTGTGCTGCCTGAGGGACAGAGACTAGCTACAGATACCCTTGATCCCATGTCAGGGTGAGAGTGAGGGCTCCTGCTTGGGCTCCAGCTCCAAAATAGAACTCCTGAGTTACACCAGGACAAATGATGACTAACAGGTTGAGTTACCTGCAAGCAACACAGACATGCAATATCCGGATTACCTGTAAGTAATGTGAAAGATGGAGAAAGGCAATGACAGTCTTACAGATACCCACAATCACTGGAAAAGAGAATGGAAGTGTCTCCACCTGTTCACACCTGTTACGAACCCTTGTGTGCTCTTTGAATCAGAGTGCCACAAAGCTTTTCAGAATGACTGGAGATACTTGTCTGCTCTGACAATTGCAACAGGCTGCAGCAGAAATCAAACTCTAACACTCACTGTCAGTTGAGGCAGAAGTGAAAACAAAGTGGAAATTCAGGAGTTGCCATGTTGTGTGGCTGTGAGAAGCTCATTTCAAGGATGAGTACTTCAGAAGTTGTGGCCTGAAGGTACAAAGCCTGCTTACTCCATGGAAGGGTTTTTTGTTTCATGTACACTGCCTGTTCGCGAGACAGAGGCAACGTGCCTTGTGGGACACTTTGAATTGTGACATTTTAGTTGCTGAAGTGCCCCCTGAACTCATGACAGACCTTGGCTGTGGTTTTTACCTCTCCCACCCAGCGTCATGCAAGCTGGTCAATGAACATTTTTTATCCACTATTGAACCCTTGTACTCATGTATTTCCAGACATATGCATAGGCTTACAAATCAAAAAGGGAAGTACATATGTTCTTAAAAACCACGAATTGGTACATCCTTAGCGCAGAAAAGGGGAGGCCAAGGCACTGTGGCAAACAGACACGAAAAGGCTGTGCAGGCAAGCCCCAGACTTGTTCTTCCTCTTGCATGGTAAGGAACAAGAAGTTAAGAAGTTGTTCCACCAGGCCCTGCATTGCACACTTAGCTGCAGACTGGGAGAGATTGTTTAGGTTTTACATCAGCTACTCCTAAATTCCAAGTAACTCCAATAAATGCTAAAAATAAGGGCAAATCTCATTCTCTCTCTCTCTCTGCAGAAGTGGTAAATAGAGGTTGTACAGACTTCTGGTGTCTGTCTCAAGCAGCTCCTTCAAAGAGGTCAAATGAAACCCTAGAAAATGAACATCAGCTGTTGTGTTCCAGTTTCTGTGGCATGCTACTGACTGGAGGTAGAAAACCAAGATGAGGCATTTATGAAGAGGGACCAACCAACCCTGGTGACTTGGCCAATGTTCCCCCTGAAGCACAACGGAGACTATCCCCTATTTGGAACAACCATGTGGATGCAAAAAGGGTTTTTTACATTAAAGGGTGGATTTCAGGGCCTGTTGCTGTGTAGTCTTATAAATGGCAGAGAATGGATTTGGTATGGTACCTACCTGGACTGTTCTTCCAGAACTCACACACACACAGCTGCCCACAGAAGAGGTCACCAGCAACAGCCACCTCCACCAGTGAGGCTCTCAAGTGCCTTCCCAGTGGTCTCAGGTCTCCTCTCATGCCACAGCGTTCCCTGGAAGGAACCTTAGGAAAAAACCTTCCCCACCTTCTACTGACCTGTTATTTCTCCATGACTCTTTCACATGATTAGGCCACTTGTAAAAGGTTTTCTCACCTCCCCTTATTTTCAAGAGGACCTTTGGATCATAAAACAGCAGTGCTCAGCTCAGGGGTGAATTCATCCATCGTGGGTGGCGGGCAGTGTTTGAGGCCAATGGGCCATGCTCCAAAGCAGAATTTGTCCCAGTTACTGGCAGTCTTACAGTCCCTGTTGCTCATTGTTAGTGCTCCTACTAAGTTGTACATCTTCTGACCCATTGATCTTCCGGACTGCAACAATTCTGCGCAGTTAAAAAGATGCACCTTCTTTCCCTCTTCTGAAGCAGCAGGCCACAAACTTGGTGTCTGCTAAGTCCATCCTTCACATTTGTCATAAGGAATTTGTACACTTCTGCTGTAACAGCATCTTTTCCAAGTCTTTTGTGCTCCTGTGGCAACATGATGCTGTTGGTTTTCGTAAAAATGAGCAGTGCAGGTGGAGTTGGCCATGAGGACTGCAACCTTCAATGTCCTCTTTAAGGCTGCAAGAGCCCACTTCCATCTCACAGCTCTGGAAACTGTTTCTTCTCCTGGCACATTTTCCTGTCATGTAAAGCCAAGAATGTTTCCCACTTGGAGCAGAATCAAGCACAACCCTGGAAATCTGCTTAGACACTACAAAATTGGGCCATTCTGTATGGCCTCTGTTTTTGGTAGCTGAAAAAGTCTCCATCGGCAGCATTACAGAAGCTTGGCTTACTTTCTTGCAGAGTGCAGCTCTTCGGTTTCATTCCCAAATGGGCACTTGTATTTTTGCCATCTATCACCTGTACAGTAGTGATTTCTCCCCAGAAGTTTCAGCCACAGCAGGACACCAGGTGAACAGAGAGACTGCAACATCCACTTTATACTTTCATTACCTTCTCATCCCGGTTTCCAAAGCAGCAAAGTATTATAAAACCCAAGAATTTTATGTCCTTGTTCTGTTTATACACACGGTGCTTTCTTGCCTCTGAAATCCACTGCCACCTGCCAATTCTGAATTTCATAGCAGAACACTAAATAGTAATTTGTCCACTTTTCTGCATTTCTTCTGACTACAAATGGGAACCATGAGATCTGTCTTATGTACAAGGTACTTCAAGGTGATGAAAAATGTGCACAAGAAGTAGATATTGTTATGCCACATAATCCAGGTTGTTGTAATTCCAACAGACTCCAACATAATGTCCTTGAAATAATCTACAACTTGTAAGACTCTAGTAATTCAATTTCTCTTCTGAGAGGGAACCCAGTTCAGGTGGGCAAGAACTTGGGTGAAAGCCCAATTAAGTTTTTGTCATACAAACGCTGTGAAGTGTACAGACTCCCATTTTTTAATAAAGCCATGAAAGTGGTGACATTTCTTTGATGAACTAGCCTCAGCTCATGAGACTCTCGCTATACAATGCAGATTTATCCTGACACCACCACTTTTATTTTCTAGTGTGAATGCCTCCCAGCTCTTTGCCCGACAATTTCTCTGCCATTCCTTGCTGCTCCCCACTAAAAGATGTGGCACTGAAAATAAGCGATTTCACTACAACTCAGAAAACCATTGCCATGCTGTATCTCAGTCAGGGAGCACCGACCTCCAAACCTACTGTGAACTCCAATTTGGCTGCCAGCAGGGGCAGCTCCAACCCAAGGGCCCCATATGCAATACAGGTGGTATTTGCAGGTAACCTGGCTACGCCCATGTTCAGCAGCACATGCAAACAGGTTTTATCATGCAGAGGAGAACACGTCGGTCTGAACTCCTGACCCCAGCTAGAGTGGAACATTTCTTTCACAGGGGTTTTGCTATGAGCTAGAAGACTATTTTTCTTTTTCAAATTATTTGGATAGGAGGTAAGTCTCTTCGGGGCTGCTAAGAAATATCAGCATTTCTAAAGGTGGCCAGGTAAGGTCAAAACCTTGAAACCACAGCATTAAAACTGAGTTAAGCAGTAAATTGCCAGAAACCTCTGGAGGATGAAGAGGGAAGAGAAGCAATCTCAGCTCTCGGTACTGCCCTGTGGAAGAAGCCAGCAAACAAGCAATGCTTTCCTTCCAGTTCAGGCTCCCTTCTGTAAACACACTAACTAGGATGTGGGTTCCACTTAAGAAATTAAATCCTACAGAAAGATTCTGTAAGCAGCACCCTCTTCACTTTCCAACTAGATGACAGAGTAAACCTTTCGGATCTCACCAGAAGTACAGACAGAGCAAACAATTAAACAATCACATGTAGGGACAATGATAGCAATTATTTCACTGACCTTTGCACTCTAAGGAAAAACCTCATTCTCTCCTTCAGAGCTTTTCATAATAATTTCTGACTAAATAGCACAGGTCAGGTGGGGAGCTCATGGTGCATGGGATCCTTATGGAGCCAATTTTTCAGTGATGTGCATTAGTCAAGCTATCTTTGGCCTGTAGCTATGCCAGGAGAAAGTACCAGAGTGTTACCGGTCTCCCACAGTTCCCTAATAATTACTTTCGTCCTCTACCTTTACTGACTAAATTCTCTGACTCATAATATGCTGCCGGAGTTCCATCTTAAAAAAAACCCAGAAAACCTAAAAAACTAAGCCCAAACCTAAACATGTTTGTTAGAAATATTTCACAGCCAAACAAGAATCACAACAGGGATTTCTAACCCAAAGCTAAGATTGCAACTACTCTTCCAGCATCTCCTAGCAAAGTCAGTAAAACCAAGTCTTTGTGTTTTCTAGATCTGTAACTGAGCCCGGATTACCTGTACTCTGTTCTTTTTCACATAACTTTTAATCATTAAAATAAAAATTCCAGAGCAGTGGTGAATTATTAATCCTCAACGATCTAAATATCCTGTTCCACTTTCAAAAGTATGATATTTGCACTTAATTTTCTACATTTTGAGATAGAGGACTGCTTCTTTCAGTGATTCTGGTAAGTCAGGCACTAAATGAGACAAACCAATGCTGTGTTCCTCTACCAAATATTTCTACCATGTCCAGGACACCCACTGCACTCAGGACAGCACAGGTAATTCCTGATGTAATAATACAGTTAATAGGCATGATAATTTAGAAAGTTTATATCTAAGTCAGCCCCCGAATGTTCCCCCTGCAACTGTGCCAGTTTAAAGTATTATCTTTCCTAACATATATTTTTATGTACATTACTGCACATTAAATAGTCAAAATACCAGAGCTGTCATTCAACTGCCCATATCTCAACAAACTTTTGGGTTTTGAAATGCATGTCCCACAAAAAAAAGTATTTCTTCAGCTTGCCATTAGCTGCACTCCATGAACTAGATGTGCACCATTCTTCAGCAGATGCTGTGCCTTGAACCCCTGAATGTTTATTTCAATGCTATTAAACATCACCAGTTTGTCTTGTTCTAAGTTATTCAAGAGGTTCAAGAATGTCACGACCCCAAGTAAAATTCCCTCTCATACCTCTGTGGTACAGAGTAGTGAGGTTGGCCACTGCCTGCTGCAGTGGCAGCTGAGATGGCTTTCTCCTGTGCTGCATGATCCACAGTGGTCTGTGCCTTGGATTTCCAAGCATGGATTTCACATGCAATAAATACACGACAAATGTACCAAAGGGCAGCTCCTCGAGATCTGCTCTGTACATATCCCAGGGCCTCCACCAGCTGCAGGACTCCCTTTGTCCTTATCATATCAACAAACATCCTTTGCATGTTGGATCCATTGCATATCCTTGATGGGAAAACATCTTTTCCTTCGACCGTGTCCAGCAGCGCTGACTCACGCTGGTTAGCTTGGAAACGCTGCTAAACCATCACCTTCAATTGCCAGCACATTGGTGTAAGTCTCTTTCAAGAGATCCCAATGGGAGTCAGACAGCACGGAGAAACACTTTGAAAATGAGCTGCCTTATCCAAGCTCTCAACAGTTCATTCCTCATCCAAACAGGTAATTCCCAAGTGGGTGCCAGGCCACTCATTCTCATCTATACACAATCTCTTTTAAGGTTCTGCTGCCAGGTCCTTTCTGCTCCACAAATTCTAAATTAGCCAAGATTTCCAAACCTTTTCTTTCTTTCCAGTTTGGGGTATCCATGATGTCAAGCTGTTAATTGCTTTTGCAGGATGGAGCAGGTAAATGTTTCGTTCAACAGCTTTCAAAATCCACTCAGCACTTTGCATTTTCTCAGCCAAAAGAAATTTTTATTTCCAAAAGGATTTTATGACTCTTCTGGATCATTTCCAAGTTCTCCCAGGAAGCCATTACACATTGTTTAAATTCTCCTGGCTCGGTTTTAGAATCATGACAGCTCTGGTTTCTGCAAAGACTTTACCACCAAGCACAATCCCACTCTACTGGAGAGCACCTCCTCACCTCTGACCACAGCACTGGGAGGGTTAAGCCACAGCTGAGTTGAAGGATTTTAAGAATTTCCCACTGAGAAATACTTCCCATGAAGTCGACTGTGGTACCATTTCTTTATTTGCTCTACACAACTCCCACTACTTTCCAACCACGGTGCACGAGGAAATACGGAATCTCCATACTTGCCACAAGCTCCCACATGGAAAACCTCCAAGGCTCCCTCCCAGCTACCCAAAAACCTTCTGCCTCTGCTGTGACACCACCCTGAAGAGCCAAAAGTGAAAGTGTCAAATTCAGCAGTTCCAGCACACACTGTTCTGCTGTCACAGTGCTACGTACAAAGCTGACTCTTCACCAACATAAAACCAATGCAGTAACAGTAATTTTTTTCTTTTTTATAGAACAGGTAGAATAGAACAGACACTGTGAAAAAAAGAAACATTTTTATTCAGTTGAAAAGAAGTCATTTACTCAATCACATTAACTATGCTAAAAATGACTTTTTTCTGACTACACCAGCAGTTAAATATTTTCAGCACCAATTCATGACACATTAGTGACATTTATCACAACAGGTCTATTTCTTAATGTAAAGGACATACTAACTTCAGTAGCTGCTACTGGGAAAGGAGTAAGCAGAAGGCTGCCCTTTCTTTCCAAATATTTATGAGTGAGAGTAGCAACTTCTAGAAATAAATAACTGCCAAATTATCTCCCAAATCTTTAAATCGATCTTTTAAAAATAGAGTTAAAATAGATATCTTAATATGAGCTATCATAGATTTTATTTTTATGTGCTGAATACTCCAAAATGTGAGTAGCTGAGCAAGCATCCAGTACATAACTTTTAAAATAGTTCTTCCCTCCCCACAATATCAACCCCATTTTTTTATCCATGTCATGCTGGTTAGATCCCTATCTCTAGTGACTTCCCAGCAAACACCACGCTGTTTGATATCGCTAGGATATGCTACCATCCTATGAGTGAAAGAAGTCAGTGACCTGGTGAAATACCACCAACTCACATGAACAGAAAATTCATCCAGTCATTGGCTCGTTAACTCTGAACATCAAACAAATCCTAAGCTTTAGTTTTTCAAAGCCTTTGTGGTCTTCCTCTTGCTGGGCCAGTTCAGAAGGTCATCACTGAAGGCAGAACCGATGAAGGCAAAGAAACCAAAAAGCAGCTGATAGTACTGTCTCTGTCCTTTTAAACAAATCAAGTTCGCACAAAACAAAAGGAGACAAGGTTAAAATGAAGTTTATTAGTTTTTTTGGTTTTTTTAAGCTTTTTTTATATAAAACTGTTTGTGAAACAGCTATTTTTATTCCCATGGCAGAGTGACCCCTGAAAGATGCACTAACCCCTTTCTTAAGGCCTTAACAAGAAAAAAAAAAGATTTTTCTGTTGTTCTTCCTTAAACCCAAATGTTTTAAAATCACGTAATTTACAAAAAAAAAAAAAAAAAAAAAAAGAACAACCCCAAAGAACCAGATAGTGTAGGCTGTTACACTGACATTCCCTCTTCCTTCCTTAGGAAAAGCAAAAACATAAAATAAAAAAAAGGGCCAAGTGGATTAACCCCAATCAGTTTGAAGATACATTGACTCCACCAACATTCAGACTTCCTTTTGTTCCCCAATCTGGCAGGTAAACCAGGTCTTCCTCTCACCTGCCTTTTAAACAGAAGGCAGCTTCTTGGAATGATCTGGGGGTCACATTGTTGCCACACGGGGCAGATACTCCCTTCCCCTGCATGGTACAGGTGTTCCCACACCAACAAGGTGTATGGGACCTAGCAAGCAGCAGCCACCTCTTACTTCATGAGTCTCACGACCCAAGAGTCTGCAGATGTTGGTCAAGCTTACACTGTTAATAACGTTTCTCAAAAATGGAAACCTCCCTACCCCTCAGACACAAGTACTGACACCCCATCACCTGCAACCATCCAAGCCTTCCTCCCACACCCTACAAACAATTCATCAGTATTTTATTTGCCTTTTAAAATTGAATTTCATCAGATATTGTGAGAAAGAAAGCAAGAGGAACAGAGACAAATCCTGTCTGGAGTACTCCCAGTTTTGCTCTTCTTTCCCACAAAATGTCAGGCTCCACATGCCTTGCTTTAATTTTGGATTAAATATTTATTTTAGCTATAGGTTTCTTTTTAAATTTATATGGGGTTTTTAAAATTTCAATCAAAAGCATCAAAAGGGATATAGCGCACCTTTCATTTAAAACAAAGTCTTTCAAGACTAAAAAATAGATCTTTATATATATATATATTTATCCCTCCCTCTTTAATTCCCCCCACCTGTTTCCTTTTTCCCCCTCCCCTCCCCACTGTCACTATGGAGATTGTGTCCATGGAAACAGCTGGTTCAGACTCCTTGGTCAGATTCTGTGATGTCATCAGTCTTGAGTGTGATGTAAGAATTTATGAAGGAAGTGCTGGCATTGGCAGGCACGTCGAGAGGGGGCATGGCTGCACAGTGGGAGAGATTCCATTCAGTCACGAATGTCCACCGCTTTTTATCTCAACAGCCTAACCTGAAAAACAAAGTCAAAATAATATTGGAATGGTTCCTTCCCTCCATCTGCAAACAGGTCCCTCAGGCTTCGGACAAACCCACACAGCAGCCTACCACAGCAGCAACACCACTGCTCTTTAGTTTTGTGGACTGAAAACAGATATACACAACGCTGAGTAGTTCATAAACGCTCATTCACGTGATAAAAAGTCTAAGTTCAACAACCAGAAAAAAAGTACGAGATAAGCCCAGTTCTGGAGGAGGTCTGGGATGACAGGATGATCTGTGCCCCAGTGGCACTCCTACAGAACTTCTGCCTTCAGCAGCCAGGCAGGATCTCACTCATCTCATGTCCTCTCCTCACACCAACTGCAAGAATGAGAAACAGAGGGGGCCAAGCACATCCCAACACAGTGACAGCTCCTGGGATGCCATGAGCGACTGCACCCAAATGTTTTCTTACAGGTCACCCTGTTACCATCCAACAGTGGTTTCCAGTGAATATGCAGCAGACAGTGATACTGCAGTCCAGCCACAGGAACCAAATTTGGGAAATGGCCAGACTTCACCAGCTAAAGGGAAAGCTGTGGTTTAACTAATTGGAGGGCAGGTGGTATTTCTTTCTGCTGCTTTTTTGATCTAATTGTCATATTATGGTGGTAGAGACAGTTCATGGAAGGTCTAAGCTTGTGATGTCTTTCAAGACAAATGTGGAAACATCCAAGTACTTGGCACATGTTCCCCTTGTCCAGAAATTCTCCGAGGTGAGAAAATGAACTTCAGGAGTTTGCTAAGTTAGTGGAGGCTCAGTTTAAAAGAGAAATTACAAAGTTAAAATTTAATTTCTCTAAGTTACAGTTCTCATTGTTAATCTGCACAGAGAGAAAGCAAAGCTTGAAATTACATATTCCTTTCTTCCCTTCTCCCACAACACAGGTGAGCCCAGCAGCAATTTATTTATTTAGTAAGGTTACTTTCTTTGATATGACTTAGATAGATCCCTTCCTACCAGCTAGTGAGCTTGGGAAAAGGAAAAAAACCTTGCAACATAAGTGATGCATATGGAAAGCAGTTAACGGAATTAGAGGTGTGCCTGGGAGCAAAGTAACACCCATGTTCGTTCACAGCTGGCAATTAAACTCCAGGAACCCTAACTAAGTGTGATACAGAAGTCAATGCTGCTCTGATCATCAGCACACCAATTAGACTACATCCCAGCAAGCCCAACTCTTGGCTGCAAATCTCCCCCATCTAGGGGTGCCAGGCTGAGAGTGAGTAGAGTCAGGCGAGTACGTACAAAAACCAGACAGGCAATGCTGTGGAGCTCCAGCTGAAGAGGAAAGGGGGAGGTTCCTAGAGAGTTCAGGCAGCTGCCCTTTGTGGTTTCATTACTGTGCAACTGCGAGCCCTCGCTGAAGGAGTGTCAAGGCCGTGTTGCTGTCTCTGGCTCCTGTACAACTGCAGCTTGCCCATGCCTGGAATTGGTCCAGAGCATTAGGCACTGGCTCAGGGAAGAAACAGGCTCAACACAGAGAGAGAGTCCTGCCTCGTTCCTGGACAAGATCCAGAGCACCAGACTCGCTCTCACAGTCACTCTCCAGATCTGGACTTGATCCAAATGTTCTAGAGGCAACTGGCTCAGGGAGAGAGAAGCAACAAAGATGGAATACACTGACTTGCCTGGATGTTATCCAACATGCAGGATTCTTCTTAAATTGCCAGACCTAGGAGTGAACCAGGACTAAACCAGCCCAATAATCTCACAATTGAGTATCCATTGTATCTTACACTAAGGTCAGCAGAAGGGCAGGTCCAGTACTACCTGGACTGCTACAGAATTCCCCTAAAGTTCTTTAATTACCACAGTAATACAACAAAAAAATATTAATTTTTTGTTATTATTGGATCTTTTAGATTTGCATGGCTTTTGTTTTGGAATGCAAGATCAGGTTGGAGAACTTAATTTTTAAGACATTCTGAACATCAAAAGGGGGTGGCTAAATAGGATTTTCTGGTAAGAAACACTTGAGGCAAAAGTGGATTTGGAAAGAATTGATACCTTAGAGAGATGTCTAGAGCATACAGTGAATACAGAGCAGAGATTAAACAGCCTTCAAGGTCTTAAGTCAATACATTCCTATGATATATAAAAAAAGAGCTAGCACTGGAAAATAATGCAGGGAACAAAGCTGTGTAAAGGTCTCTGGGACACTGTAATGTTCACCAGTACCTTAATGGAATGGCCCAAAAATCATCAGACTTCCCTAGTGTTAAACAGCCGTAAGAGGCACCTTGGCTGTGGGACTCTTGTCCTGCTTTAGCGTTCTGAATTACATTGCCTGTTACACTTTAAGGAAAAGAGAAAAGCTTAAAGGAATCCCAGTGACCTTTACCATGGAAGGAGAAAGCTACTCAAACACTGAATACTGTTAAATACTGTTTGCATGGTAACTGTTAAAACAACACTCCAAAGCCAAGAACGAATGCTATTAAAAATGAAAAATCACAGAACCCAGCAGAGCTAAACCAAGTCAGCAGTCAGTCTACAAAAAGTGTTTATATGGGACACTACCTTGTCTTCTGCTACTGTACCAAAACCCCACAATTTTCCAATTAATCTCTCATCCTTCACACAAAACACCACTAGAAGCACTTCACAATTACTTTACTTGAAAAACGGGAAAGATTTTCAGGTAGGGGAGGTGCCTGGGAAGCAAGGGAACAGCAGTGAGGGAAAGGGATTATCATCAGCAGCTCCAAGAACTGACATGAAAGAACAACTTCACCTGCATGATTGGAAGTAAAAGACAGAGAAGCAACTAGCTTGAGTGAGAAATGCAACTGAATAGTGAAATGAAGGCAAGAGACCTTCTTGGGCTGCAGTTTCATGGGAAGGGTGCCAACAAGTATTAATTTGAAACCAAACACTTATTTCATTTTAATCCACCCTGTTGCCTTTGAACTGCAATGCACTTGCAATTGAGTAAGAAACAAATCCCAACCTCATCCTGTGCCCTGGGTGCTAACTCCCACCTCAGTGCTACTCTGTTCTTGTGCCAGCGTGTTTTCCCAGCCACACACTGAACCAGGTTAGGAAAATGACCCAGCTCTGATGCTAACATGACAAGCTATTTCAGACAAACTGAATGCCCCATCAAGTTCACACATGGCTGTATGAACGCTGGGCCTAGACAAAGGAGGAGGCAGGAAGGAAGTGCAGTGAGGAACTTGAGGCACATTACAGTTACGGAATTGTGACCACTTCTGGATACAGTTCTACCTTCTATACCCCTTCTATACCCCCTTCTATACCTTCTATACCCTTCTGTTTGCAAAACAGAGGAAAAAGCTGGGCTAAAAGAAATGCAGTGGGCTTCTGCTAAGACTAATTTACTTATCCCTGTATCTATCTACATTTCCAGAAAACAGGGGAATCGTAGTTCACAATAATCCTGAACTCATCAATATTATTAATTACTGCTTACATATAGAATTTAAGATACTTTGATGAATTTATTCATACAGAAGCTTACTATTAACTACTCTGAGACTCACAGAAAAAACCATTCAGATCCTTATGGACGTGATACAAAAGGAGATTTCTGCCACTGGTATAGCTGAGAGAGTAATCAGGCAGTTGTAACAGCTAACAAGCTTTGCCTTTCACTGCTTAACAGAAAGAACTGCTGCAGAAATACAAAAAAAACTGAACAGGATGGTAGCAAAGAAAAATAATACTACAAATTTTCTGAATGTACACAAAACCACCTTGATTTCTCACAGAAATGAGGAAGGCACTGGATGTAAGGAGCCACAGCAGGCAGCAGGTGGAAACTGGAAATTCTCCCCCACTCACCTGTGCTTGCTTTTATATCCATTCCCAGGAGTACACTTCCCCCCTCACCCCCGCTCCGACTGCTCTGTGCTGAGGCTGCCTTTCACCATCTTGTTCTGCAAGGAGGGAAGAGAGCAAGGAAGGAGGGGCTGACGAACCAGCAAGCCAAACAGAGGAGGAAAAATAAAACGAGGGAGAAACAGAAGACAGGGGAAGGGAAAGTGAACATACAGAGAGCGAGTGAGAAAGAGAGAGAGAGAGAAAGAGAAGTCAGTATTGGAACAAGAAATAGATTTTTCAGACAGAGTTTTCCTGAGACAAAAGCAAGTAATTCCACAAAAGTAAAGAGTTTGAGATATGAAAGCCTGGTTAATTTTAAGAAACATAGAATTTAACACAAAAAGGTAGAACAAGCTGAGAAGCATCACCTTAAAATTGCCCAAACAGATGGCTTAAGACAATCTAAGATGGCTGAGCCACAAAAGGCGAGGTATCCCATCCCTTTTATAGCCACTCCATGGCTCAGCATCCTCATTGGGTCTGTTGCAACCTCACTTGCTGTGATGCAGACAGAACCCTTCAAAAGATGATTAGTTTCCAGACATCATCTTCCCTGTGATAAAAGCTGATATTTTGCATAAGTAGCACATTCAGGACATGGATGGTTGAAGCATCAATCCTGACAGAAGAAAATGGAAAAGCTCACTGGGGAGCACATGGAAAGGCAGGACCAGTCCCTCTGGACTTATCTTGCCTATGCCTTAAGTGTCAAGCACAGTTAATGAGGCAAGAAGCACCTTTGCTCTCCAGGAGCTGCTTACTGTGATGAAGTGTATTTACCGGTGTGAGGCACGGACTGCCAAAGGGTAAGAGGCCCTGTACTGGGGGACTTAATGCTGGAGATTTATTAAGTTAGCTCTTCCACCCATTAGCTACAGAACAGCAGAACGAGCTATGAGACAGTTACTAATTCCCTAATAGTGCTAAGCTGGTGTTACCTAAAAGCATCGCTTTCAATGGACTAATTTAAAGTCTTTCTTCCTCTCAATTGCTCATACTCATATCATGAAAAAAAATTGATGCAATTTTTTCTCCAATCATTCTAGAGCAATGGTTTTCAGCCTTCCTGTTCCTGCATTGTCACTGACCGTAATTCCCCTTTCCAGCCACTACAATGGAAGGAGCAGAGTGAGCCTATATTCTGCCCTGCAGAAGGATTTGGAACAAACTGGTAATGATTAGTAAAATACACGGCGAGGGCAGAGAAAGAAAGCAAAGCAAACTCTGCCTGGCTTCAAACAAATTATTAGTGTCTTTACTAAGCAAAAGTCAACAAACTTCAGTGTCAAAGAAACACTGCTGGTGTTGAATTTCTGGTTTTGACATAACAAAGAAAGTGATCTGCAGTGGGTATAGTTCTGAACAGAATCCAAAATTTTATTGCCTCATGAAGTACCTTTATGAACTCAGTTGGTAGTTTTCCCCCTCCGTCCCCCAAGATTACCTCAGAAATCCATGCACCTTCTCAGAATTTTCTCTGGAAGGCTGGATTCTTTGTCTGAATCTAAACCAGTTATTTCCTTTCATGGTTTGAGCACTATCACTACAAGTGCTCACATACAGCAGCAGTGACCCAAGCCATCTATGTAACACTATGTTTTCCTGGAATACTTCAGGCAACAGGCAGCAAAAATAAAACAGCCTTCAAATACATAACCTTCTGTCATGGTTTAACCCCAGCTGGCAACTAAGTACCAGGAAGAAAATAACTATCCCATCTGAAACCAGGACATGCTCCAATTATCTTTAGTCAAGCATCCAAAGTTGAGCAGAGGGCGGCACTTAGGCAGTGACATTCCACAGTAAGGGGAGCTCATCCTTCCCGTTTTTGTTTGGCAAGATCTGCAAATTCTTGTAGCATTAATGCATTAATTTAAGCTTGCTGTACATTGTCAACATTATTCCACAGTTGTGCAGAATAATTTATTTTCTTTTACATTATGAAAAGTAGGCCAATTCTTTGGAAAACAGCCTGAATGTGCACTGAATCTTCCAGCGCATTTTAAATATGTGTGTATAAATACATCGTTTTGTGGTAGAACATCCAGGAAGGAACATGAGGCTAATTCCTGTATGTTTACAAAAGACAGATTAAGAATAATCTGTGAAGACAAAAGACCACCAGATGTCAGTCTAATGCTAGGCAGGGATCTGCAGACAAGAACTAGATGGAGACTAATCCCTGCTAGAAATTCTTCCCTGCAAAAACACAATTCTTCCCTATTATCATTTCCTTTTCAGCACAAGCTATCCAAACTCTTGCACAATTCCTGTTGTATTCAACTGGCAACAAGAATAGTTGTTTTTCTGGATACTTCCTCAGCATTTAAAACTGGAAGACTGGTACCCACAACCTCCCAGGGACGTATCCTCCCTTGAGGGCTGGGAAGGGTATTCCCAGCACCGTATCCCATTACTTACAACTACAAGAAAATATGCATTGTCTACCTTGTCTCCTCTTTCCATACAGACAGCTCTTTGCACCACTGTGTTTGTAGGCTCCAGGGACAATTAGTTAAGGATGCCCAGAGCCTGGGCAGAAGCAGCATAGGGGTCTTTTGATGAACCAAAGATCTACAGAAAAACCCCACAGATCCACTGAAGGCTGAGTGGTTCGACTCAGTTCAGTTACTATTGGTAAACTAGAACAAGTTTCCAAAACCCAGGAGAACTCTTCCACCATAAAGTCATTTTTCTTCTTCTTTGTATCCTCAGTAAATCCAAGGAGAAAAAACAACAGTTCAATGCAACATTCAAATAGGACCAAGGAGCAACGTACTGATTCTATCACAGAATTCAGGAAATGAAGCTGAGCTTTCTGAAGAGTCATCAAGGATCTAAAGAAGCACTGAGCAGATGGGACAAAAATTTTATCTTCTTAAACTTGGTATTCTTCCTGAGTTGATGTTTGCCCCCAGAATACACCACAAGCATATATCACAGAGTAATTAAAATAAAAGCATCTCTGACTACAGACATTATCCAGGTATAAAGTTACTAATCCAAATTTAGAAACCAGAAGAGGGCAGCAAAAAAACCCAGGTCTAATCCAGGAGAGGATTCTTACCTTGTGCTTGGGGCACCTCACTGAGAAATTCTCTTCGTTTAGTAAACAATCTAAAGGAGGAGAAGACAGCAATGTATTATTTTTTTAATGAAAATCATCTTGAATAATACACCACATGTTAATCTCACCTCACAGGTATGCATTCTTCATTCAAAGATCTCTTATAGGAATACTTTTTTATTAGCAGGGTCATCCCTTCCACCCCCAAAGTTTCAGTAAACAAAACTACTGAACACCCCAAGTGACAATGTTGCCTGGATTAACAAGCAACCCCAGTTTTCCCGATGCTCTGTATGCAGTAAGAATCACAACAGCAAATCTACAAATCCCGTATCCTAAACCCCTTCAGCTATTCCAACCTTCCTCACTTTAACACCAGGAAGATGGACACATTCATCCAATCTGAACGGCCAATCCCTGCTTTTCGCAGTCCAAACACTTCCTTTTCACTCTTACCCCAAGGCCCTGCCAGCATCAGGGGAAGAAGGGGTGTGTGTCTCTAGGTATAAGTGTATACAGTTTATTTGCAATCCCAAATCCTGGTGATCAGTTTATACTGTGATTCTATGTCTGGTAGTCAGGTCACTCATGGTGCTTTTAGATCTGCTTCCATGAATCATATACTTAAAGCTTCTATGATCTAAAAAATGGTTTAGTTAATTATTTAAACCTATTACGTAAAGTGGGGCACCCATGTGGAACTGCTTATTTAGGAACAAATTAAGCAATAGTGCCATTTGAAGAGCATTTATTTAGCAGCACTGTCGGAGCATGGATTGCTTCTCCTTGTATTCCCACTCCCAGACTACGCCTCTAAAGGATGCGAGCTGGCAGCTCCCAGAACTTCAGCCACGGGAAAAAGCAGCACTCCCCTCAGAGCACTCAGCTGCCTCCCCTGGGCACCCTGAACTGCAGGGCCACCTCTCAACCTGCCCAGTGCCTGCCATCACTCTGTTCCAATCGCCTCTTGCATCGGAGGCTGACCCAAGGCCATCACCTCATCAGCAGGACTAAGCACCCGTCACCACCTCAGCACGACCGACCAACGCTGCCCAGGAGAATTCAGCGAGGTGCTTATGACCCCCTGCCTGCTCCAACATACCCCAAGAGCTCGCAAGTAGAGAAGTGCAATGGTAACTAAGATGTGCTAATTTAAAACGCTCTTAAGTATGTAGCATAACCAGTGCTACCTGCTGTTTCAATCTGCTGGAAGAGTTTAGCAGACAGCAGGAGACTGGAACTAAAGCTTGAGGGAAAAGCTTTCTAGATACCCAAGCTTTGGCAGAGCATCCCTCTGCTAAGGAATGCTTATGTTTCAACATGAATGCCTCTGGCCTGAATCAAAGGGAAACAGCATGCAATAAGCTAGAGTTACTTGAGAGATTTTAGCAAAGGGGAGTAAAACCCTTAATCCTGCCACAGATAATTTCAAATGCGCCATTAGCAAATCACAGGAAATAAATAAAATGTCTTCTCATTACAAGGGCAGGAATCATACATTTAGACTACAGCATGAATTATCACTGCATAATACAGCAATCATCAAAAATATACAGAGCAATCATCAAAAACATACACAGTATGTTAGAACAGGATGGAGTTTTCTTCTTTCTTGGAAACCCAACATTGGTAATGAATGCAGTTCTTTAGCTAGTACATCAGAAAGGAAGATTGTACAAGGATCAGGAAGAAGTGCCAGAAACCTTGTACCCCATGCCTGATTCATGTATGGAGCCTGGTTTCTTATCAAGGTCAGCATTTTTGTTGCAAATACTAATAGCAGATCCAATTAATAGCAATTTTTTTTTGTTTCTGTTAAAGGACTACTATGAAAAATGTCATCAGCATACTGTAGAAAATCAGCTGAATACCAATAAGGCAGAAATTGTTCATCATTACAAAGCTGGCCTGGATTTTGGTTAGCAGTTCCAAGTATTTTATATAACAGATTACGATTTGTCATGAAGTCAGCAGACACAGAGCTATGATCAGCTCATTGTGGCAGAAAGGAAAAAGAACTGAGATTTGTCCTTGTTTCCACAGATTTTTCTCCATAAAGTAGTCAGGGAAAACCTAAAACACTTTTAATAGAAGCAATTATTCTTCTGTAAGCTTCATACTTTTGTCTCACCCTCTGTGTTCTGCCTGTTACTCATCTTTAATGATACTCGTGAAGACACAGGATTTCTGTTCTCTGAAAATTCATTTTATTTTGCTGTTAATCTTTTCCTAATTTACAGTCAAAAATCTTCTGTAAGTGGAACTGCCTGCGATATATGTTGTAGGGACAAGTGTGCTGCAACCATCAGGATTTGACTCCAGGTGGGGAGGAACAAGCAGAGGGAGAGGATATAAAATTTCAGAAAACAAAGATCCTGTTTCCATGGAGACATCCCTAGGACTAAGTTATCTTGAGACATCAGAGGCTCTTCATAAATTTGGACAGACGAAAGCCAAACACAGACAATGTTAACCACAGTCATTTCCATACAGAAATTACTTAAGTGGCACTACTGATCACGATTTTTATGTAAATGGAGAAGAAATGTTCAGCTCTCTTGCACCCTATATTGCCAAAGATTATTTTCTATGAAAGGAGATTAAAAGACAGGCTGAATTAGGCTATATAAAATCATCCATATGTACAAACTGGCAACTTGTGAAGCCACGTGCCTTGCACAGCACTCAATTAGCAACAGAGAGGCAAAGCCTGGTTCCTCACCAGGGTGGGATTGGACACCGACCATCGGCGCAGAAGCCAGAGCCCAGGTCACGCCCCAGGGCTGCCTTCAGTGTTGCAAGGAACTGAAGCCTTCTGACATATTCCAGCCTCCAGCCCTTTCCCAAAAACGTACTGCCTTTCACATGAGGCACAGGAACTGACAGGGGATCAGCTTCTAATCCACGTGGCCGCAAAGGCAGAAATGCTTCAGCTCACACTGCAACTGCTTCAGAATAAAACACGGGTACTTCATCTCAACTAAGGCACGGTCACTACCAGGAATTCAGACAAACACCAAGTGTTTACGACTCAACATACCCTAAAAACACTCCAGCAAGTATTTTCAATTTGGCTTTATTTCTTTTAGATACAAACCCAGTCATACATATTCCAAAAGCCTGAAAGCCCTTGTAAATGTTAACACAAACTTCTGAGGATTCAGAACAGATCTGTGACAGATCCTAAATAAAGCAAGGTGGCACCATCCTTCAAAGCAGGATGGTTGACTTCAAAATGGAACTACCACTGAGCTCAAGGAAGCTGAGAAGCACCTGTACAGTTTCACTACAGAAAGACAGTAGAACTGCAAAACCAATAAAAAGGGTTTATAGGCAGACAGCAGGCTGAGCAAAGAGAAAATAATGTTGATTTGTTTCTCAAGGAAGCCTACATTTTCTGGTTGGGCATAAATGAAAATCAGGTCTTATGCCATACAGCTAGCTTATTTCTTTTACACAGATTTATTGGAAGAGTGTCTATAGATTAAGACAGCTTGATTACACCCACAGATAAAACCAACTGCAAACAAGGTCTTTTACTGTCACACCATCAGGCTGAAATTTTGAATGCTGAGAATCTACTTCAAGCTGGGGCTCTTTTATTTGTTTTGGTTGAAAACTCCAGCTAAAGCAGCCCAACGATTTCCTTAAAACTCTTTCTTGGAAAAAAGTTATTCTGCCCATGTTAAACATCCCAGGAATTTTTCTCTGAAAAGCTCTACAGTATCCTGATTTTCAGCAGGATCTGGATTTTAGCTAAGGCATGCCCTTGCCAGCTACCACAAAACCAGCAAATAGAACTCTTTGAAAGGCGACATGGGGATTTTCACATGCACATCCTCAGAAGAGGCTTCTTAGGTTTTAGGAGCTAGGTCCTTCTAAAAATTCCACCAAATATACTTCTGCTTGGGGGTGAGCAGGCCTTTCCTGTATAGGAACCTCTGCCCTCAGATTCAGGCACCAGACCCAAAAGCAGTAAAGCTGTCAGGAGACAATTCTAAGGCTCAAAAAACCCAAAGGAAGAAACTGACCATTTCAAAACTGCAAAATGGGAAGCACTAGTCCAGCAGACAGAAGTGAAAACGGTACTGAGAAAGGCAAGCAAGATACAGAAAGAATGGAGGCTAGCAGGATGGAGACCAGTGCTACTAGAAGTCAGGAGCAGGGAATTAAGGATGAGTGCCAGCAGGAGGCTAAGACTAAGAACTGATTGGAATAAGGCATAGAAAGGTGAAACACAGAATATAAAGGACAACACACAAGAACAAACCAGGACTAGCAGGGCGAGGTGTGACAAGGAGCTACGTTAGGAGAACCAAATGGCAGTAACAAAGCCCAGAGAGGAAAAAGAACTAGAAGCAAGAAATGAGAGAAGGAGGTGAAGTAAGAGCAGAGAGGAAGAAGCCAGAGTGAGAGCTATAAAACTGGACAAAGGAGAAGTCAGAAAGAATTAGGAGGAATTGGGTTTTACAAAGAGAATAGAAAAAGAAATTTGTAAAGAGGAGCCTGAGACCAACTAGATAAAAGGCCTGTGGCTGGTATGAGAAGCCAGAGTGGAGAACATATCAGGCATACAGATGAAGAGGAAGAAACAGATAGGAAAATGTATATTAAAAAAAATACCAATGAAGTCTTTTGTTCTCACTAAACCATACTCTTCCTGGAGTGAAACCACAGACTCACCAGTTTTACAAACTCCTCCGCTATTTTTTAAATATGTTTGTGAAACTCACAGTCCAAGTATCCCATCTCCATGCAGCTCTTGCAATTTATTACTGCCGTATTACTCAAAGGAGGGAAATTAGCTTGGAATTGTGCACTCCGACAGATGGCCACATGACAACGTGATGTCTCATAACAAAATTAAAAGAAAATGAAGTAAGCATAGCCTTGGAACTTGAACACAAAAAGCTACTCTAAAAAAATCTCACAGGTTGCAAAGTCAAGACAAAAGTGAAAAAAAGCCAAATTTAATCTAGCTCAGCTCTACATATTATGTAGTAGATACAATATATATTAGATATAGATATAATATATATATTATTATATATAATATATAAATACAGACTTTTTCATTAATTATCAGCCTGAAACAACGATTTTAAGTATTTAAAACAACATTACCTGATAGATTTCAGATTTACCTGATTCTAAACGCACCTGGTTTGCACTAAAGGAACGAAACCAGAATTTTCTGGTGGCTTTTTGGGCAAAACAGGATCCACCCAAGCTGAAAACAGCACCTGGGGAGCTCTCCAGAAGCTGATGTTTCCCAAGCACTTGGGGATACAATGACTCGTTCACAAAATCCACTCTCCAGCACTTTTCCAGAGGAGATTTCCTGCTGGACTCCCAAAATCTGAACATTCCACAAACTCAGAGCGTGGAAAGCTGAGCCAGCAGCACTAAAGATTCGGGGGAATGTTGGGATCAGGCTGGCAATTATCAAGGTTTTTAATGTACCTGAATCACTGCCAGAACCCTCTCACTGTGAGGCTGGGGGATTCCTGTGTGAATTCCACGGTTTTCACAACTGAACACTGCCCAAATTTCGCAAATCCAGGTCCATTAAATAAAATCCTGAAGAAAATTTCCATTTTGCTCAGCAAACAGCAAGTTTGGAGACTGAAGTTGCCCCATTAAGCCACTCCTAAAATTTCCAAACAGCCTGAAATATTTCTTTCTCCTCAAAGCTTCAGGCAGGCTCTGTGTCACCTCTTGCTCAACCCAGTTAAAATTCAGATTTCAAAAGGGGGCAGAAAACCCTTTCTCAGGAGGAAAGGGGGGTGAGCTCTGTGTCTCTCACAGCCAGGAGGAGTTTGTTCTCACCTGGAATTCATTGATGTATTGTGCCATGACAAACTCGTGCCTCTCGCTCGCCGAGGGCTCTGCTAAAATATCCGGGAGACTCTTGGAAGCTTGGGATTTCTTCTGGGAAGCTGTGCCATGGAGGTGGCAGTCAAAGCCAATATTCCCAGGCAGCTGGAACCTCTGATCCTGGGGACCAAAGGGCCCCATCACCTCATCCGGCCACACAGTCCTGGGACCTGCAAAAGGCCTCGTTTCAGTCAGCACATCCCCAAAAAAAAACCAGGAAAACCCCAGGGAAAAGCCCTCTCCCACACAGAAATTTCCTCACAAACATCAGCGATGCACGAGGCATAAAAATCACGCTTCCAACTTGCCACAGCACACGGATTTAAAGGGAATAAATCTGCTTTTCCTTACATAAATCAGGAGGTGCAGCGGCCACGTGAGGCTCATCTGAGCCAGAGGAACCCGCTGTGGAAAAAGCCTTGGGATTCCCAACTCTTTTGACTAAGGAATAAAACCCTGGGAGGTAGGTGACCAATCTTGCTCTGTTACAGAGCACCTGAGGAGAGAAAAACACAATTAAAAGAATTTAAACACAGCTCTGTGGGTCACAAGAGAAATCCTCCCTTGATTATATTAAAATTCTGATTATAATTAGCTGTTAACATCAAGTTTTAGAAGCATTTTATTATTATTTTTTATATTTTGCTATTCCAAGCAAAGAAAAAAACCTTAAAACCACTTAATTAAAGGCCTCTCACATGAGGAAAAAGCCCTGAAAATTTTAAACAGCACCACTGAAACCCCACAATTTAAACCAAATTATGGATGGGGGTTGTCTCTGTGATTATTTCCATGCATGTCACCCTGGAAAATATAAACATATATAAAATACAAATCAACATACTTATATTTATATATAAATATAAATCCCACATGCCACAGTGTGGGTGTTTCTCGTAAAATTCAACTTTTCAGGTGGAGAATGTAAATTCTTTGGAGAAAATAACATGAAAGGATTTCCCTGAAGTGCTGTAGCTTTGATTCTATAAAAATTTACGCAGTTTTACCACTAAATAGGTGTGGAACAAGTTCACATCAAAAGAGGCACTTTCAGAAGCAGTTAACTTTTAAAAGAAAACAATAAATGGTGCTGTTTGTACGTTTAATATAAAAATTGTATTTAAAGTATCAGGACCTAAGGCAGTAAAAGGATTCTCATGCAGCACCTCTGTGTAGATATAAAATAATTCCTACCAAGATCACAAAGACTCAAATGCTTAAAGACACATTTAATTCATGACTTAAATCAATTATTTACAGCTCAAGCCCGAAGCCGTCTCGTTCTAAAACAGCTTTAAAAGGTTCCTGGAACACAACAAAAAAATCTGATTCCACTTCAATTTTTTTTTTTTCTCTATTATGTAAAATCACCATCGAAATTAATTTTTGCATAACGATTACGTTACAAACAGATGTAAACAATCACAGCCGACACGCAATTAGAAGAAGAGAGCATTTTTCCTTATTATCAGCCTCACTTAGCACGGAGATGTCACTAATTACAGCTGTGGCTCAGCTCGCTCATGCAAATATTTACACACCTGGCACTACGCGAGCGAAACAACACCGAGGAAACCCATGAATTATTCACGGCCCCACGGCAAGAGCAATAAAATAAAGTAAATAAATAATAATTAAAAAAA
>VZRR01003000.1:5716-192811 GCA_013398015.1 Oreocharis arfaki
GAGTTCTCCCTATTGGTTCCTGTATCCCAACTCTGCCCAGGTACCACCCCTGTGCCCTGAAACCATTTGCCCATGTGCTCTCCCAGCCCCCCGGTACCCGGGTAAACTGAGGCTCCAGGCCATGTGACTGCCTCTCCCTCGCTCTCTGCCCCTGGGAGCAGCCTGCCAACAGCTCCTCTCCTCTGCCTTTGGGGGCCAGCCCGTGTGCTGGCCCCAGGCTTTGGGGAGTCAGCATGGAATAAAGACCTTTGCAGTGCCATGAGGAGAGCCTTCTCACCTCCTTTGCCATCACTGAAGTTGCAGGCTGGCAGCTGGAGCAGCGGTGCGGGGCGTCCGAGATGGACTGCAGGAGGGCAGGGAATCCCTGCCTTGTCCCAAGAAGCCCCTGCTGCGCTCCCAGGGAAAGCTGCAGCAGCTAAGCAACACCTAGCACTGCGACATAACTCAAATATTTTAGCATGAAAATATCACACAGGCATTACCTTCCTCTCTTAAATACATAGAGACACAGCCCTACAAAATTTAGATTGTGAGCAAAGTAGAGTAAGAAATAAGAAACACTAGTCTTTTTAGTACAATGCAAATTTCAGCTGCTTAAAATGATCAAAGGATTTATTTCCCATATTAGGTTCAGGAAACAGGCTGCAGCTTTTAATTATAATAATGCCACACCAGCAAGGCAAAAATAAAAAGACAGAAGAGACCTGCATAAGCTACAACTTTATTTGACTTCCAGTACCTGTGAAGATTGAAATTAGATGACCCCTTTCAAATTAAAAACTCTTCTCTATTGGGAATATTTTGCTCATTAAATTGTTCTCATAAGATACCATTTTTTAATTTCTGTATTTAACCAATACGGGTTGTTGGCTGCCATAAATGTTACAAAAACTTCTTTTCATGTGAGATTTTATTTTCGTCTTGAACATATTTAGATAATCCTTCTAGGAATCTCATGAAGACCCCAAATGGACATATCAAAGACATAAATCTTCCTTTTCTCTAACTGTGTGAATATGCTGACCACAAACAAATCAATTAACTGTTCAATTAAGTCAATCTATTAACTTGACAGAAAGAATAATATTTTTTGAGGAAGACTTCCAAAGCAGAATGACTTTGAAGATTCTGTCTCTAACCTCATTACATGAAAACAGGATATATTTCTCTGAGAGATGCTTATGGATTTTATCTTTCTCCCCTGGTGATCATTCAGAATTACAATTTGCACTATCCACAGAAATATAAATAGTGGAAAGCTTTGCTGCTCAAAAATGCAAGAACGTACAGTTTGACATTTTATTCCTTCTTAACTTGGAAAAACTCTTGGACTATGACTTAGCAAGACTTGCTTCTAAATGCTCAATATCTGAGACTTCCTACAGAAGAAAATATAGAGCAGAGGCAGCTGTTAACAGATTTATAGAGAGAAACAAGTTGTATGACTTGGAGAAACAAGAGAGATGGATGAATAATGACTTATTTTGGATGTTGCACTGGTACAGAAAAACAGAACTAAGACTGGAGTATTCTGGTGCTAGTGGTGATGATGAAAGCAATATTGGGTGTCAGCTGAGAGATGTAAATAAAGGATGCCATAAAGAAATGCATTAGATTTGAATACTGTACTCATTTTAATTAATTAAATTGAGTCAAATGTTGAGATTTTTGCCTTTTGAAGAAAACCATAATAATAGCAATTTCTCTTCAAGGAGAGGAAAGCACTGCCGTCATAATAAATGTTCTTGTTACAGAAATTATTCATTATAATAGCCTTGTCTGAAATGCCTTCTTACTCAGGACTGACCAATAAAAATACCCAAACCATGCTAGTTCTTCTCTTTTGCTACTAAATTATTCATTGCAGATACCATGTTTGTTACAGAAGTTGTAATTTTTATAAAATCCTTCCCTATGACAGTATCCTCATTACAGAAAACTCTTCTGGTACCCACGCGGTTTATTTATTTTTATATTCTACATAGTCTAAGTATTTTATCACACAGACATTACAATTACTTTATTTCTTTCCTGTTTATTTGGGGTTTTTTTCAGTTTCAACACATTTAGATAATACTTTCAAGAATATGAATTACCCCTGTAAATCTCATTAAAATCCTTGTTGTGCCCAGTTTATATGCCAATAGTGGTTATGTGGATCATATTTGTAATGATTCACTAAGCCTCTACATATTTATGTCAGATGTGCTGCTCTTAATCTATTTCTTTTTCATGTACTGCTGTTTTAATCAGTGGATAAAAGACAGCATTTAAAACATGTCAACTTGGACCCAAAACACATTCATAATTATATCCAGGTTTTCATGAAGTCACCACAAAAATAGAAAAGGAGGCTGGTATTCAACGGGAACCATAAGCAGTGCATGGGTACTGTGGCTGATGATGGGAAATAAATGCTAAACTGAATCATAGTCCCGACTGAGGTCATAAGTGGATTCTGCTAAAGACAGAAATATTCCAAGAATAAAACAGATTTAACAGGGACACTAGAGCATCCCTTCATGCCAGGATACTTTTCCAGAGGCTTGCTGATGGAGGAAGGCAGTTAAGACTTTACGGCAACTGAAAGAGATTGTAGAAGCGATGACAGTTAATCATGGAATAATAGAATATCGTGAGTTGGAAGGGATCCACAAAGATCATCAATGTCTAACTCCTGGCCCTGCATAGGACAGCCTCGATAATCACACCAAGTGCCTGAGAGCATTGTCCAAACACTTCTTGAACTCTGTCAGACTTGATGCCATGACCACTTCCCTCAGGAGCCCAAGTCCTAGCGCCTAAGCAGTATATGTAATAGATCAAGAAAATATAAATAAGCCTAAGTAGAGATACAGATGACAAAAAAAATCAGTTGTAAGTGCTCGGATACCTTTCTGGTCAACCTCTGACCCCAAAAAAGAGAACAATACCCTTACCCTTGAGCATGCCTGATGAACTGTGGAATGTCAGCCAGGTGTGACTGATAAAAAGGTTATGACATTAATTAATAAAAGAGAAGAGATCAGGATTTTAATACTGTCTTTTTATCCAGTTCAAATGTCAAACACACTGAATTTTTTGGTGTGTTTTCTGCTTTTTAAACAATCAAGACACAAAAGTGTCACCAAAGAAATGGCAATTTCATTAATAGAAGAAAGAATAACGTTAAGGTTACAGATATGCAAAAGATACACAAAAATTTTAAATTAATTGCATATAAGATGTGAAACAATAGAATTTTTATTTTTTACCTAACAGATAGAAGGTTTACTCACATGAAAAGTCAATATTGCAGCTTCCTTCTAAACAAAGAAGAGCAGTATTACAGCTTTTAAAAAAAATTTTTGTGACTGCTAGAATCAGTAAGCTATCACTACACAAGCAATTAAATTAATCTTTTGAGATTTAATAACTATCTTCCGTAATGATCATAACTGTGAGAGAGGAAGACACAAAGTGTTCAGTTTTATTGCAGTATTTACACTCTGTTTCACTCTGCTTCCCCATTAACTTATAAGCTATATGTTCAAGACAGAAAAAAAAGGAAGCAAACTCAATTATAAACTATGCAGCACAAGGCATATTCTGTTTTATATTTATTCTGGTCTAATTCCAAATATAGAAAATTGGGTTTATATTCTTAAATGTATCACACTAATCATTTAGGGCCAGAAAAAGCTATTTTATGTAAAGACTGAGACTAGATTTAGTCCGGTATTTCAACTACAGTTCTTTGTGGAAACTGTTTCAAGATCAGCAACCCGAGAAATCAGCTTGAAGGGAACCCACACATGAAAATTATCCTCTGCAAAACTCTAATACAGAGCTACGGAGTCTTATTACAGACAAAGGTGGACTCTGCCGTAGTTCTGGCTCATTCTCCAGAAGGAAAGATGAAAATATTCATCTTATCTGTAACAACCTACAGCAAGTGACTAGTTCATATGTCATCTAGCCTAGAGCCAACGATCTTCTACGTTTCAGATGTATTTTTTCTCACAACTATACATATAGAATGACTGCAAGTAGTAAAGAAGAATTACATTGCAGTCTCAGTACTGTTCACAGCTTCCTATGAAGCTTCCTACCTGAATTTGCCTTTCCACCTCTCCTCCTGTGCCCTTCTGTCCTCACCCTCGTGCTTTACTTGTGTCTCCTTAACCACAGTACTCCTCTACTGTTTCACTCTTCAGCCTTCACGATCTCTCAGTTCTTTGTCCAGAGCTCGAATGCTGATGGCTTACAAACCACTTGTGCTAAAAGGTTATCCCAACCAGACAAATCCACTTATGCATCCTCACTGGACACACAGGATCTTTTCTAGGCACTCCTTCAAGCAAATGCAGCAGAATCACAGGACAAAAGCATCCCACAGATTGTCAGTCACCTTTGAGGTAGCATTTTGACAACTCCTCCTTTTGACAAACCTTACTTTTGACAAATACCACAATTTCAACTAGACAGAGTCTGTGCTGCACAGAGACAACAGTATCTCTCATCCCCAGAATGGTTTCAGGGAAGATGAGGAGGAAGGCTGACGAGAAGAACTGATAATTCATTCAGACAGGGAAAAAGCTCAAAAGGTTTAAATTCAGTAAAATATTTGAAAAATAGTTCCTAGGTATTGGTCTGTGCAGATGTGAGCTGGAACAGAGGGTCTAAAGTATGATGTACTCATCAACTCTTTTCTGAAAGCAGCAATATCAGCCAGTTCTGTGAGACATCATCAATAAAAGCCTTTGATATGATCTCTATTGCCAGAAGCTTAAGTGACTCACTTTCACTCCAAATATCCAATAAAGGCTAGATTAGAATTAGGTGTAGACACAAGAAATTACAGCAATGAGTGCTTGCCAAACACGAAATAACTATAACTCAGAGAGGACACAACAGAAAAGAAATACAAAATAAGAACTGCTCTCTATATTTTCTAGCGGAAAAAATGGGAGGTGTGAAAAAATATGGGAAAGGTTCAAAATTTTAAAAATTAGCTGTTTCATCTGGCAGTATGTATTGCACTGTGGAGCTCAGTTCAGTTTTAGAAGTCAGCAGAAATTCAAAAAGCGAACAGACAAAGCAACAGAATATTTATTTAAGAAAGAGTGTTTAGAACAAGGGCATCCCCTCCATCTCCAGAAGCCTTGAAGATGAGAGGCTATTTTAGAGCATCACTGTGTGCTTGCCTTGTCCTTACAGCCTTCCCTAAACTTCCTTAACAGTTGCTATAGGAAACAGAATAGCCTAGAAGAAAGTCATTGATCCCATGTCTGCTCTCACGCTTTGAAATTCAATGAAATGGACTTACTATGTTTTAAACATTTGACAGTAACAACCTTCTCATACAGCAAACAAGTGCCCCAAGTAGCTAATAGCTCCTTGTCTCTTTATATCACATTTGCTCAATGAACATTTTGGAGCATGGTGATATCCTGTGAGAAGATCACCCAATCTGGTTATATGAGTTTACACAAGTTAGTAAAATCTGGGTTGACCTGGCGTCTTTGTGAGACTGCTGATTTACTTTTCACTTCAAAGCTGTGATGGTACACAGCTTGCAAGAAAGGCAAATTCAAGACATCTTGTGCATAATCCCAGTTGAAGAATGATCTGCAAAGATACAAAAATAATAATCCTACCATCAAAAGGAGGGCAAAGGTATCGAAGAAGATCACAGGAGGATATAATCTTTATCACTAGGAGGGATGTATAATCTCCTATCATAGCAAATATAAATCTAATGCAATCCATATGATTTCACTATCATTGCCACAACAAAAACAAAACCAAAGAGTAGCAAGGACATCTGAGGATTGTCGATTTTGCTAAAGTTGTCTTTTCCCCTAGAAAATTCTTCAAACCTGTTAGCAAACAGCAAACAGCCCTTTTGAAGAACTTCAAATGCCTCACATGGGAGGGACTGGCAATCCTCCAAAAGCAGGCTTACTTATATCATATTAGCTTTCTTCAATTCTAAGAGCAAAAAATCCAGCCTACAGACTTTGTAGAAATCAAAGGGGCACTGAATACCAGGGGGGAAACCCATGTGCATGAAAGCAGACAAGACAACTAAAATGGACAGAAAACCGAGGCATATCTCCAGCACTAAATCTCAAGCATGCTATTTTACTTTTCCAAAGTTCATCAAATCCTGATACTCCTGTGTAGGTACAGAATGAACCTGAGCTCCTTGCAATGGCAATGGAAGTAAATGTGACCTGGTGTGAGACTTTGGGTCCTCTCAACAGTTACTTAGAATATCAGTGTCTCTAAGGAATCAATTATCAATCTTCTCAATGTCCTTCAATGATTCATCCAAATAACGTATTTTGTCATTTAATATTTTATTTAATTTTGTGAACAAGTTACGTAATGCATACATCAAATCACACTGTCAGCTGATTCTTCATTGATGTATGTACACATTTTTCTGTTCAAATTCTTATTCATACAATATCTCAATTAGTAAATTTTAATATAAGGCTGCATGGAACTTTGTTTTGCAAATTTTAGTCACGATGATGTACGTTTTGTTGATCCATTTTTGCTTTTAAGTTTCAACAGACTACACCTTACAGGAGGAGTTACACATTAACTGTTGACATTTTACAAACCTTTATGTAACAGAATGCATATTTCATGATCTGGATGTCTCATGTTCTTGCTGGGCTGCATATCTCACCAGCTGAACATACTTCACCAGTGGAGATTTGCAGCACAAAGTTTTCTGTACTTAACCACGCAAATGCGTTCTCCAGATTAAATTCTACGTAGTTCTGGTAAAGACAGACTTTGAAAAGCAAGACTGAGATGAAAATTTAAATGCTATGTCATAAATTCGTAGGTCACAAAATAGTTCTCATTACAGCAGTATCATTTTGCATGTTAGAAATGGATTCCACCATCCATAAACCTATACAACAAATAGAGATTTTACTTCTAGGTGTTTTTTTTTTTTTCTTTTTAAATTTTTTGATGAGAAATTGTCTATTGATGAAGATACTTTTTGCTCAGGGACCACATGATGCAGACCAGTGTGGAAAGAACAGCTATCAATAATTCACTTCCATGTGGCATACAACTGGAAATCTTTTCTTTCTCACCGACACCTTTGTTTATACCTAACAAACTAATGCCTCTTCTCAGAACATGGAAAACAGAAAATCTGTAGTTAAAATGTCTTAACACCCCATACTAATCAGAAAGAACATTGCCTCTGGTTCTGATCCAGCCTCTTCTCAGGACAAACTTACGTCTTCCAGTTTTTAAGTAAATTATGAAGAATCACTGCAATAGAAAACAGTGGTTTCAAATGATGGTATCAATAGGTTGCAGGCACAGCAGTGGTGCTTTCAAATTTCTGTTGTTTATTTGTTTGGCTAAAATACTGATTCACAGACTTAAGGGATACTTTCTGTTTTATATACATGGTGAAAAACTGAATTTCTTAGAACAAATAGAAATGGCCTAATAGGAACAAGCACAAGCAAGAACAAAGAGAAAAGAAAGAGACACCAAGATTAAAATCCTCACTGTGTGATGAGTCTCCTTGGTATACCTGATCTAATGAATAATTTCTAGAGTAAGGAGCAGCTTCAAACTTCGAAGCAAGTGTACAAAGCCTCAATTGGTACTTCTTGAGATCAGAGAAGCAGCTCTGGCTGACTTCTGTAAGACATTTTGGAGTGCCTGTAGTTTTGTTTTCATGTTCTAAAGGAAGAGCCAGGAAATCTCTCTGTTTTAACCTTAACGCTGGGACCAGACATCATCTAATGAGGACAGCACTTCTTTTCTTTTTTGTGCTAGTACTATGCCATGTACAATAGTGTAATTTAAAAAGAAAGCAAATTGAAGAATAACACCTCTCTTATTCTTCCACCATGCTCCAAATCCTTGCTCCAGCCAAATCCCTCCTTTCCTCAGAACCCCTACAAGTGACTGCAGCTGGTTTGTGCATTTGGCAGACAACACAGTTACACAGGTCTTTGCACAACCCTTTAGTATTTCTTCAGCTGGAACTAAACTTGGCTATGACACTCATATTCATATTTTTAAATTGTTCATATGGTTTGAACTGGGCCTTGGTAAATTTGTCAAGACAAAATCCTTGGAAAAAAAAAGTACATTGAAATTGTGCAGTTACCTGCATATATCTTCACAACACAATTCTAGTTTCTACTTCTACTAAATTCATCCCATTATTCTTTAGATTAAATTGATTACTGTCTTTTACTTTTGTGCAAAACCCTTGTAAGCAACAGTGTTTTCAAAACTGCTGAATTTTTACGAAGTTCCACTCCACCCCCAAAATCCTCCTAATTTCAAAGTATAAGAGAATAATTTAGGAGCAAAATCACAACACATGATTACCCAAAGAAAGGTTCTGTCTATTGATTTGTTTTCTTTTAAACTAAAGGTAGATTGAAATGCAACGTAGAATTCTGAAAAGAAAAAAGGAAAAAGTGAGCCTTTTCAGAGGTTGCCAATATTCTTATGGTTATATCTTCAAGATATATCCAGTCTTTAAAGTGTCAGATTTCTCTTCATCCCCTGGCCCCAATTTGTTTTATGCTTTTAACACAAGCTTCAAGAAATGAATGATAACTTCTTGTGCCAGTGTAAAAATCACACAGACAAAGAGCAGGCAAATGACATCACAACTTATATCTTTTTTTGGTGTTATTTTTAATTAGGTGATGCTCAGATGATGAAGTAGCACCATTTTGTTAATTAGGCTTATATATCTTTCTCTAAATTATTTGTCTGCACATTGAGAGGGCTATTAAGTCTCTTCAACAGCCCACCCCATCACTATATGTTGAGGGGAGAAAGAGAGAAAGCCTTCCTGAAAGAAGAAATTGGATGACAATATATTAAATGTAAATGGAATTCCATTTTTAGCATGCGGTCAGTGATGTATGAGCTCAGAACTCAACTCATACTGCATGAAAAATAGGAATAGCTGGAAATCAGCTGCGCTACCAAATGGAAAATCTTAGAAGAAAGCACCACTATTGCTTGGCTCAGCTGATCTACATAAGGAAGAAAACATACCTCCCTTTAGCAACTTGCATCTGTTTTGCTCAGCCAAACAGTATGCATCAAATATTTCAACCTTGGTGCCAAAATCACTTGAAATAGAAAACAGGGATGATAAAACAACAAAAGGAAAAGGAAAGACTAAGGCCAAAGCAGAAGCCTATCACATTTAAATAATTCAAACCACCATCTGGAAATAAAAAGTATGCTTACTGGCAAAATGTATATTGAGGTACCTCAAACAACATAGGCTTATAAGAAAGGATTAATTATAGGATTTTAAGAAAGCTGTGAGGATAACCTATCTCCATTGGAAAATTACAACCTAGATTTTGACCTTTAATTACTCAGCCCGAAAAAGTCATGTGTGCATATTTATTGTAATTTTATTGTAATTTTTGTTCTAAATGGGCTAAAATCAGTTCATAACCATTTTTCTCTCAACGAATGAAGATTATTTTAAAACTTTAGTCAAAAGAATACTCATAATTCTTTATAAAAGTACTCAGTGCTAAGGCTTCCTTATTACCACTTCTCATTTTACTCTATGAAAGCCAATGATAATACCAAGTTTTCTCTTTTCTTTAAAGGTTACAAAATACAATGTCTAATGGATCCTCTTGGCTGTTTTGTATTTGATTATACCTACATTTATCCCTATTTCAATACAAAGCTTGAAAGTCCAAACAGGAACCTCTCTCAAGTCAACTTTAAACTGAATTGCTGTCTTGGGTTTTCAGTGTAAAACTGACAACTTCACTCATCTGCAGAAGCCAAATTTGAGAATTTATTTTATCCCTTCTAGAAAAGTTCTTCGTTTCAAGGACATTTATTTTTCTAGTTGCAGTCATAGCTCTCCAATGAGATTTATTGTTCCAGGCAATGGAAACTTTGCTGTACACTGTTGTACTAGAGTGGATGAAAAATCTGTTTTCTATTTGAAGCAGCAGAATGTAAAATATGTGTACATTTAATCATATAAATCACGACTCATTACCTCCCCAAGATTCTACTAGAATCTAGCCTCTAAATGAAGTTTATGACCATTGTATTTCCCTGTCATAATGTCTTATTTTTATGACTATAATTTTGAATTACATCATGACCTTTAATAGAGGACGTTGAAAAGTCACATGGCCCTTGAATAATTCAGAGTTAAGAGTTTATTTTAGCCCATTGGAAATGCAGAATGTATCAAAATACTGAGCTGATGTAGGATATATGTGCCTGTGCAGTCCTCCAACAGGAAGATCATCCCTTCCTGGCACTTGCAGTAATCAGTGACTTGCAGCATCAGTGATTGCTTAGTATGCAGAAGACCTAATATAAGAGGAGCTGAAAGACAACAATGGCAGCTAATCAGAACATGAAAGTGATATATTTTTAAAACCATTTTGTAGGCTTTTACAGGGGCCAGTTGTCATCTGACATGATTTTCAAATTATCAGTTTTTCTTTTGAAAATACCTCAGAGGAAGCAGGCAATACTTTAAAATTATTTTTTAAATTATCAGAAATAGGCAGATTTCAAAATTCTAGAAATGAAAACAGTTGAGGAAGCAGGGCCCCAGCTGTACTGAGTGTACTTATATCACTTTATATAGTTATATAGTAGTAGTCTGTTTCCATTACACTACTTTTATATGTTAAGGCACTGTGCAAACAAAAGCTTTAATGGAGGGCATCTATTTTAACATTTTTAAAGGGCTTTGATACCTTTGTAGACCATCATTTTTGCTGTCTGCACAGACTGAGAGCCCATTTTTCAGTTATACATGGTGCTTTCACTGTCATAAAAATGACTCATGCCAAGTCACCAGAAGTCATACAAAGAAACGTTGCACAGCAAAAAAAGGGAATACTAGAAAAAAATTTATTTCTGAATTCTTACATTGCTTGACAAAAAAACCAAAACAAAATGAAACAACTTTACCTCATGTAAGAAAGAAAAGAATTCAGTATTTACAATATCTTAAACTCCTTGGGATAAATTACTAGATGGAGAGGAAGTAGAAACCAAATTTGATGAAACTTTGTAAAAGCTGTGTAATATACAAAACAAAATAGATTGCAATGGTTGTATTCTGGTAAATACAGGATCATTTAGAATTTAATGTTAAGGTCTGCAAATAATTTAATAATTTATTTGCTGAGCAGCCTAAGTCATTCCATCAAATCCTGCACAGGTTAATAAAATGTAGGTATTAAATTCAAGTATTCTGAAACCAAGTATAAACACCTATTGTAAACTTGGTGAACAGCAGAGATTCAGTCAGATCAAGAAAAATCTGAAACAGTTGAAGTTCAGATTTATTTAGAAATTATCCTTCCATTATCCCAAATCAAATCTTTTATCTGTAAATTATAACACTAAAATAATCTCAGCACAGACAGAATACTCTATATCAGAAAATTATACACATTCCCAATTTATACTGTATTTGTAGTTGTCATGTACTTCATTTCACAAATTTCATAGCTCTAGTTTCTCAGTTGTCTTTCTTCTCTCCCTTTATATAATTTCAGATTTTTTCCCCAGTTCAGTTCTCTGATCTGTGGCTCATCCCCCTTTTCCTCTTCAATAATTAAATTCCTGCCTTCATGACTGAAGCATGACTATGCTTTTCATTAGTGCAAGGCTTTTCTTAACTTTGCTTTTGTTGCAGATTCATGAAATGCCTTTTGAAACTTTTCAAGATGACACATACTTGAAGAACAGATTAAAAGCAGAGGAAAATGAACAGTAATGAGCTCATTTTCAGAGAAAAGCTCTCATTAGCATGAGGTCTTTTTGATTTCTCAGAAAAAAACAAACTGGTCTTGGATGCAGCTCCTTCTCCTGCGTTCAGGGGAGGGGGATGTTGTTGCAGGGGAGTCCTGGTTTTGGGAAGGGGAATGGGAGATGGGGGAGGCAGAGGGTCTAGTAAGCAATTTTTATTAGAATATAACTTTATCACTGAAAACCCAATTTAGAGGTGAATTAAGGGAAACAGTTCTACTAGTGCTTCCAGTTTTCTTTTTTCCTTCCTGTTTTCAGAATTTGTTTTAAAGAATGGTGTGGCAGAGGGTTTCATCAACATTCACAGCAGGACAAAGAAGAGCTAATCCTTCTATTCTGCTTCTGGAAAAGTCATCATCTCTCAAAAATTTCATTAGTTTGTTACTTCAGATCAGTCAAGGATCTAGTAGCTATGCTCCTTAACTCAAATGCAAGTGCAGAGCCTGCCCAATGTAGGTGGATTTTGGGTGCCTCCTCTTTACATGAGAAATTATATCTTGGATTAAAAAAGCCGTCCAGTGAAAGTTATTTCAAGACATACATTTTTATTATTTGACAGTGTAGAAGAAAAATATAGCAAATAACATAGTAAAGTACTTTTCAGCCACAGTTCCCTTGTGGTGAAATAGTCCAGCCAGCTTGCCTAGACTATTGAGTTGTCTTTCAGTATCTATCTGAAGACATGTGTAATCTAAAGTCAGAACATTTTTATGACAGAGAAAAGTGTTAAACCGTATCTCCCTCTCATTTACATTGGTGAAATCCAGGAATTACGCCAATTTGGGGGAAAAAATGTGACTGAAATATCTCAAATTAAATTCCAATTTTTCATAAAATAATAATGTATATTATAAACAATAAAAATGTGAAAATTTTCCCTACAAGTAAATGAATAATAACGATATTCTAGAAATACATTTTAAACCAAATTCCAACTGTATGTAAAGTTTACTGATTTCAATGAATCTTAAATCAAGGTCATATAGAAGATTATGATTCCTGACATTGTGAACAAGCTACGGGCCATAGTACAAATTCATAAAGAGTCAAGAAGGTTAGTCTCAAGCTTATGAAAAAAAGCCACCATATTTGCCTCTTAGCTTGCCCACATAATCGCTGTTAGATCACTCAAATTGTTGCAAATATAGTGCATCGCTACAAAACAGCCACCTAACACTGGTGAAAAAAGAATCACATCATAAGAAAAACAATGTTGACAAATGTACCCTTTCATCTCACCCACCTTAGTAACATATCCAAATCATGCACTAATTTGCACTTTTGTGGTCTGTTCTCTGAAATAATTATTGAGTCTACCACTTTTCCTTCTGTTATCCAAACTCAGTGTCCTAAATGACTGAGTAAAGATTGATTACCTTGCTCTTACTCTTGCTTATTATAAAAATAATTTACTGTTTGTTTGTTATTATACGCTTCTTTAAAATACCATTGGATGTATAGTATACGATAAATCAAAATGTGCCGTTTTTGTTTTCTGAGAACGGAACTAGCAGACATTTTCAAAACTTGCTTTATTAGGCCCCACTAAGTCCTATTTTACAAAACCCAGTTATTTTTTTTATTAACTTTGCTTCCAGTATTAAACCAAGCCACTAAATTATGAAAATTAATAAAATAGAAAATTTATGTAAAGGTCAGTAGGCTATCAGAAGAAAAAGTGACCTTTGATGTTGGAAATCTTTGGAGATTTCTCCAGCTTTGCATAGATATATTATGCAGTGGTTTACTCCAGACATTATAATTCTAAGTTTGTGGGGGTTTTAGAAAAACAAAAGGCACGTATGAACGTACATATCCATATAAATCTTTTATATATCACTGTATATATACTGAAGTGAAACACTCTGATGAACAAGACACAACTTAATTTTCCAACAGAAGAATGAATTACAAAAATGAGTTTTAGTGTTCTATGAATTATACTGAATATTCTATCATTTTATCCGTCTCAAACAGAAAGCTTACTTGAGAAGAGAAAAGAGAATCTTCAGGATTCTGCTCCAACCACAACATCTTCAAGAACCAAATGAAGAATAGGATTTTACTATTTATCACCTGAAATACACACTTTGTTCACTTGGCAATTCCTTCCTTTTATCTTCTTGCCCACTCAAAGTAAAATGAAACATTTTTTATAAAACACAAAATTGAGGTAACATCATCTATTAGTCACTTGAAGTGGGTGTTATTTTCCACACCAGTTTATTTCCAGCAGCTTCCCACTGCTTAGTCAAGAAACAGAGATAGAACAAATCCTTTTGTTTCTCCACTGCCCCGATTTTGGAAGACAAGGTGACTAAGAAAAGTTCCAGCTATATCACTAGGGATATCTAAATAGTCATGTATTGCCTAAAATCACAATTTTGTAGGAATCCTTTGTGTTTCTATGCAAATTTTTTTGTAGGGTGAGTTTTTACATTGTTATGATGGCACATGTATTTAAAAAGCTTTCAAAATATGTTTTCAATTTCGACATATCATATAAATAGGGATTGCATATCAATAACTACTACTGACAGTGACAGCACAGCAATCAAATTATGTTTTATGAAATGTTAACATGAAAAGAGTACTGGTAAAGTTTCCTTAAAAATACAGGTGAGTCCTTCAAACCTCCTACCTCATTCATTGCAAGCCATGGAAAGCAGAGTTCAATGCTTCTGATTTAGTCAGCCCTTTTCTGGCTTTCAATGGGTACGTGGAATTTAGAAAACAAAGCAAGTATGAGTGGAAACTTTGGACAACAAAATGCTCTTAGGAAGAAAGAACAGTTAAAAAGATTTGTTCACTTAGAAATGTTCAGGTGAGTTATTTGTGGAAAATATAGTAAATCATAGAATTAACTTGCACTATCATTGTAAGAACTAGCACCTCAATTTTCTCCTTACGATTTTTAAAGTGTGGATGATCTTGTTGAAGGACAACATGAAAGCCATGAATGAAGTGGCTGGAATTAAACTAATGCCAGTGCATCTTACAGTACCAAGCAGTCCTGACCTGATCTTTAATTTTTTACACAAAATGAACCTGATCTTCAGTTGCCTTCCATGCATAATTCACACATTCTGCAATTCTTTCTATGGAAGGAAAGGTGTTTCTCAGAAATTATTCTAACACATAAAAATAAGTGAATTCAATTACACAATCTCTTTCAAAACTGCACTCGAAACTTCCACTAAGCAACATTGACATTAGGTCAATCTGTCCATGTCAGAAAAAGGCTGATAAAGTCAGTATCTTGTGACTGCTGTTTCCTGACTGATGTTTCAGGTTAAAAATAAAGCCTGTTTTACCAAAGCTGTGACACCAGGAGTAAACAAACTCAGTGTTCGTTTGCTGACCACTTTCACAATGCATTTTTAGTTCACCATATCCCTGCGTCTTCTTTGGTACTGAGCATATTATGAGGTTCATTTGTTATACTGAGTGCTCTCTTCCTGTCTTTTCTCAAATCTCTGCTGTTTTTCCTGGTTCAATCAAATTTCCCATGCCTGCATACAGCCTTGACATTGACATTGCTTATGCTAAGTTCATTAAACTGTTTTTTCAACTAAAACTAATACACAAGAAAACTGTCAAAGCTTTAGCTTGGCTGTAACTTCAGCAGGTTTATTACCAAAGGTTCTAAAAAGAGAAATAATTACCTAGTACGTTGGTTTTTTCTTGTTTTCTAAAGGTACGATCTCTTCAGTTACTGGCTACCTTTCTGCTAATTTTTCCTGATGTTTATTCCAACTCTGAAGGAAACTTTAGAAGACTGTTAAACTCCCATAAGCACTAGCAGGGTCATCAAATTCACTCAAAATGTATGGATCATATCTACTTGTAGAGCTAATTGGAGAAGCTGGCTGTCAGCATTACAATGCACTGTGGCCCCATTCACTACCCAGACTAATTTTATTATACTGTTTGTGTTCTTCCTTTGAAGCCAGTGAATTGAGGAACAGACAAAAGACAGTAGGTAGGCAATTATGCCATCAAAAAACTGATCAAGATGATTTGTACTTCCTCTGAGTCTGGGTACTTTCTAGGAATGTAAAAAAGATTTATGGTGGAAAGACAGAGGAAGGGACATTGGTAAAGAGTGTTCCACTCACGTTCAGTCAAGCCTCCTTCCACACAATTTTCTTGGACCTTGGATTCCCCATCAGTTGATGTGTAAGCCTTCAGAGCCATCTAACCAAAGTGGTGGCAGCAGAATTTAGGCACCTAGTTAGAGAATCACAGAATGGTTTGGGTTGGAAGGGACCGTAAAGATCATCCAGTTCCCAGTTTGGGCTGGAAGGGACCTTAAAGATCATCCAGTTCCCACCCCACTGCCATGGACAGGCACATCTTTCAGTAGACCAGGTTACTCAGAACTCCCTCCAACCTGGCCTTGAACACTTCTATGGATGGGGCATCCACCTCTTCTCTGGGCAACCTGGTCCAGTTCTTCACCACCATCACAGTAAAAAACCTTCTTTCTAATGTCTAAGCTAAACCTAATTTTTTTTCAATTTGAAACCTCTGCAATATCTATTCTTGTCCCTCCTCATTTCTGTTGCAGAGTCTCGTCAGGTACTTCAGGTACAGGTATCTGAAATTTGGTACCTAAATATTTAGTACATAAATATTTGGTACCTAAATATTTAGTACCTGAATTTTGAAGATTTTACCATGCACATACCAGCCAAAAATTTAATCCCTGTCTCATTTTAAGATATGAACACAGTAAATAAGATTCATTGCTGCTATTGACTTCAGTAGCACAAAGTATGCATTGAAGTTTGATCGGAGAAATTGTTTGAGTGAAACCCCAGACAATAATGTATAAACTCCCAACACATTTTAATGAGGGGAAAGGTTGGGGTTTTTTTTTCCCTCAATGTGTGTATTCATTCTGAATATAAAACTAAAGCGACAAGAAAAAAAATCTATAGCACCAGACCCCAGCAGTTTTCCTCCTAATTCCACAAAAGAGTCCCCTCATCAGCCTATACAGCTGTGGGATGTTTCCTTTTTCTCTAAGGAAGGGAACACCCTGTTTGCACAGAAAAAGAAATCCCAAGCACCCTGTCTTCATTCAAACCCAGAAACGCTCTGTTGAATTCTTCTACCAGTTCTTATGCCAGATGGATATTTTTTTCCCCAGGTTTTAAACATCAGACTGCAATCTTTTCTATTACCAGCAGAGAGCAATGTAATTAAGCTGTTTATAAAAGGCTTTTCAAGGCAATTGCTGTGCAAGCTCCTCCAGAATGCCCCGGGTTTTGTTGTTGCTTTGGCCTTGGGCTCCCATGCTGAATGCTTTAATATTAAAACAGCCATTGATCTTGGAAAGGTTCACACTTTTTATTTCTGTTTTACTGCCCAAAATGCAAGGTACCTTCTCAATGCTTGAAAATATCTCTCAGGAAAATCAAGACAAAACCCTCTTTGCTACCATACTTTTCTTGGCCTCAGTCATCCATCTGAACATAAATGTGGTTATGGTACCTCACACCCATAAAAGATCTGCACATTAATAAATAGTTTTAAAAAGTGTCTCAGAGGTACCTCTTGAAATGAATTAATGGGCAAACTGTAAAGAAATCAACAGAAAGTACATGATAAATGTAATTTAGTTCTTTCTATGGCTTTGCTATTCCCTCACATTCATCTGTGCAGGCAGACACTAGCATACATATGAAATGAAACCTCACTTTCAAAGTGTGACTGCAGGGAAACCTGCACTGAGAACACACAGTAAAGCATTATTTTACAGTATGCAAGTTATGGGTCACGAGAGCCCATGCAATGTTTGTGAAGATTATCCCAGCAATAAGGCTCTGTGGTTTTATTTGCTGAAGTCTAGATACATTCAGACACCTAGGAGTTTTTAGAAAGATAACCAAGGCTCAGAAGAACAGAACAGCCATCTGTCAGATTTCATAAAATCTCACAATACTACAAATTGTATTAGAGTTTCATAATTCATGAAGGAGCAATATCCCCTACTGAGATTATAACCAGTCAAGACAACACCAAAAACAACTAGTAAATCTGTCAGTGGGAGTTCTCTCTTCTTGACTATAAGGAGAAAAAAGTATGAAACAGCTGGAAAATAAATTCAAAGTACGATTGACACAAAATAAAAGAGTCCATAAGCTGATTGCAAAACAGTAGCTTTATTTATTTCTCATCTAATTTGCAACAAGACTTGCATGTGCATGGAAACAGTAAATGCAAAGTGATAATTCATTTCTCTGTATCTATACATAGATTCCACAAAGGCAAGAAGAGTAGTCTTATGACAAAAGTACTTCATTGCAGTGCTAAAAAGAAAAAAATATATAAATGCTTGAGTCTTTTCCTCATTGTTTTTTATGGCAAAGTATTTGCTGTCTTCAGTTCACTGTGTAGGAAATGGTAACAGTATTTCCTGTACACCTGTATATTTGTTGATGGTTTGGGCAGGAAAACAGGATTGCAAGTTCTGCTGTGAGTCAGATGCTCACAACAAAAGACACTCCTTCCCACTTATTCTGCAGAGAAACAAGCAGCTTATGCTTTATTAATATATCCATAGCTATATATACACATATATTCTGCAACAAACACAATTCAAAATTCAGCTGAACGTTTTCAATGGCACTGTAATATAACCAAAAAACTGTAAAAAATATCAGGAAACCAATATTATTAGAAAACAGAAAAACCTTTTGCACAAAATGCACGTTTTCTAATAGACTACAAAAATCTGAGGGTGAGTATTCCTACTGATACATCACAGGATACATGAAACCACACAGGAAACAGCATTCTCTGTCTCCGCATTTCCAATTCATTTCCTCCTAAGACTCAGGAGAAAATCTTATAAAGAGAAAACTGGTGTCATCTGCTTCTATTTCACTCATTTGCAGCTCACAGAGTCTAACTTCCACTTGCAACTAGAAAATAGCTTCTTTATTTCCACAGAGGTAGCTATTATAGAGGCAAAGTTTCTTCTATACCCCTTTTATCTGTCATGTTCTGCTGGCTTTTGTTCACAAGAAGAAGTCAGAAAGGATCAGATGGCTTGGCACATTATAAGTTCATAGTGGGGAAAAAAAATTTCATCTTCTTTTACTGGAGAGTGACTGACAAGAAGACAAAATTACCGAAATGCTTATCAGAGTACCTCTATAACAAACAGGAGTAATGGTGCCTGAGAGTTAAAAAGTTTTTGTCATTTGAGAAGTAGTGAAGCACAGGAGGGAAGTTTCTATTCTTGAAGGTTATTCAAAGGCACAACAGGGTAAACATATAACTGAGAGGAAAAAAACCAATAGTGATTTAAATCATCTTTTTCATGGACAAGAAGATGAACTCGTTCTATAAAGGTCCAGTTATATCTATCAAATTCCCATAGATCTGTGTCTTCCAGCTGAAATCTTCTTTGGTAAGATGCTAATTGAATGAAAAATTTTTGGTTTACTTCTGTTGCTGCGATACTCACAGTTTCATTCTTTCACACAGAAATATATTCTAGTATGTGTGGGACCTGAGACAACAGCTTAGCCCAAATCAGGGTTGCTAATAAACCTTTTGGAAACGCAGTAATAGTTCAGAGTTTAGATACAACTGTGTTCAGTCAGCAGACCCTCACATTTTCAAGTGTCATTCCTTTAGGAAATAAGACCAATTATTTTTTAGACAAAATACTTTAGATTTCAGTTGAGTTGACCCTTTTGTTTCTAACATTTACTCTACGCTATCAGATGCAGTATAAGCTAGTGTTAGATTTGGTTGTATATACACAGGCTTCACATAGAGATGATTAATGACTTCTGTTCACGTGGCATTGCCAAATCTCCACTTTCCTGTGCAGTGCAGGAGCAGAGAAATGATATATTGCAGGGAGTTCAGAGTTCAGAGAATGCCATCTAAATTAATTACCACTTTGGAGGGACTGATTCATCAAAAAAATTTGAAATAATTAAATGTGTACAGCTATGCCTAAACAAGAATTACTACGAGAGGATAAATGAACAGTCAAACACGTATAAATATTTTAACATCTATGAAGTCATCCCAATTAAAAAGTTAATGTTTGCATATCTTGACCACATCGTGGCATCGTAGGTTGTGACATTTGGTTACGCTGGGATCCAACTGCAGCCTAAAGTCTAGAACTATGCAGAAATGGACTGAAAAAACATCATTTTAGTATTAAAGAAATTATAGTGTAGTTGTGAGTGGTAGCAGCTTGGAGCTGTTCAGCATGAACAGTCACACAGCACCTGCCCATGCTTGCAAAAAGCAGTGGCTACAACTGAATTTCAGAAGCAATAAGGACAAAACTCTCCCTGCCTCCCCCAAAAAGCAGCAGGGTTTATGCTTTAAAAAGCCATCCCGTTTTCAACATTTTAAAAATCACTTTGTGTAACAAGGTAGAAAATTCACCAGCAATTCAATCTGGACAAGGCCAAAACCAAAAATATCTCTCAAGATGGATGCCAAAAAAACACGCAAAGCCCCAAACCCTAAAGAGCCAGTTAAAAGTTGAAAGACTTTCTTTTCCCCGGGTATGAAACACTGCTCTGAACTCAGAAATATGAAATATTATTAAAACAGCTATTCTGTTATAATCAGTGATTTGCTTTTCTTCTAAAATAAAGTTTCATGTATTTATGCTGCAGTTTACTTTTTATTAGCCTTAAATTGTCACTTATTTGAACCAATATGATACCTTATGGCTGATAAAATAATCAACAACAATGGTAAGAACGAAATACACACTCAGACGCATCCTTTTGGTACCATGGGAAACCATCCATCAACATTCAAGGCAATTAAGTGTTTATCTGATTTGCTGCTTCATTGCATATTTTTTCCCCTTGTTCACACACAAAATGTTTTTACTCATGTTCATTTAAGTGATCCAGAAAATATCAGTCTGTTTTCCACTCCCAAAATGGCCTAGGCAACTAGTGATTTTGTTTCATCAAAACCATTTAATTTAGAGCATTAGATATTGTGTAGTTTCTGGTTAAACCCATCACTGCATTTGATGTTCAGATATTTTCATTTTAAAGGAGAATAAGTTGATGTCTTTTTTTTTCATGTTTTAATCAGCTAATGTAACCTGCTGAAGTTTTATGTTTTGTGGCTTTTTGCATAAAATAAGTTTGGTTTTTTTTGGAGAAAGGGAGAAAGGCCTACCCTCAGTCCTATAAAGACACATAGAAACAAGAATACTACTATAGCTTTAAACAGAAACTAGAACATTATTTTGAATGTTGACATTGCAAAATTTGACTGCCTAATTACAGAGGTATGTGGTAGCATTAAAATACTTTATTAGGAATGTTACATGAACTTATTTTAGAGAACAAATTATGTACCCCCGCTTGTCTAAAGCAGTGTCAAGATATTGAGGTGTCCAGATAGAGAGATCTTTGCTCCAATATATCCCCCACTGCAATGCTCATAATTGTTAAAGCATTTTCTAGAGAGACAATAAACTCTGTGCTCCATATATGCACACATGTATAAATGGAATGTCACCTGCTGACAGCAAGAGTTAGAACTTAACAATCGTAAACATCAGTGGCTTTTACTCATTTGCCCGAGTGTTCTGTAAAATGGCTGAAAGAGACACCTTTTAAACAGCATTCAGCCCCTTCCTAAAATAATGAAGCTTTATTTCCCTCTCAAATGATTTTGATATTTATAGAAAGCAGTTTATGCTATGAATTTCCCTTCTGTATCAATTATCCACTGGAATGAAACAGTCTACTGGAGGGAAAGAAAAGTACACACTTCAGAGTATTCTCCCACCATCTGGTCTTTCAAAGAGATGCTGTCAAATCACCTTCACTGAAGTACTGAGGTATATAGTAAAAGTGTCATTTTTTTTTTAATCTTCACCTGAGATTGGAATGAGGAAATCACAGACGTTTAATCAATAGATATCTCACAGGACTCCTCTGAGTGCATGGGTTTTTCTCCTTTTCCACTGCTGAAGAACAGCATATTTGTTGAGATCATTGTCCTTGTGAAAATTACATGACTGAAACTTGTAATATCATTTAAATAATAACAGTAGGGCTCTGACTGTAATTCTTTTAAGCATCCAGAATATGGAGAACTGGGCCAGGGCTGGCAAGGTGAAAATTGCTCTTAAAGAGTAAGATTACAGAATGTCATTCTTTTGATGTGTTTCAGAATGGACAGTTAATAAAGTGTCTCTCATAAAGGCCAGAAAAAGATTGGGAAGACAGGAAATCTGAGGAAGAACAACTGCTGACAGTATAAAACCATTCAGAATGTCTAAGAAAAGGCAATATTAGACGAAACACTCGGAGACGATGTCAGGTTGTAAACTGGAAGAATTAAATAAAGTGTAGAACAAACAACTACAAGGCAAGGAACACCTAAAGAACTATTTCAACACATTAATAAATTAGATGAAGCATTTGCCTATGGTATATGGAACAAAATGATGCTTTATTAAAAATCAATGAATGTTATCCACCAGGTAACAACAGAATCCCACAAAATGGTCAAATTCATATCTGAATTATAATTCTGTATAATCTAAGGTAAACCTTATAAACCAAATTACCCCAATAATTGTGATTACATTTAAATGAGTCGTAACTGACCATAAGTATTCAATCAGCAGTGACAGCTACTTGAAGATATCTGCCAACATACAGCAAGAGTTATAATATATAATAAAGTGATTCAAATGTTACTGAGAAGAGATTAGGGAATGACACAAATGCACTAATTTAAGTAATTTCACAGGCTAATTCCCTTAATTACTATAACTGAAAAGACAATTGTACAGGACATTAATTTATTTTTGGGTTTAGCTGTTGTTTCTGGAACTGCAGGAACATGGTTATTGCTGCCATTCTTTAGGAGGCTTGTTGGCAAATGCATCAGCTTTGACAATAAAATTGACAGCGGACAGGCAGAAGAGGAGTCCAAGGAGATTGTCCCAACCCAAAAAATTACTTTCTTTGCTCCCCACTCACTACCAAAAGTCAAAAGCATATCATTCTGCCTTATTCAGTGCTTCTCTTTTGATTGCCATTCGTCTTCTCCTAGGTAGGAAAACCCGTAAGTGGATTCCAGACCATCACATTCCAGTAACGCTGTCACGCAGCCACTTATCATCTCACAGCCTCCATTGGCAATAAAGTTCCATTCTTATTTCTGTGACAGAGACTGTAACAAGAATAGGATTGGTAAACCTGGAAACTGTTATGATGGTGGTTGTAATGAGGAAGGGGGAAAAAAAAAAGCAATTTTCCCCTATTCTTATACTCTAAAAATTACACTTGTGCTCCTTCAGCGAAATCAGTGATGTTGGTAAGAAGCAGAAATGTCTCAGAATAATAATTTATAAAAATATCAGACTTCTCTTGAACATAGATACAAATGCAACCAAACTGATTTTTAATTAACATTTTATATCAGAACTCTTTAGAACAGTCAAAGTGTTAGTCATGTTAAACCTTCTCCAATGAAAATTCAAAGCAAAGCATCATCTGTGAAGCTGTTGAAATGGAGCAGAAACAGGTTGGGTATTTTTTCCCCAGTGCAATTTTCTGCTTTAGTGAAGAAGCACACATTAAAAGCTGGTTCATAGCATTCCAATATCCTTTGTAATATTGTGAATTCTTTTAAAGTTGGTGTGATAGTTCTTACGTCTTTTTTTCCAATGTTAAAAGAAATTATTTTCAGCCTAAAAAGTAATTGGATATTATCTCTATCCTGTGGGTTTTCACTTGAACTACTGGACTAAGACAACATACTAACAAAAATCAGCTTATGAGAGAGTCAAAGAAGGATGTGTGATAAACAATTTTGTTACACGTCGGACTATCCCACATAGCATAGAATTTTCCCTCTGTTAATGAACAATAAACCATTTTCACTCAACACATCTGGTTTCCTTAGTGGTTCTTTCTCACTTTTTCAGTTTATAGAACTTCATACACTGCAGTTCCTCCCCTGGAACAGAGCAGTGAATCAAATCAAACACGACTGGATAAGTGTTTTCTAAATGTAAGAAACAGATCATGAACATTTGAATTACCAGCAAAGCAGTTTCATTCATTTACTGTCAAAAGTTAGAAATATCCATTCCCCTGCAAGTAATTAGCAGCATGAGTATCAGAGAGTTGTCAGCTGCACTTGAAAAATGCAACTACCCTTTTCGGTGTCTGCAATAGGCTGTGAGTCTCATGAAATGTGAGGTGTACATAAAAACAAAACACCAGATTCAATTACCACTTTTTAATTAATTACCGTAATTCAGGACTTTTAGACTTGTCTTGACAGATTCCTGAAAAAGATTCAAAACAGTAGGAGTCATCAGAGAATCCAGCTCTGCAACATGGAGAAGATCATGATGCATTGTTCATGCTTTTAAACCCTGTGTTCTGAAGTAGGAAGCCTACAGCATTGATTTTGTGCGTGTAACTCTAATTCATGCCTGAATTTTACTGGGTTTCCTGAATTTAAAACTATTCTCCCTAGGAGCTTGATCAAATATGTACTTCTGTAACCCATCTCCATGACTCCACAGAAACATTTAGCATATCATCTAAAAAGGAGTTTGAGCTACTGTCTCCCCACCTATATAGTTTTGCTCATGATTCCTCAGATGATGGACATAAGTATAGCCTGAAGTCTGGATATAACAGATCTCATGTCTCCACTTCTGCAGGAGGCATCATATTTCCTACCAAAGATCTAAGGCAGAGACTCTGTTAGTACACCCTATGCAAAATTACTAAAATATGTGGTAATTTGGGAATAAATTTGGAGAGTTTTCATCTGATGTCATAGGATTAGTTTACAACGCTGTTGACAAACTACCTAAAAAAATTAAGATACAGTTATAAAAAAGTAATATCTGGTTTTTTCCTGAATGCCATCTTACCAAATTAAATAGTTTGACTGCAGTATCACAAGCTGGAAGAAAGTTATTTATTTTCTTAATATTGAAATCATCCATCAGATATCTCTTAAAGCTCTCAAAATTGTTATATGAACTGCCTGTACCTTTGTTTTTTTTCGATCTCAATGCATGATACTTCTTGCCAAAAAGGAAGGAAAAAAAATATAGTGGCTTTCAAAACATTGACTCTGAAAAGTCCTCAAATGTTTTTGAATTCTTTCACCTCCCTACGTTGCTCTGATCAACTTATTTTGAACATGGCATCCGTAAGAAGTGTGAGAAAAAAAAGAAGAATGGATTAAACTGGTCTTATTTTGGAAATTACGATATAGCAGCGGGGAAACTTTGAAACTGTTCTACATGATGTTTAAGATAGATGATCACATTTTTATCCTGTTGTGTCTTTATTTTTCCTTCCTCAGGTATATTAACCAGAGTTTTTTTGAAAGTCTAGACAGAGAGTATGTAATATTTCATTCCAGTATCTATCATAAAAATGAGCATATTTTTTATTTTATTATACATTATGATCTGTTGTGTGTCCGTTAAAGTCTTTTAGAATAGATTTTACCTCTTCTGAAGTTACATGTTACCTCTCTTAACCTTACTAAAGTTATATGCATGTATCTCAGAGCAAATCAGAATATATGACTTTGGAAGCCCTGTAATTAGAAAATTACAGTGTTCTTAAACCCAGAGGCACTATAATTAATTACTATTCTCTATATATTTGAAAGTCTTATTGATTTTTTGGTTTAAAATGAAAAAATGCCTGGGTTTTACCATTTCAAAGCTATATGAAAGTATCTTAAGTTTTGAATAATTAGTTATCTTACCCAGAAATGGCAAATTTTTTTTAGGGTAAACATGCTTTGTGCAGATGTATGATAAAAGTAACAGTGTACCTGAAGTATTTCAGTACACATGGAGACTGAGGGAAAGATACTTGAAATCAGGTATTCTTCACATGGAAGATCAGTACTATTTTGCAGTGCTTGCTTACACAGAAATAATATTTCCATGATATAATGCTAGTGAAGTTAATAACTGGCTTATTATATCTGGATTTTATTTTTTACTAAATTTTTTATGAGACTGTGACTTTCAGATGTTTATAGAAAACTATTGGCCTTGAAGAAGCTGTCCTGAAACCCGAATTGTGTCACAACTAGAGACAAGAAGAAAACAAAATGAATGCCAGAAAGTAGGTTTCCCACTCTTCTGTATATGGAGTTATTTGAGTCTAATGGCTTTCATTAAGAAGACAAAATTTCATTGCATGGAACAAGTAACAAACCAATGAAGATATATTACCAGAAAACTTCTGTATCTCCACAAATGCTCTTTCACACTTGTCTGCCAATTTTGTGCTCTGCAATTATTTCAATTAAAAAAAGGTGCTAAAACCTGGTTTGGTGAATGAGCTAAAACACCAAGGAGCAGGACATCTATCTCTGTAAGGTTTTATGTAGTCCTTTTAGAGGTGTGGAGAACTGCAGTGTCTTGCTACCCCTGGTGGCAGCATAAACAAAGAGGACAAAATAAGATAATACTTTTATTATCACTAGAGCTTCTTTCCAGAAGAAGATTCACTAAGCTAAAGTGTGTTACTTATGCTGTTTTTGTAGCCTATGGGTCAGTACTTTCTGATTATATTACAACCAGTTTAGAGAGATACATGATACACCTTGAAAAGGAAATTAAACTGTCAGACCTGGTGCTTCTAAGGCTTTTTGACTAATACCAGATATCAAGATTGCAAATACTGCTCATCTAAGTATAATTTTTTTCAATACAATATGCAATCAAATAAACACAGGCTTTGTTTCTTCTTTTCTCAAGAGAGTTAGAAAATTAAGAAGTCAGAAATTTAAATCAAATGTCTTTAAAATTTACACTTGCATTTTAATATTCACCTCACTGCATACTAATGTCAATGCAAAGGGGAATTTCTCACCTACTACACCACGTACACCATTTTAATGTAAGTCTCCCTTTCCCATCCTTTATATGCCTCAGCCTTTTACATTCACATCACAGGTGACTCAACAGATTATCCAGTTTACCGCTCTGCTCGGCAAGATTACTAGAGTTGTTCTCCTCATTTGTCTGCACTTTATCTGAACTAGAATAATGAGCGAGAGCTGTTTTTCTCATAGAAGTTGCAAGCTTCTCCAGACACAGTTCATACAGTTTAAGATGCCAACAAGATTTTAAAAATAAGTGTTGCGACACAGAGATAAAACAATGCTAGAGAAAAAGGACAGAACTTGACAGACAGTTGGTTACAGATTCATTTCTACAAATATATCTCAAATGTAAGAAACACCCCACATAGAAATTATCTGTGTATAACTGATTTTTTTTTAAATCAAAAAAACCTATTAAAGATTTATAAAATCTTTTCTTATGGTGACACAAACAGAAGATCTCTTCTAGTCCCCTCTCACCTGTGGAAAGGACAGTACAGGGAAAACTAGTGAGCAGTGGAAGAAAAGTTTGTTAGTTAATGAGCCTAACTTCCAAAACTGAGTATCATGGCCTCTTTGCAAATAATTTAAAGCATGATTTAAGATTTTTTTCAAGGCAAGGCATAAAAAAGAACAATTTCATAAAGTTATTCACATTGTGTTTAACCTTATTTTCGTTTGGGAGCACAAATAGAAAAACTCCTGCTTCATAGAAGGCTATAGGGCAAACCCATGTGTTGTTTAGAAAATCGTGTAGAGGAAGAAGATTTTACACGTTGCTCTTCTAACTTCTGAGTAACAATAACACTACAATATTTATTTCGTAACAGAGGTGAACCAGGACAGTCATTAGGACAGCCTGCTGACACGCAATCTTACTAAGAAAGAAAAATCCAGATATTTTTCTTTTATGATGGCTTTTTATTTTTCTGTTTTTACATGCTTCTTTTGGTTTAAGAGAGAAATATCCTGTGAGTTTTTAGGCTTTAGAAAGAGCCAGACAATATCCTCAGGTGGTTCTAAAGAACACATAGCAGCTCAATCAACAGTATTTTTCTCCCAGCACACTAAGTAAATATAAAAATGTATCCAAATAGACAGAGAGATACAAAGTCACTTTTGAGAATGAAGGATTCACTTGACAAGGGAAAATAGAAACTTTTCAAGTACTTAACTAATTTGACTTCTCTCTGAAGCATATTGGTTTACCAGAAATTTTACCCACAAGGTATTTTTAATGAGCTACTCAGAAGATTTCTGTGCAAGAGAAGTTTAATACAAAAGCAATTTGTCTTAGTAATTCACATCTGTTTTCTATACACTTAGACTGAATTCACTTAAATATTTATGTGTCTTTTATATTTCCTTTTGGCTAGAAATAAAGTGGGCTAAACTTATCTAAAATGCAACTTTACTAAAAATCTGGGTTTCAACTGTAAATTTCTTGTTCCAATATCTGTTTAGAAATGGTTCCCCAACTTCAGAGTTAAGCAGTGTGAGAGAGCACATAAAAATAAATTTAAAAAATAGTAGTGGAGAGACAAGTAGACAAACTGCAGTAGGAAAATCAGCCCAGAAGAGACATTTCTGGCTCCCAGGACACTGTTGTGCTGATTCTCAAAGAAAACACCTAAATTTTTAATATTAATGCAGATGCAAAAACAGAGCCCTCTGAAAGAGAAGCAGTAAGTAAAAGGATGTCATCTTTTTTTTTTCACTGTACAGGTTGCAAGAGAGAAAGTGTAGAAGCATTTATATTGACCAACAAAGGAGCTTTCTATTTAATCCTGTTCTTTCTGCCAACAAATTTGAGACAGGAAAGCCACACTAAGACAATTCAACACCTTGCTATTGCTCTGGTAGACTGAGTCTGATCAAGATCAATTGGCTGTAACACCAGAGAGCATTTGAGAAAACCCTGGGAGACAACTGAATTTGCTTCTGTTTTAAGTTAAGAACAATTCACAGGGGCCTGAACAATATAAAAAGAAAAATTTTGCCTAAATATTATTAGAAAGGAGCTTCCCTTAGTAGAGGTAGGGCTCTTCTGCACATACAATTAAAAAAAGAAAGCTATCAAGCCCGTAGCATTAGAAGAATATTTTGGATGCATTATTTATCAAAACTCTAAAATGCATATTAAGCAAATTTACCAAGCTGTAAAAATGAAGAAAAAAACCCCAAATCATGCCGTTTCATTAAGCTTTGTGAGCGTGCATGACAATTTAATTATGAGAGACTGAAGGAAGTCGTCATGCTAAAACAAAACAAGTCATACAGATAAATTGCTGTCAAATTAACACGTATAAACACATTTAGAATTTATGCTATAGGTCCATTCAGTTTCAAGTTTACCCAAGGGAAACTCTTGAAATTTTGAGGCCCGAAGATAAGACAATGATTTTCAATGCGTGTGCACTGTGAAATTTTCAAAGATAAGGTGTTAGTTTTGCTTCAAGCTTTACTTTGTGTTTTGGAATTTAAAAGACAAGAAGTAATTTGTCTTTAAAATTCAGTAATCCATAAACATGAATGGCCTAATGTTTGCCATGTTAAGAGGAAAAAGTCTGCAGTTCAGTTTTCAATGAAACTTGCAGTAATAGTCAATCAGCAGGATTAGTTTTGCATGAAAGATTATTTTAGGAAACTAATAAAGTTCAATTAAAATTCTCAAACTCTTCTAGATAAAGCTGGTAATATTACTGAGGTATAATCAAGATACATTATTTAATAAAGAGCCAACAGTAAGTGTATTTTTTCCAGATTTTTTAAACAAAGTACACACTTAATAATAATTTATCCTCTTTTTCAAATTTAGAAAGTTTAGGTATCATAAAAAATAGAAATAAAACTAACCCTTACATGTTCTATTTTTATAGTAAATAGAAACAATCACAAAGACATTTAATGCCATATTTACGGTCTCATGAAGTCCTCCCTGTTTCATCTGAGCTTCATGAATCTAAAAATATTTCTAAAATTCTGCAGATTGCCACATTAAAGTATTTTCTTTATAAACCATGAGTATTACCACAATATCTGAAGCTTCTTAAAATGGCAAAAAATATTATGATTATATGCAAGTAGATCATGTATTCTAGAAAAAAGCATAATGGAGTATGAGTACATCATCTGAGGTAAACAGAGGACTAGAAGTATTTGCAATAGCACAGCCATATGTGTGGTAGAAATTACTAATTTGTCAAGAAGTTGATTATCAAGAAGAATAAAATTAAATTAACCAAGTGCTAATCAATAAATACTCCAATTATATGACAAAAATAGCCCAGAAATGGAGACCCATATATGAAAGGCTTTTAAAAAAGATACAGTGCTAAAAAGATTACAGCCTGTGCAAGAAAGCATATTTGACCATTTGTTTGATTTAGATAAAAAATGTCAAAGGATAAAAAATTCTGAAAAATTTTAAAGGAATTGTAAAAGATCTGTCAAATGCCACAGGAAAAAGCCAGCTTGTAGCTGTGCATCAACACCTGATTTCTGAGGTGGTGACAGACATGTAAAACCTCTACCTGCAACCATACACATTAATATCAGTATCCAAATATCCTAGACCAAACTGTCATCTGATATTTATACCACCAGACCCAATCTTGTAAAAATAATACATAGGTGTAATCCAGACCTATTTATGTAAATATAAGCAATAAATGTCTTACAGTGAAGATAATAATAAACTAAATGAAATCTCTATGGATTAGCAATAAAGACATCATTTTCATCTCTGGAGAAGTGTTAAGATATTTATGGCATTTAGAATGCAACTGGCTGTGTACTCAAGTACCCCAAACCAACCTGATCAAGCTGCTCTATTGATTTTTTTTCTCATCTTCAGATAAGGTTTGCTTCACTGACTTTGTTCCATGTCATTAAAAATTACTGGGCATTATAATGGTTTTTTTCATCATGATGGTTATCAGCCAGCAGTTCCACCTACCTGGGATCAATCAATACCCTGATTTCTATTAAATCCTGAAGTATATTAGTCTTCCCAACTACAACTAGATGCTGGGCTTATATACCCTTACATACCTTCCTAATACACATCTAATGATGATAGTGTTACTCAGAATTTCATCCTTGTGATGCTCATCGATGCTGATGAAGCCAAGGACAGATGATGTTTCTTAATTCAAGCTAGGGAGCCAACACAGGCCTTTGCTTGTTCTGACCCATGGGTCATCTTAGTGAAATGCATCAAACAATTCTTTTACTGAGTTATCTTTATGATTTGAGACATCAGCAACTATGTCTCTTCACTACCTTGCAGTGGGCAAATCTTTGTTTTGCCTTGTCCTTTTCTGACCCTTTCAACTTCTGATAAAGAAATACTGTCTTATTTTTCCTTGTTTTTTTCCAATGAGGCACCATCTGGTTTTGCTTCATTTCCTACCTACCTTAAAGTCTTGACTAAACTTAACATACCTCTTACCTGCTCTAGGATGTGGCCATTTTATCACCCTTGGAACTCTCTGAACCCAGTGTGTTCACAAAGAGAAATAATACAACTAAAATTGGCTTCAACTTCTAATGCAAACAAGGCTACGGATGTCTCACAAGAGCCCTTCTCCTGTGAATCCAATTCACTGTTCTGCCCTTCCTTTAACTCATAGTCTCTAAACTGGAATTATCTACTAGGTCATATTTCTTTCAGGCATTGTGTATCAGCAGACCAAGCCCTTTACATTGTGTTTAATACTTGTGCTTCTTTTAAGTTATAGTCTTTTTTGTGATCAATAGAATACAATTAACTGTCAATACACCATTTGAAACTGAAAAATTCACTATGCAGACGGTAACTGATAGATACAATCTGACTTTACACCTAGGGCTGAGTAGATTGCTGAACTAAGAAATTAACTGACTTTGCTTTACAGAGCCCTTTGCCTGCCAGCCACAAACTGCTTGTTTGAGTTTTGCTCATATCCTCAAGATGTCTATGGAGGCAATTGACTTCCAGTATCAATTTCCAGCATACAAGAGATGTGAGTTTCTTTACTCAATTTCTCAATGCAGATGGACTGCAATGTGAATAAGCTATCTCTTCCAACTCTCTTGTAGTAACACATAGCAGAGTATATTGCATTTTCTCCACTATTTAAAATTTTTGGTGTTTTCATTGTCTTTTGCTTATATGAATGCAACAGCTTTAAAAACAGAACTTCTGTAAAATCAGGTGCAGCTTGGCCCTACTTTCAGTTCCACTGTACCTGTCATACAGTGAGCACAGAAGAGAACAAAAAAAACCGAAGCTTGATGTGCTTTCACAGATCATAAGTCAGAGTTGGGTGAGGTTTAGGTTGGTTATCAGGGAAAGTGTTTTCACCCAGAGGGATCCAAATTAATAGGGGCCAAAACACACTACAGGAGAGTCTGTGTTCAGTAAAAGACAGAATAAGACAATGTTTCTTTCTCCCTCTACACCAAATGGCTTTATGTGCATGGAGTATCTACCCTGCCTGAATTGAGCTGATGCCTTGATAGTCAGAAGCATTCTTCTAACTGATACAAACAGATCAGACAAAAGATTGATCTTGCATGTAGACTCTCTTACCCTGAAACATAATTAAAGATGCTTGCAATGAAACTGGATGTCTCCCTTTGCTTCTGATGCTCTCTTCTAGGATGAACCATTGCCATTCTTTGCCGAAAAAAGGTGTGGTGGTACTTAAGCATATTTAAGCAGCACTTCTCACAAGCCTTACAGGTATTCAAAACATAGGTCAATATCTCTACTATTCAAAAAATGTATCTTATGCAATAGGATTTTCATTATGTCATTGTCTGTTCTTACTATTGCAGCAAATGAAATACTCATCTCACAGTTTATACAAACTGGTACTGAAAAATTAAATACGACAAGACTGGAGTGTTTTCTTTCAGGCTATCTCAATGTACGGTAGAGAGAATGGAAAAGAGAGAAAAAATAAAACATGTTATCATCCACAAAGTGGAAACAAAACACAAGACTAATATAAACATTAGAATACTCATATCTTCAATAGCTACAGGTTTACTCAAGCCTCCATTTCACCAGAGCTGGCAGTTTTTCCTAAAGCAATTTTTTATTCAGATTTTTTCCCATTGTTTATCTTTAAAAGTACTGGTAATAAATATCACAAGGGCATTGAAGTAGTTCTAAACTCTGCATTATATTATTTGCTGTTTTTAGTAATAAAAGTTTCAAGATGGAAAAAAACCCATCCCTAATGCAGAGATCAAGGTCAACAGCATTATACTTTGGAGGAAACTTGTGTAACGCACAATTTCAATTATTTCCTGTTGTCTGACAAAAAAATACAAGAATGATGAGATTTTACAAATACTGTCTCAGAAGGAAATGTTGAAGCATTTCCCATAGCATGGGTGTTTCTCTCTGCTGCAGTTGAAAACAGTTCTTTGCCTCCCTCACAAAGATTATGTCCTTTAATAATGATAAACTTGAAGAGATGCAAATACACTCACAGTGACTGAAAACAGGTAATATTCCTTAAAAGGTCTTATGGTTTCATTAATACTTAGTCTTAAATTTAAAACTTATATGAATCAAAATGTGCAAACATGATAAATATTAAACAGTAACTTATATGAAAGAAGAAATGATGAATTAGTTGGTCAGACATAATTTCTATCAGAGAGAAGAACAAATTATATGGGAGAAGTTTTCATTCATCCATTATACATTACCTCTTTCAAATACCTGACATCTCTTATTGACTTCAGCAAACAAAACTATCTTGACTCTGCCACTTTTAAAACAAACTGAGTCATTGCTCAGGAAATTGTAATTTTAAGGAAGATTTTAAACTTGAAAAAATCTAAACATAATGAGAATTACTGTAACAGAAATGTGAACACCAGGAAAGCTGATGAGTGTCCATGCTTCAGACTGCAAAATAATTTAATGTCTTTCCTTCTAATTTAGTGTGTCATTTTCTCAAAGTTTGTGCAATTAAGTACAACCAGTCTGCTCCAAACATCCCGACACAATTGTTGGATAATTCTTGCGTAACTACAAGATTTTGCTTCTATATTTATGAGTACTGGGTTTTAACCCAAAATCATTCTCTGTTTTTCATTTAAAAGAAATACTTACGCTGATTGAAAAAAACTGAACCGATATGGAAGCCCATTTCATGTTCACTGAATAGCTGTACTATTTCCCTCTTGAAGGAACACAAAGAAAACCACAACCTTTGCCCTTTGCCTGGTCTTCATGGATTCTAGCACACTGTGAACTCAGCTGTACATTTATTGTGAAATACAAAAGTCTTCTAGCACTGCTTCCAGGCATCTTTAATAACTGAAGTATTTGTCTGGAGAGGCTCTATGCCATAAACAGTCCTTTCTCTTCACCTCATAACTTAAAATACACCTTTCAACATTAACCTACACTATTCATGAAGTTTGATTTAATTGTAAAGATATGCATGAGATCTAAAGAAATGTCTTAAGAGAAGTGGGATTTTGTTTTAAGAGTTAGTATCTAAATGGGTTTTATAAACAAAATCAAACTCTTACTAGCTAGACATTGTGCTGTTCTAAGAATAGGGCGGCAATACAGAGCTCTCATTTCTCTCCCAAATATTGTCAAGGCGTCCATCAAACATACTTTATGCTAATGATGTAGTCTAAATTAAAAAATAAATTACCATTTCTCTATTTTATAAAAGTATTTTGAAGTTTCACTGATTGATACGTACAAAGCAATTATTTCTGATGATAGTTTTCTAGTATCTTAACCTATAGAACCTTATTCATAATTACTTATCACTATTCTTCCAATACAAATTTTAGTGACATTTATGGTTATGTTTGTATTTTAAATACTATTAAAATACACAACCGTACAGAAATATTTTTTCGGAAGCAAAAAAAGTTTGTAAGACTATTTTATAGTTCATATTTTTCTTAACATTCTGCAGTGCAGTAACTAGAGTTCTTCAATCTCTAATTATAGCTACAGCCATTCTGGGCAGTTGGAATTAATTTTGGCAACATTTAAGAGACAGTGTACAAATGGTGAACCCCTTAAACCACTATGAAAAAAGCCATTCCATATAATGTATCCTATAATGTATCCATATAATGTATCTTATAATTTATCCATATAATGTATCCTAAAATATAAGGGAGTTTTTTGGATGGGGATGGGTGACGGGTGTCTAACTTTTCCCATCATTTATTTTTCTTTGAGATGTTCCCATTAGCTGGTTTCTACTTTACAGCAGATACTCTGATGTTCCTTGTAAGCTCAACTCTCTAAGTAGTCAGTCCTCTAGAAACAAAACTAATTCAGTGAAATAACCCCTTCGTCTGTCTGTTTTTAGATGCTGATGCTTAAGATTTGTTTGGTTGGCTTTAAGTTTTGGGTTTAAAACTGGTCGTTCAAAAATCCCCGCATCCCGATGGCAGTATTTTTAAAATGTACCAGCAAGGAGTGCATGGACACTTAAGAAAAAGCAAACCACTTCTAGCCAAGATGCATTACAGTGGTTATGCAATATGAGTCTTAATTGCGTGTTTATCTATCCTAGTCTTAAGCAGATTATATGACATTTATAGGATGGCCAAGATGGAGACAGATATTTGGTTATACGGATATATGTATCTTATAACTGCATTTTTTTATTTTTTATAATACCTAGAAATAAAAGATTTAATATTACTAGAAAAAAAAATTACATGTATATGTTTCAAAATAACAAAGTTTCAGAAGGAATACTTTCAGACGACCACATAAGAAAATGGTATCTACAAAACACATAGAGTTCATTAAACAGAAAAAATATGATACAGTTTTTAACTTGCTACAAATATCTGACTAGAGCTATGATGCACTAAGTTATAAATTTAAAACCAGCACAGACCTTCAGCTGAAGACACCACTTTCCCTCAGGATTCAAAACAAAGAAAATAACTGGCAAAAAGGGCTGAAGAGGAGAATTTTTTTTTTTTCTGTGGAGTGATTGTTCTTTTGATTCTGTATTCTGCTAATAGTATCTTCATGTAGTGCACTATGACTTTGTTTATTTGTAGCAGATGTCAATCTGGTCTTACATTTGACCTCAAATTTATTGCAAATTGTACCTACTAACTTCTATTCTTTAAAATGAAAGGCTGCAAAAGGTTCATTTTATAAAGCTGGATTTATACATTGGAAGGATTAGATGGATTTGTGCATCAGAAGTTATGGAAACTACTGGTGAGGAAAAAAGGGAAAGTTCTTATCAACATAGCCTCCCTCTGTCATCACAAACCCAAGGAGGGTGTTTAGATTTATCATAGCAAAACAGAACTTTTAGAATATATATTGATTTCTTCCTCTTTAATGCTCCCATAAATCATAATCATCAAGTGCCATGCCTATGTGCCCTTGATTCTGCCAGCCACAATCTAATCTTATAACTCAAGCTCACCAGAAAAGGACATTTTTCTTATTTTTTTTTTCTTCTTACATATGCATTTTCCTGCCACTGCCCAGGAATATAGCTGATTTGAGTCAGGGTGGTAGGGTCATTTCAAGGTCACCCAAGTGGATTGATAAATAGCAGGATTTGTGTGAATTCTAGGGTGCCTATAGATGTATTCAGAGGGCTTTTTAAAAAAGTGGTTAGAAATACTTTTTTTTAAGTATTTTTTTGTCTATTCTATTTTTTTTTAAATTAGCATACTAAAGTCTTTGCAAGCTTTAGAACAAACCAATTAACAATCTGCACCTCAGACTGTTGTACATAATTTCTTATGGTCTGCACTTACGTGTTTCAACCACACAACTCCACTTTGAGAGATCTCTCCAATTTGAGAGATTTCTTCTTGTTTTGTCACAATATATTGCTTGTTTTGACATTGTTTTGACATTGATGGCAATTGTGAACTCTGTTTTGGCAATATCATGACCTTCTTCATATTCCTTGCATAAAGAGAAAATCAAAACAGAGGTGTGCTATTACGAAAATCAGACTCTCAGTAAAGTGGGGCCTAGACTATTTAGCAGCTTCACTGTAGAAAAAGGTTTTTATACAGTATATTTAGTTCAAAAAAGGGAAAAGCAGGACATGCTTAACCGGGAACAGACCAAAACTGTAATTTCTTGGCTGTATACTTTTCCCACCACCTAGCTCACTTTCCCAAGGAAATAACTGTCGTTAAAACTGCTTTCTTCCACTTATGTGCTCAGCTCCTTTCCAAAAGCTACTGCAATCACTGGTATACCCTTCTTCTTCATCAGACACCAGCACCAGAACCTGCACCTGGAATTCCAGTTTACTCTGACAGTGGGTACTCTGGACGAACGGCTTTGCCCCTGGATCCTGGACCTTGTCTTATTCACTAACGCCCCTTAGAGTGCTTGAGGAACCTGCCAAACCTCAGGCTCTTTGCTGCAACTCATCTCGACTGAATTTTATCAGTAACTTGATATGCTTCTTCTCACTGACTTTGAATTCTTTAATGGAAATATCATGACATTATTCAAAAGCATTCGCTAGCTGAGCTCAGTGAAGTAGGTGGAAGCCAAAGACAGCAACCCCTCAGGAATTTGTACAGAGTAAAGGCTTCTAATTTATGCAGAGATTAAAGCATGACTTGATAGCAAGTCAAATTCACCAAAACAATTAGGATTTGATTTTATTCTAGTCTGCAGCAGTGCCATTACCTTTCCATCAGGCTACAGAGATGTTCAGCAGAGAATTGCTTTTTATTTTCCCTCAGAATAACAATTGTTGCATTATGAGTTGCTTAAATATTCATTCAGGTTCAAGAGGTAGGAAAAGTTCCCAGACTTAAAATAAAATCTGATGAGGCTCCTTTCATTTTTGTGGCGGGGTAATCAAAGATGTAGGAAAAAAAAACAAAAAACAACCACCTGACTGCTAGAGAAGGGCAGAGCCAACATTGTGAGCCGACACAGATCCACAGGCTGAAAACAATAGAAATAGGAACGCAATGAAAAATAATTATCTCTGACTTGTTCGTGCTGTTGATTCATCTTTTAAAAATGCAGAAACAGGTGTCTATAATTTTTTTTATTAATTATAGAATATTACACCATTATAAAATAAAATTGTGTATTTTCTGTTGTCCTGTGTTTTGAACTTTGTATTTGCTGTTGAAACATACCTTTTCCTGAAGACTAAAGAGGCACACTTCATTTAGTATTTCAGGCTCGAGTCTCCCATTGCCTGATATCTTTTGTGGCTGTTCACTTCAGCTGAGCCTAATACTATTCAGATTCAGTAACATTTTCAGCCTGCTCTCCACTGATAAAAAAACTCCACTCAAGGACCTGCACAAGATTTAACAAAAAGAGAATGAAAATGCTTATGAACAAAAAAGTTATTGTTCTGGTAATAAAAATCCAGGTCACACATTTAGAAATATTTCATTCTTGGTGTTTGTAAACATCTCTAACACTGGTCTGGTTTAAGGATGAAATCAGTTTCTGGGCACATTGAGTTCTGTCTGGCAATTTTTTTCCTGTGATATACTTTAACTTGCACGAAGTATATTTGCTCATATAAGAAACATGATGAGTTACAGCGAGAATTCAAACCAGCCATATATGTCACACCCTTTCTCAGTTTTATCTCATCACAACTACTGGCAAGATAAAAAGTGCAATTCCAGAACAACACTAAGCACACCAGAACACCTGAAAGGAGAAACAATCTACACAGTCATGGTCCTGATGAGGAAAATTACACTCTGGCTTTCCCATCTATTCATTTTTTTTTCCCTCTTTTTTCATCCCCTGCCTCTGAAGGGAAAAGGGGGAGGGGAATAGGAAGTAAAACTGACTGCTAAGAAGAGAAGGCGTGTAAGCAGGATTAGTCTCAAGGTTGAAAGAACTGGAAGATTTTCTCTTTCTTCCACTTCCATTCTCTTCCTTTTCTTCTTCCCTGGGTTTTCCTTTGTTCCCTCTTTCCTCTTCACACAATCCAGCTCTAGTACACATCACTAACACTGTCAGCTACCATTACCTCCCTTTGGCCTCAGTAACACCTCCTCCATAGATTGTGGTCATGATGGCTCCTCCACACTCACTTTTCATTTATATCACCTTTATCCCAGAAACAGAGAAACAGAAGAGTGCACACTTAGAGGATAGTCTCACCTAAGGGAGGAGGCATGCATTTGGAACAGGCTCATTAAAAACCAGAACAAAGCTAGCAAATAAAACATCTTCATGTGATATTCAGTCATGTATATTCTCAGAACCGTTTAGAGCAGGGCTGTGGTATAGTACCTCATGCCATCTATGAAAGACAACAGATTAAATCACTGCTTTGCTTTAAATAATTTGGGGGTTGATTGGTCCCATTATACTTAGCAATTAGTAAAGTTATAAACTAAAGAAATATAAAATGGATAGATCAATCAAAACTCATGTGTAAACAAAGTGGGAGTACTTTTGCTATAATTTACAGAGCATTGAAGACATTATAATGTTGACAATTCATTCAAATGGCAAGGAATGTAACAAAATGTGAAAATGGCAAAGCATCAATCAAGTCTCTTGTAAAGACTGCAGCTGAATAAAGGGAAACCCATTAATTTAATCTCATTTGGCCATTTTTCTCCTCTCTGAAAGAAAACCACAGATCTACTCAATGACTTCACAGGACACAGCAGTTGAAAGAGAAAGAGGGAATTAACCAAAATAAGCCTCCCAGGGAATCTTTGAAATAGATTATTCCATTTGATTCCTTAATTTCTTCAAATTTAGCATGTCACACCTCAGTATCTGGAGATATTTTTAAAAACCTAGAATATTTAAAAAGGAAGATCAGATAGAAGTATTTTTTTATTTAAACCAAAACTCAAAGACAGCCTCATTGATCCAGCCAAGTGTTTACACAGGCATCATGTCAAGGCTAGAAAGAGAGCCTACATCTTTTACACAACATAAGATAAAATACATGCACTGGTGACAATTTTTTTCATCTAAAATCTTCACCACAAAAAATGTCTCAAAATTCTAAAAAATTATCTATATTAGGTTTGGAAATCAAAGACTGATAATTCAGGAAACAGGAGAACTGATGTTGTCAGTTTATGTTTTCAGCTGTATTTTATAATTTTAAATGAATAATTTTTACTATTTTTGCTCCTCAGTCATGACTGTACATGAGAAGCAGAACTTTATCAGTACCTACTGGCAAGGTGGAGCAGGTATTCTTTTTAAAGAACATCTGCAATAAAATGAAAGAAAAAACCATAAAGTACATTTAAAATTTTTGCTGGAAGTCACTTGAAAGCCTGCATTACCACCCTCAGAGGTAGAGAAGAATGTAGGCTTCTGGAAATCAGTGCTGCCACAACTTTAGGAGAGAATCTGAAAGTGTCAGACCTTAAACAGTCTCTGCACACAGTTTAAAGTGATAAAATCCAGGTTGCACCCAAATCCTGTCATTTCCTACCTTCAGAGAACCTAACTTCCCAGTTTCATTTTTTTTAACATTGTGCCTACTGACATCACTTTAAAAAGTTTTTAAAGGTATTTAGACACCATGTCATATTTGATAAACTCATTTACAAAAGCCTGTACAAGGTTGAATGAGCTGGAGGTATGTGTTTATTCAGTGTCCCACCATAAATCAGCAAAATTCACATTAGGGATTTCAAATCTATATGGAATTTGATCCAAAAAACAGCATCAAAGAGATGGCCTCTTACAGAAGGCCAGTTACCTTTTCCCACTGCCTCTATATGTTGCAGGCTAGATCTTTTGTAAACATGTGTACACCTGCTGTGCTGGTGTTTGCATTCCTAGGCAAATCTGTGACGTCTCAGCACGCTCTCCCACCTTCCATCTGCGTGGGTGTGCTGATGGAAGCTTCTTGGCCACCGACACACAGTGCTACCATGCACTTCTTTGGTCTGGTTACTATAGGTCAGCCAGAAATTTTGCTTAATTAATGTACTACTCTTTGATATCAATCAACCCTACCAGGATGAAGATTTTCTGACCTTTTTTTTTAGAAACTTTGGCTTTGAAGTCACTCTTAAGACAACATCATTAACAGGGTACTACATACTTACAAGTTATTTTTGTCAACCAGGATGAAATTACTTAGTTTCTAATTTTACTTCACTATTTTAGCATCAGAATACTCTGTGGTCTTTCACATTATCTTATTGATGTTTAAGCATGTTGGAGCATCCCAAACACAAGTGTGTAACTCAATCAGCCTAATAAGAACTCAATTTATTTGAAGCAAGATTTCTAAAGTCATAAAAATTTTATCCAGCTAACCCTCTCTTCACCTCCACTTTTTAGCCATGCAGTCATACCCTGGAGCTACAAAGAAGGCGAATAATTACCGCTCTGTTAAGAGGTCTGACTTGGGAGAACTTTGGCATAATTTCTCATGTTTTTCAGGTGGCTATCAGAAGTTTTTAAGGCATAAGGCATCTCTAAAATCTATGTATCAATAGAACCTGCTGCAAAACAGGGAATTTTTTCAGATTTTCAAATATAGTTGCCAAGAGAAGGGGTGGCAGTGCTACCATGGCTACTCCTGAAGGAAGAGAAGTAACACAAAGGTTAGGTAAAACTAACTGAGCTTATTATACAAAATTATATTCTTACCCAGTTCTGGACCTTTTCAATGGATCAACCAGATTATTGGCCTTGCATGCCAGTGGCTGAAAGAGTCTTGCAGAGGAGAGCCTGAGCAGAGTGGGCAAAAGAAACATCATCAGCTGTGAGTCTACTACTCATTAATTCTGCAGAAAGTCAGAAATCATCCCTTCTCTTTTGCAATATTAAAAGAGATCATTTATTGTGTCCACTTAACATAAGGTAATGAAACAGGTGCCATAATGTTCACTCATCTGAAAAAAAATTCCAAATTATTTTCCTCAATAATGATAATAATAGTATCCCTTATATTTAAGTTTTTTACATGACATTTATTTTCTTATGGGTTCAAATAAGAACTGAGAGTTCATAAAAATTCTTTTGATGGAGGAGCAGAAGATCTTGCTGCTATGGTATCAGATGCACAGTAAGATACCTGCAGTGGAATCTGTATAAAAGATATTTCACTGTTTTCTTGGAGTTACAGAATTTCATAGAATGAAACACTGACCTACTGTGGATTTCAATGTTTTGTTCATGTTGAACTTAAAAATTTGCAAGCATTTAAAATACTACAGGAGACTAAGCTGAATTGAATACAAAGGACATGGCCATTTCATTTCCTGGTTTTGAAAGCCCACATTGGGTCCTGCAGCATTTTTATCATTTTTCTGTTGACTGGCACTTGGAAACACCCACTTCCTTCGTAGCAGCTTCACTTACTGAATCATTTTCAATGGAGCTGAAGAAAAGTGCAGTGCAAGTCCATAGATGAAAAATCTTATCTGACTACTGTGTGACTCCTTTACTTTTCTTCCTATTCTTTTTTTACCTTTTTTTTTTTCATCCATTCCCTGCCCTCTGTCAGACTTGGAATGGCTTTTTAAGGAGAATGTGCAATCTTTTTCTAGCAATAATTGTGAAACATATAAGGTCATTTCAATATTGCTTGATTTCCCTTCTTACAACAACTCTTAGTGTGCCAATCTACATGCAAAAACAATCATACAGTCTTCATTGCCAAAAGTCATATATAACAGTAAAGTTTAAATGGAGTGGTTGCCTGCTACAGATTTTTTTAAAAACCAAATGCAACATATGCCAAAGCCTCAACAAGCACAATTATCCAAAATTGTTAAATTCAGTGTTAATTTTCCATACTCACAGTGCCAGAAATATGCTTGGACTCTTCTTGCCACATTTGTGTATAAATACAGCATGGGAAAAATAAATGTATTCTCTCTTCTGAAGTAAAAGCAATTAGAATTCCTCGTTGATTAAGAAATTGGAATCCATTTTTAAAATCTGCTAATTTTGTACATCTATACAAGTGCTAAAACTCTAATCTTGACATTTTCTTTGTACATATGAGTGAGACATACATATATACAAAAACAATGGCAGTAACACTTTGCAAATAAAGTGAGAAATGAATTAAGAAAAAAAAAAGAAAAAAGTGATTTCCCTGCTTTACTCTGCACAGGTCCGGCTTCACCTTCAGGACTGTGCCCAGTTTTGGAAACACAGTATTAAAAAGATACTAAGTTATAAGAGTGTCTAAAGGAGGAGCACCAAGGATGGTGAAGGATCTGGAGGGAAAGCCTTAGGAGGAGTGGCTGAGACTTGTGTTCAGCCTGGAAAAGAGGAGACTGAGGGGAGACTTAATTGTGGAATTTCCTATCCTCACAAGGGGAAGTGGAGGGGCAGGCACTGATCTCTTCACTCTCAAGATCAGGGACAGGACTTGAGCGAAGGGCATGGTGATGAGTCAGGGGATGTTTAGGTTGGATATCAAGAAAAGGTTTTTCACCGAGAGGGTGGCTGGGCACTGGAACAGGCTCCCCAGGGAAGTGGTCAGAGCACCAAGCCTGTCTTGAATCCAAGAAGCATTTGGACAGGGTTCTCAGGCCTGTGGTGTAACTCTTGGGGTGTTCTACACAGAGCCAGGAGTTAGACTCAGTGATCCTTTCAACTCAGCATTTTCTATAGTTCTACATAAGCTTTTTTTTTTTTTTTCTTTTTAATAAGATGCTTTCAGAAATAAGATGCTACAGGTGTAAATTTTCACATTTGGGAGCAGTGAAATTTAGAGTGATAACACACAATGGAATCATACATCCATAGTTGTTAAGAAAGCTGGGGAAAACATCACAGGGGAGGTTCAGATTAGGTATTAGGGAAAAAAAAATTGATGAAAGAGTGGTTAGACGTTGGAATAACTTGCCCAGGGAGGTGCTGGAGTCATCATGTCTGATAGCACTCGAGGGTCAGGTTGAGAGTTGGATTAGATGATCTTGAAGATCTCTTGATGACTTATAACCAGACTAATAAGCATTGGTGTTCTTTGCATAACACAATTGCAAATCAGAATTATTGTAAACATGAATTTACAGATTTTAATGAATACATTCTTTTATAACCATTTTCTGTATTCCATACTGACTCCAGAAGACACATCACTACAGATGTGACATAATATTGATTCTAATCTGAGTTTAATTCAGACTTTGTAATGTAGTTTCAGAAATCATTATAAATAATGATTAGTTTGAGTGTGCATTATTTGTGCTTTATGGTCGTTAGAGGTCATTAATGGGAGTGGGAGTTATTTAATTCCTACTGTCTTGCTTATCCAAGATATTTCTGTCCTCAAGCAAACAAGATAAAGAGGTATTTTGGTCCTCAGAGGGCATTGTTCCTGTAAAAGGAAGCTGTCAATGACGACACAGCAAACGTGCACAAAGCACCTATCACCATGTCTGTACCTGTTCTTCAAAACTTAAAAGTAAATGCAAAAACCATGTTTTCAGATTTGAAGTCTGACTAACAGCTTTCCTCCTTCATTTTGTCATCCCACTTGGATAATTATCATCAGTATTCTTTGTGAGGGAAAACAGAGAGGTGCTTGCTGAGCCTTTCCTGCAGGGCTTTCCCAACAATGGCGTGGGACACGTTGTACTCTGAGTGCTGCACAGGCAGTGTGAAAAGATAAAAGAAAGATGAAAAAGATGCTTGCCGTTTTCTTCTGAGGGCAGTCAGAAGAGTCGTAACTGTGTAACACTAAACTTCAGACTAATCTACATGTTTGAGCCACAGAGACACTGTTACATAGATCGCTTCTGCCAGAGGAAACCACCAGTAGCTGGGGAACAAATCCGCATTTCATAACTGCAATATTTTTGACTAAATTATAGTAAAAGAGACCTGTTTTGTAATAACTGATGTCCTCAAGTTTCTTTACCATAGTGACTAGTTTCTTGTGTATTATAAAACTTTGCCAGCCATTTCAATATTTCTCTTTGGCAATTAACTCAAGTTCTTGTTCATCAAAGGTTAATTTAACATGGGAAAAATACCATGAATTTCAAATATCTGAAAGTCACTTGGGTATGGCTTAATCCTAGAAATCAATTATGTCTCAATAACTCCTAAAGTAATAGAGTAAAGAAAATAAGGAAAAACATGTTCGGACAAGTTGGAAAAGAATTGAAGCCTTTGCACACAAATAAGCAAAAATGTCTATTATTAACAAGTCATCCATGTATCCATGCACCCGAGCAAAATACATCCCACGTGAACTGAACAAGATCAAGTAAAATATTACTTAAAAGAAGACAAACCTGGTAGTGATGGTGCTCTCCACTTTTCCCTCTGGAAACTACAAGAGAAACTTTCATTTATTGGGTTTCAGTCTGTTCACTTCAGCACACACCCTCTTCCCATACAACCTGTCTTCCCACTTGACTGAAGCCATTTCTGATATCTCAGCCTCTCTGAGATACCTGGAAGACATTGCCATACATTACAACAAAACACTCTTAATTGATTTTTAAGTCTTTTTTCCCCAAGATACAAAAATTGCATTGGATGGATACACTCTTGATCAAAGGAGCATTTTGATGTTCCGGATTTAGTTACTAGAGGCCTAGAAAATGAAGAATGTGAGCTATGAGTATTCACTAAATGTAATAGCTTTCATTCTTTGAGTTTTTAACTCTCCCAACCTTCTCCACTGTTTAAAAGCTTTATTTTTTTTTCAATCTGGCCATTCTGAGTAGTGTAAAAATAGTACAAAGAGTTCTATGGCATCTCTACTTGTGAGTGAACACTGGTCTCAACAAGTGTGCCCGTAGAGGCTCCTATGAGGTTTCCACAAAAAAATCCAATTGCATACATTTTTCTGATTACAGATACTGCCATAGTCAGTATTATGGACATAGTTCATGTACTACAAAACTGAATCTGCCCTTCTAAGCCCTTTCCAAACTAAAAATTTCTTTTTTTTGTTTTACTTTTAATGGCAGCATCTGATCAAAGAATATGCTGTCAGTTTACATGGATGTCTCAGGAAACTGGGGAAAATTTATCCCTAGTACATTTCTCACAAACATTTTATCTGCCTTTCCAATTACTGTGTTGTTTTCATAACTCTGGCACTAGGGCTTCTTCTATCTAGTACAAATATCATAGAACAGGGAGTAGATATTAATGGTATCAAAAACAATGAAAGTGAAATAATTTGCTGTGTTTTAGAGCTGCATTAGAATGCATAATATATTTTTTAATAACACAAAGTGAGAATGATTTAGAAATCTCTAGAATGACATCTGAGAAGGACTTAGAGAAGCTGGTAAAAACAAATGACAACTAATGTATCTTTCACGTTGGCTGTGGCAGTGATTTAGTATATTGTCTGCAAAGCTAAATATACATCATAAATCCCTCCAACAGAAGTGTTATTATATTCATCCATCTCTACCCTATGAGCCAATAATTTCTTCTTTCATAAGCTTTATTGTATAAAAAGGAACTCATTATATATAATAAAATGTAGGCTACAGCCAGTGATCTTACATTAACCTAATGAGGATTTTATCTCAAGAAAACATCCTGGACAGACCCTGTGGTCATGTTTTATAGTTAGAGACTATTTATTGAGTGACAGTGGGCAAGCCCTTTCGTGGAAGATAAAATGATACAGTGGTCTTTGTAAACCTACATCTACTGATCAGTTTTCTCCTTCAGTATAAGCTACAGTTTATTGCATACAGTTTATTAGCAAAATGAATTGGAAAGAAAGCTCTCAACAGTTTGTAAAGGGACACACCAAAAGGAGGCATCATTTTATTGACTGAGACTATGAAATTGAAAGAGAAAAGAAAACCTTAACGGAAAATGAATATCTGTGTGAAGAGGGTCTCCTTCTAGTCAGATGACAATGAAAATTCAGACAATTAGAATAATTAGGTGGTTTTGGAGCACCTATTCCGCTGTTGAGCACACTGGTAGCGGCAATAAAGCACTATGGTAGGGACATGGTCTCTGCCTTTACCTCCACATGACTTCAGGATTTAGCCTGAGAATATTTCAAATGGTGAAGCACTGCACTGAGGATTAGTGTAAAGAATACTACGTATCTGAAAAATGCAGCTGTCCATCACAAGAGTAGAAGTCAGTGGGCAAGATTCAAAGTGACCATGTGGCTATAGCTTCAGATGTGGTGGGGTTTGGTTTTTTTTTTATAGTCATGGTTTTTGAATCAAGTTATTCAATCATTATCAACCACCAAAACTTCCCTGCACTTACAGGGATGTTCATGAAACTGTCATGATAAACAGTGTGACTAAAAGAGGCAAAATTCCAGGTTTCGAGGGATTTGCAAGGCCAGCTTTAGCAAAAAACAGGGCATTCCCTGTGACAAGCTTTGGAGTGGAGCTAAACCACCATTTCCTGATGAAAATTTTGAGGGTTTTACTCAGCTTTGCTGACATCTGGTAGAAAACATTTTAGAATAACTGTTAAAACACCCTTGTTCCAAGTACATAGGTTAGGAATGAAGAAATAAAGAAGTGTGTTCAACAGTTGGAGGGAATGAAAGTTTTGCAATTCTGTGTTTCACTTATTCAATTAATAGTGTATTGTGATTTATCTTTTGTAGCAGATATACAGCCACCCATTTAATATAACACGGGCTTTGAATGCACTTTATAATTGTGTAATTTATCAGCACTTAGCTATTTGAATAAAAAAGCCAACTGATTGGTTTTAGTAGAACATCGATTATATGTCACTGCTAATACCTCAGTTTTGAGAAATCTTGTCTTCTATTCCAAAGCATTAACATGTCTTTGAATTTATGATCATTTCTTTGGCAAGATCAATGAACCTGGGAAAGCCCACAAAATATTGGTACTTAAGGAAAGTCCACCTTGCATCATTTTGAAAGACTTAATCATCAATGCAAAACAGGCAGCTTTCTGTGCCAGAGTAACATGCATTTCATACAGGGCAGTGCATGGGCAGCCACCTTCACCAGGGTTTACAGAACGATTTCTGTTAGTATTGCAGCTGATGCAAAGTATCTCTATTTACTCTTGTCACAAAATTCTGTGGAATATCGTGCAACACGCCTCAAAAGTAAGGGCAAGAGGTTGGGCTAAAGTGATTCCCACTGAAAACTGGAGGTGGAGATGTCAGACCTTACATGATCCTTTACATCACAGAGGAGCTAAAAACCAACAAAGTATTTCACATTTTGTGCGTTATGTTTACTGAAGATTTTTTTTATCATTCAGTGATATGACCTGAATGTCAGGGATCCCCAAACCTGCATGATTTTAATTTTCAGAGTAGCAGCTTGCATTAGCAGGACTTAGGGAAAATTCTCTAAGATTTATACCAGAGAACCAGAGACTTCTCTTGCTGTTACCCACCACTGTTTTGGGACTGTAGCAGTGAAATTATGCAACGAACAGGAAGGAATTTGCCAGCCAAACTGAATTCTAAACTAATTACAACCACCTGCTACATGGGGACTTTGCTCACGTACTAAGAGAGGTGAAAAAATATGCTGTCTTTTTGAATGCAATCAGCAATAATGGGATTTTACTTGCTGCTGACTTGTATTAAAAAAATGACAAAAGCAAGTTTTTTGGGGATATTTTTTTTTGAGGGAAAAAGAAAACTAACACTGCTAACATAAGAGAGAAAAATCCTTAAGAAAATCAATGCAATAAATTAAATTAATGGCAGTGAAACAAAGATTTTGCATCAGAAAAGGAAAATAGAAAGAAAAAGTAAAAAAGGATAAAAGTGCAAACTAGCAGAATAAACAAAATTAAACAAAAAAATTCCTGACACAACAGGGCACAAGGGCACAGGCCTTCTTTAAATCACTTAGCAAGCCTTTTATTTTATGTATCAAATGCTGAGGGCCAAGGTTTTTCACTCATACACTGGATGCCCATTCCAGTATTTAGCTGCTACATTATTTCCAAGCTGTTAAAAGCACACAGACATCCGTGTTGCAGTGCAGATAAGGGAATCTTGGCAGATTTCCAGAATAATTAGAAACAAAAACTTCAGAGAAAGATACATGAGCACTGCAACTATTCCTTTTTGGTCTTCCCTCTTACTGCATGTTGGGCTGTACAACAAAACAGGTTATTACTACATGAAATCAGAAAGTGGAAGTATGTTAAACAATCCATACCTAATTTGAGTTCAGTGAACGGGATGCATGCACCAGAGTTTGTCAGCTGTTGGTCAGACAGACAAGTTGTACCAAACAAATCCATCTTGGTTTGCAAGGTAACGCTCCTGCCATTTACTCAGTGGGAGCCCTCTCCGCATGACTGAAACTGTTTCCTAAGCCCACGGTGATAAGTGACCCTGAAAAAAGCTCTACAAAAAGATGATCCAAATATCAGCTGAAGTTAGGGCATTTCAAGAAACCCTCGGGGCATCAAATTAAGCAACATATTTGGAATTTCAAGACTTGTTTTTGCTGTGATGCCCTGTAGAACAGTAGAGATTTCACAACAAAACCGTAAAAGTGCTGATATATCTGAAAGGTGTATATGCCGACATTATGCCCTTGTGCATCCATTTTTTCCTCTCCTTTTTCACTGCGACTTGTGAGCTCAAAATGAGCAATTGCACTAACCAAAGAACGAGTGCATAAAGCAGATGCACACTAAAATCTCCGTAATTTAAAATATTTGAAGAGTAAAAAAATTTTAACTAAGAACACAGGAAATATCCCATGAAGAACACTGGTCTATCAAGACCACAGAAGCCATAGAAGAGCCCGTTCAGGAACAGCACACATTCTCAGCCACCTTCTGTGGTACATTTTCCTTTGCATTTTCCCAGTATCCACAGCTGTTGGATTTGGGATGTTACGAGGTTCGTATACACCTACTGACCTTAGTATCTGCTGACCGTGAATTTGTAAAATCCCTTTTGAACCTCTTCATTAATCTGCTTTAAAGCTTACTGGCTATAAATACGTGTCTCTCGGAATAATCTGATATATATTCCTTTTAAAAATTATATTTAATTCTACAATTGAAGATCAAGCTGTGATTATTGAACTTCTTTATGGCTAGTGAGAAATGAAGTATTACCCCACCCACGTATTAAGAAATTCCAAGCTAGGAAAGAAGGGTGGGGTCTTTTTTAAGCATTCATAATCTTTGGGAAATAAATTTTAATATGTAAATGGGCATTCCCTTCCAGGTTCTTCTGGTTTAATTTTGGGCTTTTTTTCAGATTAATTTTAATATATTCATTCAAACATATTTTACTCCAGTCACTTTGCACCAAAAACGAGTAAGTCCGTGTTTGATTTTTAATGAGGAGAAAGTTGTTAGCTGTTTTTCATAGAGGGCCATGACTAATTTTATATTATAGCCTTGGCTAATAGATAATAAAGTGTTTCACTCACATTAGCTATAACGCAGCTAGAGGCAAAGTGTGAGGAAGCAAAAACTTGGATTTGCCATAAATTTCGTACTACCAGCTTCTGAACACCTCTGTGAAGCAGCTGATAGGAAATGCTATACTGGATAAGCATAACCTACATTTGCATTTTGTTAATAGCAGTCTCAGAAGCTTAATTAAAAAAAATAAGAGAAGCTTAGTAAAAAAATGACAGGCAGAGGAGGCGGATCCTCCACAGAAATAATTGAAGCTGTACAGATTTCAGAACAAATTTCCTGGATCAGGTACTTCCTCAGGCTTTACACTCTCATCCATTACTCTTATTACTTAAATGTAATCCCCTCACAGCGCAGCAGTGAAACCTGTGCCTTGCCTCGGTCCATCTCTTGAGATTAGCAGAATTACTGACGCCTGCTTACATACATTCTGCTGCAGAAACTGATCCCTCTCGCCAAGCACCCGCCTTTGCAGGATTTTGTTTGGTGTCCCCAAGTAAACCAACACCACAAGACATTAGTAATCCGTAAGAGCAATTCTTAAGCCACCTAAACCAAGAGATGGGTTCCTGTGTAACGTGCTTCACATGGTGCCCCGGGTACAAAGAAGAATGGGAAGACACCACACCAGCACAAGGTCTTTTGCAAGATGGCACTCAATGGCATCAGCTCTTGTAACATGCCAGAGTCCCCATTTGCATAAAGTTATTAATATTTGAAATATTTATTCTTCAACTACCACTTTAAAAAGAGAATCACTCATATATCATCACAATAGCTTTGGAGTAGTGGTCTCAAAACTTTATGATGATACACTAGAGCAGAGAGCCAAGAAAGAACCATCTATATTTTTCTTCTATTTATCCAATAAATAGAAGCTTCTTATCAGACCTGAAGGACATACTGTCTCTTTTGTCTCATGTCTGATATTTGGATCAAGGATACTGCAAGTTTGCTTTTATATTATATTGACATGAGCATGAGGAGTTCAGCTGAATTTAAAAAGTTACTCAGAGGCCAGTATATAATTTCATATTTATGCAGCAGATTATATATTGTGCTTATTTATTATGCATTTTCTGCCACAGCCTCGTAGCTTCTTCACTAATTTTTTACTGGTCTTCTGCAACTCATAATTCTTTTCTTCTAACATCCAAAGACAAAATATGATTAGTTTCCTAGCAAATAAAATAGATATTTAAAAATTAAATAGGGACTCAATACATGAAAAAAAGACACAGAAACAACACAAGAAAAATGGAGGCTAATCATCATCAGGTGTACACTTATATCTAAGTGGGAGAGATACACATAGAGAATGTGAAAGCAGTCCTTCACTCAGTTTTGGTAACCCGGTAATTTCTGCCTGCTCAAGAAGGCAGCAATAACACAGATAGGTGGAAGCCTTTCCTTCAGAATAGGTGTTGCTCCAGGTACAGAATTTGCAAAACCTCAGGGTTTTAAGGTTGGTATACTATGGAAAGATGTGTAAAGTTTGTATGTCATCAAGGTGAGAGTCATGTCTGTGTTTAACCAGGAAAATGTTCTCTGCATCCCTTCTTGCTTTCCATACCTTCATCTGCAGCCGACAGACCAGTAAGGACGAACCCAATGTGCAATTGCCTCTTTGTCAACTCTGTTCATGTATATCTCTGTTCTACCTTATCCTGTTTTGGATATTTATGGAGTCAGAAATTTTCTATCAGAAATATCTCAAAACTTACGGCAATGCCATTATTCACTGGATGCAGCATTACTGCTGAAGGGGATGAAGTGTTTATCTTTGAATTGCACATTGTAAAAGACAGGATGAGAAATCTCAGCTGTCTACTGTATGTGTCCAACTTCGGTATTGTGACCACTCATTCCCACTGATCCCAGAGGGTGCAGCCTGAAGGGCCTTTAATCAGGAAACACAGTTTGCTGGCAAGCCCACTGAAGTCACCAGGGGGTGAGTTCTCACCATAGTTATACTTTCTACTCAGATGTAATTATAACACAAAATGAAACATAAAAGATTATATTAATGAGTCTATGGCTCTATAATATGAGAGCAACCAAAGAATGAATTTCCATTGTCCATGTAGTGATGAATCCAATAAAAGTTCTAATGCTTCCTGATGGGCAAAATTATATAATATTCCCATCAGTGTTTAATTAAAAGTTTATCCAACTTATTACTGAGATTTTTTGATGAGATTAATATAACAATATTTAATGTTTTAAATGTTTTTAGTTAAAACAATCTTAAATGTATCTCTAAAAACTGCAGTAGCTGTTGTCAGTGTTTCGGAGGTAACATAGGCACACAAATATTCCTGTTTGAATTTAACTCATCTTATGCTATGCACAAAAAGAACCTAGCTGCTAAAAGACCCCCTGTAATAAAAACTCCTTCCAGGGAGAGGAGGTGAGCACCTCTCCACTTCCCCTCCTCAGGAAGTTGCAAAGAGCAATGAGGTTGTCTTTAGTGAGGACAAACATATTATCCTAAATCACCCCTCACAGGACATTCCTTCCAGCCCTTTCACCAGCCTTGTTGCCCTCTTCTAGGTACATTCAAGCACCTCAATGTCCTCATACGCTACTTTAAAGTATATTTCGTTTATCATTCTCGTCAGTCTTCCCATTTTGCTTGATTGTACCCCAAAACCCATAGAATTAGTGAGATGAGAAAAAAAAAAAAAAATCAACTGCACAAGTGTAAAATTAAAAATATTCGATTAGTCCGCCCCTCGCAGTTGGAAAATAAATGGATTATGGGTGAGCAGTAAATGGCTTCTGCAGGAAATTAGGAGACATCCTAGTAGGAACATTACAGGGAATATATTTCTGCAACTCAGGACTCCTAATCCTACTTAGATGACTATGCTGGAGCTGCGTAGGGCATTTCAGGAAAAAAATAAGGAATAAGCCACAAACAAGCATCTTCAGGAATACAGTAAGACATATAAAGGCTGTTTGGCTTTTACTCACATATGAATACGCACAGAAAGATTTGGTCTACAGAAACACAGCATCAAAGGAGCACCCACAAAAATTTTCCACCTTTGAAAGCCTATTAGAAAATCTGCAATCTAAGTGTTCTCCATGTCCTCTGGAGAAAAAGAAAAATGCTTTATATGTACAATTAAAAAACTCTTGGTATGACAGTAGGAATACACTCAGACTGTTACAGAGTTAGGCGGTAGAGCAAGCCACCCTTATTTAAAGGTGCGAAGAACTGATTCTGAATATTCAGATATAATAAACAGAGAAAGGATCACAAGTAATTTAAAGGAAATTGCCTGAAATCAGATGTTAGCTTCATTAAAGATTACTGGCACAACAATCCAAATACACAGTGGCATTGACTGACATACTCAGCTGGGCATGAAGAAACATACCTCAGTGAAAAAAAATCCCAAAAGTGCTTTCTCTATTGTTTTCTGCTACACCGTTGCAATATCAGCTGCAATAAAATGCAATAGTATCAAGGAAGGATAAAACAGAATCTCGGAGGGGCTCAGGTTGGGAGGGACCTTGTCCATCCCCCCCTGCTCAAATCAGGGCCAACTCAAGCAGGCTTGCTCAAGATCATGCCCAGGGAAGTTCTGAATCTTCAAGGAAGGAAACTCCACAACCAGCCTGGGAATGTTGCTTCAGTGTTTGGCTGCCCTCACAGGAATTTTTTTTCTCTGTTTAAGTGGTTCTTACATTTCAGTTTGCGGACTTTGCCCCGTTTTGTCCTTTCAGTGGATACCACTCCTCTAACTCCACCCTTTTAACACTTGTTAGGAGAATTAAGGAGATGTGATTTCACATGTGCAATCATTTATTTACAGCATGAGAAAGAGCTGAGTATGTTAACCTAGAAAATGATCTTTATCATATTTATATATCTGAGTCAAAAACTCACATATTATACATAGATAGCCCTGCTAGGCTGAGGCGAGCAAGCAGTATCATCGCTCCCATTAACAATGAATACATAATTGACAAATTGATGGCATAAATTTCAACCATAAGCAACCAGAGAATTTGATTAGACTCCTCATATATATTACTTTCTAGTTAATGTTACCATAATTAACCTTAAAGCAGTTGCAAGTACTGAGCTTTAATAATTTCTCTGAGATTTATAAACATGGGTAAAAACCCCTGCAGCTAGAATTTTTAATCCCATCTGTAGCTGAAGAGAATCCATATCACAATACCAGGATTTGTATTATTCCCCAGACATTTCAGAACTATGAACTTTCCTTGATGAAAGAACTTTATCTGTATTTGGCTAACGCATGAAAATGCCATTTGTATTCTAGACAGGGACTTTGACCAGAAATACAAAAGGAGCTCTCTCCAGATGCCAGCTGGGACAATCAAGAGCCACTAGCAACCCGTGGAGATTTCAATCATTGAAGCAATTGACAGGTTAGTTGGATCCTAATTATTTCTGAAGCTAGAATAAATTTCTATAGCTTAAAATGAAATAGCTACTATTTTTAAAAAGAAAAAATAATCTAGATAGAATTAGGAAGTTGTTCATTTTTATCCAGAAATCATTCATAATGAATAGGGTAACATCGCACTGGTGACCTGTCGTTAGTGGGGCTCCACAGAGCTTCATTTTAGGCCCTTTGCTCTTCAGCATAAATGACCTGGACTGAAAGGGATACTGAGCAAGTTCGCAGATGACACAAAACTGGGAGGAGCTGTTAAATCCCTCGAAGTCAGAGAGACCTCAACAAATTAGACAACTGGACAATCACCAACCAAATTAAGTTCAACAAGGAAAAATGCCAGATTCTACACGTGGGACGGAGCAACCCTGGATATACACAGACTGGAGAATGAGATGCTGGAAAGCAGTGCCACGAAAGGGACCTGGGCATCCTGGTCGAGGGAAAGCTGAGTGTGAGTCAGCAGTGCCCTGGCAGCCAGAAGAGCCAAGCCTGTCCTGGGGGGCATCAGGCACAGCATCGCCAGTCGGGCAGGGGAGGGGATTGTCCTGCTCTGCTTTGCTCTGGGGCAGCCTCACCTTGAATATTGTGTGCAGTTTTGGGCACCGCAATATACAAAAGACATTCAGTGTCCAAAGGAGGGCAAGGAAGATTGTGAAGGGCCTTGAGGGCAAGTGGTCTGAGAAGTGCCTGATGCCATTTGGTTTGTTCAGAGAAGGAGACTGAGGAGGGAACCTCATCGCAGTCTCCAATTTCCTCCTGAAGGGAGGAGGATGGGCAGACAGTGATCTCTCCTCTGTGGTGACAAGTGACAGGACCTGAGGGAATGGCCTGAAATTGTGTCAGGGGAGGTTTAAGCTACATAATGGAAAAGATTCTCCACTCAGAGGGTGGTTGGGCACCAGAACAGGCTCCCCAAGTTCACGGCACCAAGCCTGATAGGGTTCAAGAAGCATTTGGACTATACTCTTGTGCACATGGGTGTCATTCTTAGGGATGGCCTTGTGCTCTGACCACTTCCCTGGGGAGCCTGTTCCAGTGCCCAGCCACTCTCTGGGTGAAGAACCTTTTCCTGATACCCAAACTAAACCTCCCCTGACTCAGCTTTATGCCATTTCCTTGGGTCCTGTCCCTGGTCATGAGAGCAAAGAGATCAGTGCCTGCCCCTCCGCTTCCTCTCGTGAGGATGTTGAAATCCACAATGAGGTCTCCCCTCAGTCTCCTCTTCACCAGGATGAACACAAATCTCAGCTGCTCCCAAAAAGCCTTTCCCTCCAGATCCTTCACCATCCTTGTGTTCCTCCTCTGGATGCTCTCTAATAGCTTGATGCCTTTTTAATATTGTGTTGCCCAAAACTGCACACAGTTCTCAAGGTGAGGCTGCACCAGTGCAGCATGGAGCAGGATAATCAGATGCAAATAAAACTTGATTTATATATATATATATATATATAAAGGAATACATGGAATGTAAGACCTTGAAAATAAAAACTAGAAGTCTGACCATGACAAAAAGCCCAGAATTTTTTCTTACTTCTGAAGAATAATGCACTTCTATAGCTATTACAACCTGATTTAGGTACTTATTTCTCTAACCAATGCTCTTTGTACTGCTACTGCATTCATCCCTGAGCCTCAGGTTTTTTCACCTTCCAGCTCAAAATTTTCTGCTCTCATTGAGCTAAAATAAAGAGGTAAATGCAAGAACTGCTCCCAGACAAAAGCTGCCAGGAAAAGAAATCTGGCTGGCCTTTATCTCCCCTGGGCAGCATCTCTCACCTGCATCTGAAACACCGGGGCGACATGATTTCCTTCCTAAGGAAAAGAACTGTCATTCTCTTCCAGCAGCCCACTGTCAAAATTTGGATTCTTGCTAGAAAATTCAGTACATCCAAAGATTGTTCCGAGAAAAAAGATGCCAGGGCAGACTCTTGTAGGAAGGAAAGCTCATAGCCCCAGTGTTTCAGGTGCACGTGAGAGGCTTGCATGTGATTTCATAAGATACATGCTTGCAACTATGAAGTACACGAGACTGAAGAAGAAGTTCAACTTTTTTATGAAGTCATGAGAGTTCCTTCAAGCCTTTTTTAACTGGGCCATCTCTCATTAAAACATTGTGTCCTGTCAAAGGTCGCTGATACACACAGACAGTGGAAGAATTCCTTACTTTCCCAAGAGCAGCAGTATGCTGGATCACCCCAGAGGACAGGAGGTGCTTTGCCACTGCAGCTGAAGCATTCCATGTGTGCAAGGCAGACACAAAAATAAGTGGCACAAGGAGTCTTTTCCACATGCAACACCAGTTACTGTGATGAAAGGAAAACGGTGTTGAGTAGACTAAAATAAATGACTTTTCCTTCTGTTTTTGATAAACCCAGGCATACAAGAACAGACGAGCTTCAGGTTCTACTTTGAACAACTGAGTTTTGAGTTCATGAGTGATACAGGTCAATGCCTTAATAATATACTTGACAAACAGAAGTACAGTCTCAGCAAATTCATAAGAACATAATTACAGACGTGCCATAAGGAGAAATAGCAAAAAATATGAATCAAATTCAAACCAAGTATTCATCTTGTTTGCAATTCTCTTTTCAATTTTCCAAATCACCAGATTAAAGTACCACAAAAAAGAATAAGTGATAAGAAAAAGCTTATTAGATCATATTGTATTTGTCCTTGGCAATATAAAATTGCTCTCTACAGCAGGTATCTCAGTGCTTAGTTCTGAATGACCAAAGAGAAAGATGTTACTGATCTACTGTGAAAGAAAAATACTTTTATTGAAGAGAGTTGTGATTTATACTTCATCTAACATTTCCTTTGCTCAGTTTAATCCTATCTTCCACATCTTCTCCAACCTTCCAACATATTTATGTCTTTCTTTTGACTGGCATATATCTGAAGTAAATAGTTTTCATCTTACCCTCTTACCAGATGAAAGAATTGAATAATTAAGCATGTCTTTTATTTTTAGGCACAGATGGATCTGTAATAAGTATAAGGCAAATGCAATTTTTTCTATTATCTTAACATTTTAACGCGGGAAAAATTATTAATTTGGAATTAATACCCACCAATATCTGTGAGAAATATAATTTCCTAAATGCATTTGATTTTTTCGTGATCACATCACAGTGGTAATTCACAGCCATCTTCATTCAACCCTTTATTTTTCTAAGGTACTGATTGCATTCAGTCAAGCCCACAGAATATTAGCTGATCTTCCTGCAAGTTATTATTTTTTCCATTAAAAATCACTTTTTAGGCTTGCATAATACTAAGAGCAGACCACCAAGCATGCAGTTACTCAAACCTCATTGACTCTTTCATGGAGTTAAAAAGGTTAGTAACGTGAGCTATATTTTTACAGCTTGAAGTTGTTAGATTTTTTTAAGTAGTTTTTAATTCTACAATTAAAATATAGATCTTGTTATGAACACAAAGGCTGGCAAATTTTTATAATGACCACATAAATCACATGTATAACCACATTATATTTTTATAACTAGCATATAATTACTTTTTTACATAAATTTTCACTGGTTGCAAACCATTTACTAAAATAGTATTTGAATTTTAGCAATCCAATAAAACACACAGATTTTATTTCTCATCCCATTTTTACCCTACAGAAGCTTGGCTCAAGGAAAAGAGGTTATTTCCTCAAAGCAGAAATATTTTCCCCACGAGCACTATTTTTAAGATGGGGCAATATGATTAACCTGCTTTTAAAAAGAACCATTAGCCTGTGACTATCCTTATGGCGAAGGGTTTTCCCTTCTGCATCCTCAAAATGAAGGTTAACTGAGATGAGCTTTCGGCAATGCTCGCATTACTGAGTCTCCATCAGATGCTGGGTGAAGCATTTTAACCCCAGTCCTCCAGAAGGGTATGTCTAAATCCCTTGCAAGGATTTTGTCTCCCAGCTGCATGTCCAAGTCACAGACAGTAACAGATTTTAATATTGAGTGTGTCTTTCATCTGTCCTTCATTAGAGAGCTTTGTCTTGGTCTTAGATTTAAACGCCAATTAAGAGAGTTTTTTTCCTGTAATATTTTTGAGTATAAGTGGGATGAGAGATTTGTAATGGCATGCTGCTGAAACTAAGAATACACAGTACTTTGAATACTATTTTTAAAATAAAATCCTTCAAGTTATAGAAATATTAGTAATACTGATGAATCGCCTAAATTTTATAGCCAAATGAACTATAGAAGATGAACAGCACTTCTTAAAGCATCAGTGCAATCAACAATACTTGTAGTTATTTTTGTTACTGAGATTGCTTCTGTCTCCCAATTTTACATGCAGTTAGTCAAAGATAAATGTAAGTACAAGAACTCTAAGAGTTTTTTAGAACAAAGGTCATACATTACGGGTTCAGATTATCTGAACAGCTGATTTCTACTGGAAATAATTGTGCCAGTGCACACACAAGTGTATCTTCAGTCTGGCCCACTTCCCCATGTCCTGGGTGTTCTGCACCACACAGTATCTTTTGTTGCACCAATCAACACTGTCTGTCATTTTGTCTCCACAGAACCTGGCATACGTACACTGAACTCTACTTCGTGTCTCCTGCCTATAACCAAGCTACTTTGGACAAATCTGACCTCTGGGCAGTTTTAGCTATCATCCAAATGATAGAGAAAGAAAATAGAAAGAGTCTATTAGGAAAAAAGGGAACCTTTCTTGTTCCCTCTTCAGTTATGGAAACACCATTCTATACAACCATGGCAAGAATGGACGTCACTTTGCCAGAATTCTCCCATTACCTGGGAAAGGACAAAAAATATCACATATGAATATGGGAGGCCTTTTATACTGAGAAAGAGCAATCTAATTCAGCTGGGACTAGTTACACAGCTCCTGTCTCAGTGAAAATCTCACATCAGAACACTCAGCTGGAGGACCCTTGGAAACAGACACAGCTCTCATCAGCAACCTGCCAACAACATGATCACTCTGACAATTTTTACAGCAGTGCTCTTATATTTGGAGGCTTTACTAAAGCATCAGCTCTAGGAGTTAGATGTTTTGTGGGGCTCTCATCTTTTATTTTTAAGAGAAGTTTTCAGATCTCACAATTCATAGACTAAAAATCAGAAGGGACTGATGTGATCATTTGTACCACTCACACATCATTATAGGACTTCCCTTAATTTGTTCAAACTTGTATCAGAAAATCGTTTTGGAAGTGAAAGTTTCTGTGTTAGAAATTCCATCACTGCATAATTTCAGACATAGGTTTGAGAAGACTGAGTTCATCTGCCCAATTAGGAAATGAGAAAAATAAATGCAAACACGTAATTTTGAAAAACAGAGTGGTTTTTAATCTTACTTATATTTTTATTTTTTGGAAGTGGATATTGTTAGGTGGATTTTATTCATAATTTGTTAATGTTGCCAATATTTTGAGATCTCAATACTGTGAGAACAGTATGTCAGTAAAGCTTTTAAGAAACATACTCAAAAGTTAGCCCTATGTATTAGTTCTTCTCACTAAAATATAGGCAAGAGGCATAGAAAAGATAAAGATTTTTTTGAAGTCTCAAACTTTTGTCACCTTTCTGCTTTTATGGATTATACCATTGGCTGCTCTGGTATTAACAGGAGAGTATTTGATTACTAGTGAAATTATTTCTAGACAATTAACAGAAAATGGAAGAAATTTCAGACTGACTAATTTTACATTCCTCGTTCAGATCTAACAGGTTATGATAGTAAAGAAATATTTTCTACACAGGTATGTGGTAAAAGATTAAAAATAATTGACAAATATTCACTAGGCGAAGATTTTGCAAACAATTTTTGCAGTTTATATTACAGGTTAAAGTAACCTGTAATGTCAAAAGGATGCTAAAAGTAAATCAAAACTTGCAAGTAATTAAATTCTTGATTTGAGCTTATGCAAAGCCAGGAAAATATAATTGAAGAATTTGGTTTTTTCTCTATATTTGGTCAGTATCAGGACTATTTCAGAGCCTTACTTAACAATTCCCAAACTGGTCCAAGGATCTAGAATACTGAACACTTCCTTGATAACTTTTGATCTCTTCCTGTATAGGTTCCAATCTCACCTTTGGTCTGGACTATTTTATATAAGGCTAGAAGTGTTCTTAGACTTGCAACTCATGGAGCTTCCTGACTAACTGCGTAGTTGCCTGTGATGGCAGCAGATTAGATTCTGTAATGGCTTTTTTTTCTCCACCAGTCCAATCTTATTAATGCAGACGGGAGGATTGGGATAATGAAGGTCCTATTATTTTCAATGCTTACTAGAGAAGAAACTGCTTTTTCCAGTTTGCAATCAACTGTGAACATATTTTGGTATGAATTACCCTTTCCTGCACAATTTGTCATAGAATTGTAGCAGGTTTTCCTTACACAATAATTTTCATTGCAGACTCTGACAATCCTTTAAAGTACAAATAAAATCTTAGTGCACTGAAAATGCTTCTGATATTTTACTCAATACAAAGAATCTTTCCCTCTGTGTTCTGGGCACCCTTCTCAATAGACTATCCTGAAACTGAAATTAAAATTAGTGCTATATAGGTACATGAAAACGCTATTCAAACAGAAGGCAACAGTTGTTTTGCCAGACTACAACAAAGGTAGGATTTCAGCTTGTATAAGTACAGCAGAGAAAAAAGTAACTCACTGATTTCTGATACTGTTCGTCTCCCACATTTAGAGTTAAATTAAGAAGAAACCACAAGAGGAATACATCGTTGATTTTCTAACTACTCAGACATAAAAAATTGCTTTTTATAACACTAGACTTTACTATATCAGCTCCTTTAACTTTATGCTCATTAAAAATATATAATTCAATATTTCACAGTACACTCCACTCCACTCCCTTCTTTGACACATAACTTTTTGTAAAAACAGGAGGACAAAAATTTGAAGATAATAAAGGTGATGAGTCAGGTGTTTCTCTGTTGGAGAGAGCAGGACCTAACTCTTCACATACATTGGACACTTCTAATATCTAAAAGCTTCAGAAACTGGTGTTACAGATAAGAAAACGTGAGTAATTTAAGCAAGTAATAACCCATTTCAATAAGAAGAACTTTAATTAATATTTAATAAAGTCCACACACTTGATGACTTAACTAGATCTTATGCATCTTTTCAGTAACAATTAGTTTGCCGTGACAGTGATTAGAGTACCAGCAGCTCTGCTATTCCAGCTGTATTATTGTCAGGCATTTGTGGAAGTCGTGCTCTTCAAATGTGTAATATAAGGGCACATGATTTAATGAAAAGTCAAATTTAGGCTGAGGGAACAACTTAACACAGAAGCCAAGAAAACTGTGCAGTAAGTGCAAATGTCATGTAAATATTAAGAATGATTGATCTTGGCTTTCTTTGCTAAGTATTTCCTATGTATAACATTTCATTAAAAGGTATTACAAGAATTACACCTTCCTAAAAGCACACATAACTGCTGACTTTGTTTTCAGGTTGTCACTCCAATTTTCCTATGATGAAAAAATAGTACTCTTCAGATCAAGATGAATACTGACTGAAAAGAACTTTATGCTACAAGCTAGTTTATAGGCTCTTGGATGCCTGGAACTATGCCTAGTTTGTTAAAAAGCAGAGAGAGAACAGCAGTTTCTGTAATTTTCTCTGTAGGGTTCTGTTATATACACACATAATATACTGTCCCATGTTTCTTGCTTTTTTTTTTTCTCCTCCACTCCTGGAATTTGATCAGAATTTATACAAAACAAGTCCTCTTCATCCATATGAATGCGAGATAAATGCAGGAATACCTGAAGTATTTCATGCAACACTGTTTTCTTTATTCCATAAAATAACAGAGCTCCATCATTGGTCAACAGCCTCAAATAAAACAGCTGCTTCTTTTTACTTTGAAAAGAATGCTTGAAGTAAAAAGAGCGTTTGAAGCAAGCACCTTTCATCTTGAACCACGGCTTGCCGGGAAAAATGAAACTTGCAACAGTTTCCTTGAGCCGCTTAACGCAGATTCACTTAAGTAAAAGTGAATCCTCCTGATACGCCTTTCAGCATTATGAGCTTTAATGATGCCTAGCACAGCAGTGTAATTAACAGTACCATTGATATATCACAATCCTGTGCTTTCCAGTGGCAGAAACAGAAGGCTAATGCCAGATTGCTTATTAAAGGTACACCCGGCTGCAAAAAGTGTACCAGATGAAACAATCCCCCAGCAGCCGTGTAATGAGGTACAGACATCTGTAAGATTATTTCGGAACTCTGAATGTGAAGATTAAAATCTGGTGATGGTGCAGATGTTTTTATCATCCTTCCCGCAGCCGTTGTCACTGAAAATAGATCAGCCCTCCAATGAGGCTGGAATGCAAATGGCTCAAACCTTGTTTTTCCTTAAATGCCTTAGTGTATTGCTATCCCTAAATTACTCAAAGAAGTTCAGACTAAGATAACAGAAAATAAAATGTTTCATGACACCTGTCAGAAATATTTTTAGATTTGAAAAATCTGCTAGAAGTGAGCATTTTTTTGGCTGTTTTTCTTTGTAGCAGTATCAAACCTTAATGAACTGGCAGAGGAAGAGAAGAATCTACTTCTCATTTGAAAAATAATCATTCATTGTACCAGTTGTGGTAGAATAACTTACAGCCTCTTTCAGACCTCTTTGTATTGGCACTGTGCTATAAAGTAGTCCCAGTGCAAGCATGGGATAGGGGCATGAAAGTGTTACCCAAGCAGGTAGGAAAGTTTCACAGGAATGTATAGAAAACCAAACAGTATTGGACAACAAAATGAAGTTCCTGAATTCCTGAAGTTCCTGAGTCTGTGCTCTCACTTTCTTCTCACACAGGTGAGGTAGTTTTCAGCTAAATGAAGTGTTGATGCTTTTTAATACTTTAATGAAACATAAGCAACAAGATCTTTTTAAGGAAACCGCTGGACTCTTCCCTGCTTTTTGTCCTATAAAAAGACAAAAATTCCACCATTTTTTTGCAGTCCAGCCCCTTCACATTATTTCCTCCTGATTGCACAGGCCCACACGCATCAGCTGAAAGTAATGAAACAGCTTCGTTTAGTTAAAAGCAAGAAAACGCTTGTGATTGCCTTAAGCTATTCCTTTGTTGAGGCATGAGCAAAGAGACCCCTTCAATTGCCAGTGCCAGGAGCAATCTGAACAATCACATCACAAATTTATGGACTTTCACTTTGTAACCTGTTGAGTATCCCAGCCCAGGTACTACTTTGACTGATTCCAAATTCCTGAGACAGATAAAATGCGTAACTCTATTTTACATTTACTTAATTTGGGGAATTACTTGCTGGATGTGAAGTGAGGTGAGCTGCTGAATTTAACCTCCTCCTAGCAGCACCTCCTGCCCACCTGAGGCAGACTTAGTTGAAGTTGCACAAATTAAATTTTTCTATTTTTCTATTTTTCTTTTCTTTCCTATTACTCTTTAATTGATTATTTTAGTCAGGCTAAACTCTATGTGATGTTATTAATATAAAATTAAAACCATATATAAGTAAAGGGGACAAACAGGTGATTCAAAAGATAATCCCAAAGACAGCAGAAAGACTACAAAATGGCTATCTAAACCTCTTTATTAGGAATATATGTTTTCCTATTAATGAAAGTATTTTGTAAACATTTATAAAAGAAAACCTTTTCATGACAGTATCTACAACAGGACTCAAAAATAATGCTAGCTTTATCCTCTCAAATATTAAAATTCAGAAGAACCAACTGTAACAAACCCACAATCTAGTAGCGTACTATTTTAAATAACTAAGAAATAAAGATATAGTCCTTCATAGAAATAGCTGGGATTTTTTTAAGGGTGAAGGCGAGAGAACAGCAATTTGTTAGTTTCTATAAAATACTAAAATCGTTACCTAACTGATAGTGTCCCTTTAGTTTTATTATTTTTCAATTACACCCATCTCCCATATAATATTCTCATCTGTATTCATAATCTTTTGATTATTTTGACAGAATTTTCTCCTCCAATGCAAATTTCAGTTTGCAGAACAATAATATAAAAAATATTCAAAGCTGTATTGTATCAATGTTTCTATATTTTCAGAGGAATGTTTCTTCGTAAAACAAATTTAAAATTTCCATATATTACAAGTTTTGCACAGACCATTATAGAGTGAAATAAATAAAAGCCATCAAAAAAAAAAAAAAATCAATACAAGTTTTCTGTTGTTCATCTCCACCCTGGATGTTACTTTCAATTTTTTAATGTTCCAAGACGTGATCAAATCTTCAGCATTTTTTATAGCTGGGGAATTCATATGGCTTGGGAAATATCCTTATTCCTCAACAAAAGAGCAATAATGCAGATGAAACGCAAAGTAAAATCCTCTGACTTTTATCTAAGAAAATCCACTTTCTTGAAATAAAACATTCCAAAAGTTCTATGTTGATTTTCTGAGACAGACATTTTCTGATAGTAAACATGTTGAAATATTTTTCTATAAATCTACAATTTTGTTTTATCTCTTGCAGGAGTTTCCCTCTCGAGAGGGAAAAATAGGCAGTAAAACCCAAAAACCAGTTGGCAGAGGAGTAGAATCGCATATGGCCACAGACTGCAACATTCAGCACGGAGTTATATTTTGGTGTCAGAGGAACAGAAAATGATCAGACAGACTATCTCAAACTTCAGTGCTGCTAGATTCTTTCTTCTGTAATGACCACAATGGCAGACATTTCTTACATCACTGGTACTAGATGAGGTCTAACTACACCACTACGGCACGTTTACTTACACCTCCTGGCCTGCACATCATCCTTGGTTCATTCAGATCTAACTAGCATCTATTTTCCTTAGCAAACAAACAAAAAACTCCAGAGAAAGGAAGTTATTTAAGATTCATAAACATCATCTTTCCACTGTGTTCAAACTCAGCTGCACTGAAACCAAACTTTGATTTCAGGTATTTTTATTCAAAACAATTAAAGCTCTACTGCACTTCTGAGAACAAACACGTACGTATCAAAATACTTCAAACTGAAAAGAAAACTTTTCTCTTCACAATAGCAAGCACTTTTAAATTGCTTTGCCATTTAATGCTGCCTCAGTTGTACACAGAAATTAAGAAATCTGCTTTCAGACATCCTTGTTATTCTTCATAACAATCCCAAAGATGTCTCAGTGAAACTGGATTTAAAGCACGTTAAGTGCTCTACAGGAAATCTGTTCCCAAACACACAGTCCAATTAAGTGCCAAATGATGCCTTCAGGTCTCGCCCATGTAAACCATACAAAGCCATGGAGATCTCTGCAGCTGAAATTTAATGCAAAAGAGAACATTCATTATTCGGTAAACCATGAATATAGATTTTTTTTTTTCCTAACTGACTTCTTTTCATTTTGAAGCTTATCCTATGCAACAGGTTGAATTACCAACGGAAATAAAACTCCGTAAGCCAGGAACTGGTGAGGGGCATGAAGGATGAACAGATTTTTATTGTGGGATTAAACAGACAGAAAAATATGAAGTCATTCCAAAACAAGCTGTGATCTAGAGTCAGAATGTCTTTTTCTGAGACTTCAGTTTGTGTCTCCACCAGCTACTGTTTTGATAAATTTCCTTAACACAGCTAGATTTACATACAAACGCAGTAAGAGTAGTAGTGTGCCTCTAGCTTTTTAATCCACCAGGGAGCCTTAAATATTTGCTGCCCACAGAACCAGTATTGAATTAGAGAGAGAACACAACAGAATTTCTGCCTAAATGTTGAGTGATCATCAAATAAATATTGGGCACAATAAAAGTTAATTTCTAAAATGCTAAAACCCAGCAAGCTATAAATTCCTAGTCATCCTCTCTGGGGCATTTGTAGTCTAGACACATCTTTTAAACTGCTTCTTAAACAGTTTCCTTTCGAAATCAAGAATTCCTTAACTGTTTATTCTTCCATGGGTAATCAGCTGTGTCACAGCTCTGACCATCCCTGTGGCCTTTGTTTTTTTTAAAAGGGATTCTCCAAATGCCAAAATGAGCAGCAAGCTACTCACCACCTGGTTAAACACTTTTTCAATATCTACTCCCTCTGATTAGGATCTGATCTCTCAAGCAGTATGTATCTTGGGCCTGGACAGTGTGGAAGTTTCAGTGACACTTTAATTCCTTCAGTTTAGGATTTAAAACGTTTTTCTTGGAATTTGTCATGGAGTCCATTATAAAAAGATTAAACACAACTCGAAAAACTATGAGTTTAAAAGGCTGCCTGACCTACTTAAAGGTCTGTAAGAAAACAAAGAAAACTGCTTTGTACTTCACCATGCTATTACGGAGGAAGCCTATGAAAGCACTACGGAAAGGTGTTAGAATAACGCGCAAGGACTGTTACTCAAAACCAGAAGAGTGTTCACAATCAAGTCTGCCTTTACAAAAATTCCAGCCTAATTTCCAGAACACAGAAGTCTGAGCAGTTTTTAACAAGTAATGATACCCTCAAGGCACCATCTTTAAGTGGGTGCTACTGAAAGAAAGGCTATCTCACTGCAATTTCCAGCAATTTCCAAGAGTTAAACATACTCACTTTTATGGGCAGAGGATACATTCAGGTCTCAAAAGCACCTTTTAGAATTCAAACACTGGTCTCCTAGACATTTTTTGTGTCCTGTTTTTTGTTTGTTGGTTTGGTTTGGTTTTGGCTTGTTTTAAAGAGTTTACATTTCAAAATAAGGCAAAATATCACAGAAAGATACTTATTTTAGGAAGTGCTACAAAGCCCATGAAGACTACTGTTGAATACAACTACACCTTACAGCAAGTAGGAGTAGATTTTCACAGCCTTATTCAACTTCAACTGCATTTCACTGTGTGAGTAAAAAGAAACTAGATCGGACCCTCTACATTGAGAAGAGTTTGTTGTTTTTTTTCAAATTAAACACATGCCCAGTAATGCAGACTAATGGTAAAAACTAATGGAATTCAGAAGCCAGAAATAAGTTTTGGTACAATGACACCTTGGAATTTTTTCAGCATTTTACTACTGTCCTCCTTTATTTTTGTTTATGCAAGTCACTCTGCACCAGGCTTTTGTAACCCAAAGAGTAAAATCCATACGACATGTCGGAGTGCACCCACATTATTCACATTGATACCTGGAAAGAACATGTTAATAGTACATCCACTTTTGTGGACAGGACAGAAGCTCACCACTGAGTCAACTAAGATATAGACCCTTTACTGAAAAAGCAGGCATTTGAATGACAGTTAGTGTATAACCTTAAAAAAGATATTAAAATCTCAGTACATAGGTTAGGCATACTGGAATTAAACTGCAGAATTAATCTTCTAACAAAATTTTGATAAAATTGGTCTCTGCTTCTGAGATTGCATAAGAAAAAAAAATCATTTATGTTAAATAAATAGACTCTGCATTTTGTTGCATTATCTCAGTTCAAAGCCTCTTCAACAATACACAGGCTGTAAAATAAACCACTTTCTCCATGCAGAGATTATTATTTAATTTTTTGTTCCTCTATTTTGTTTTCCCTTTTTTATCCCATCTTTTTTAACGGCAGGAAAGGTGAGTCGTATCAGGCATTTTCCACTTGGGTCTAAAAGCAGTGATAGCTATGCCCATTCTCACCTCCTTGGCACTCAAACCCATGACTGCTTGCAGGAAAAATCACTCTTTTCAGTTGTCTCTTTGAGGCTAATAGTTCTAATTCCTAGGGAACACAATACCTTGATGAAGTCACAGTCATTAAAAGGGACCAGAATTATTTTAGGTCACTTCCATAGGGAGCTAAAGGATTTTAGCATCCACAATATCAAAGCACAAATTCATTAGCATAATCAAATAGGCTAGTTCAAGTAATTATCGTTCAAAAACCATAATAGCAATCCTTTAACTAAACCTCAATGCCTCTATAACCAACACAGATACAAATGTGGCTTTCTGTCCTACTGTGGCTGTACCATAAAAGTCTTTTATAGGTCTTTTGCTGCATAAAAAAACCATAAAATTACAAGTTGAGCCTACAAAATAAAGTTCTTTAGCTCAAACAGTAAGAGTTCTACAACGCTTTCATAAACTGAAGCCATGATTTCCAGCTCACAGTCAGTGTACACAGTTAATAAGAATGATGGATTAGTTGAGGCAGTGGGAATTAGCGGCAGATCTCTTCATCGCTGTCAGCCAAAGTCACTTCAAATCGCAATGCAATACATGAGTTAAAAAATTCACCTCATTATTGTACACAAATCTTCTCCATGCTACAAATTTTAGGGAAAAATATAAGCTAAACCTCATGCAAGAGATACTAATATTGTTAAAAGTCCAGTATTATTCTTAGATTTGAAGGAGGCACTGGCAGAATATCACATTGCTCAACAGACGACAATAAATGCACACTTGAATGATGGATCCTTTTACCAACTCCCAGGCTATATTTGGTTGGATTTTCTAATTCTCAGTTCGTTCAAACAAAAGTATATTTTTTTACAAAAGTAAAAGCCTTTCCCACACTATTTTTTTTCTATTAAAAAGAAGAAAAAAAAAAAAAGAAAACTTAGAAAAAAATCAAACTAACAATACATAAAATGATTTGTCTTATATAATCCTACTAAAATTTGGTCTTCCAACAAGCTGCCCTCCATGAACACAGAAAAAATCACAACTATAATACAGCTGATAATACAATCAGTTATGGGGGCAGTTACAAGTTCCATCTATTTCTGTTAGCAGGTTCCTATGAAAGAAGAGTGAAAATTCAGAGTGTTGATTTTTTTCTTACATACAACACAAAAGTAACAAGTTAAAAAGTGCTTAAGGGAAAAATTATTATCTCGTGTTTCTGGCTATTTTCTGTGAGTTTTCTCAAGTAAATCTGCTGGCAGCTTCCCCACTTGGAACTCATTCCTTTGCTCTTCAGTGGTGGGGGCACTGGTGTTCCTAGAAAAGGACACCACCACCAGCTTCCCTGGCAAGTTATGCTTTAGTGATTCAAACTGTTTAACAGCTTGGGCTTGGGATTTCTCAGGCACAGTCCCAACTTTTATGTTATTAAATGTGTGCCCTGCTGCTGTTACTTCCCCTATTTTTTTCAGGGGGGGTTTCCTCTGGTTTGAGGCAAGCACAGCATCTAAACCCTGCAGTAGTTAATTAAAAGCGTATTGCCCTTTCCCCACCATGCAGGTAAGGGCTAAGTCAGCCTTGTCAGGTTTCTGGCATGGAATCATAAAAGACATATTTTTTTTTACAACTATGGTAAAATGTACCATTTTTACGTGGTAGCCATCCATGAGTGGGAAGCTCTCTGAATTTTAGTTACCAGTTCCACAAAACTTAGCAGCGTTTAAGGGAAAAGGACTGCTATTCAATTTCCTGTAATAAACTGGCCAGATAAAAGAATTAGGAGGGAAGTGTAAGACCATCCCTCTACTGTGGAAGCAATGTGTTGTAGTATCATAAATTCTAATGTTAGGTTTGCAATACTTAATACTGCAGCTGTTAGTAGATCCAAATTGGCTGTAACTTCAGAAATTCTATTTTGTGTTGCAGCAAATATCCAGCACTGGGATAGCATAGTCTCTGGGTTTCCTTTAGGAGTAAGGTTAGCAGATTTCCATTTCTCACTTGTAAGGCATACATTGACCTCAGCAGTTTGTCAAATAACCCTTGTGCTGGTGATTTTAACTCTTTGCTGCCTGGGAAGCTCACACTGCCTTTCAACATTCCACTGCAAAATTAATACTGAGTGTGTTTCAGTCTCACCCAATTCATGTCCAGACTTTGCCATTGTGGTAGCCATGCACAGCACCATTTCAGCAGCAGTTTGCTGACTCTGGCAATCATTTGAGGTTTCAATTTTAATTATAGGTTGTAATACTACTTCTTCATCATCAGATGCCAATGTAAACACCCCGTCTCACTCTTTATTAGAACAACAGATTAGCTTACATGTCTCTCAGCTCCTCCACACAAAATGTCTGAGTCAAAAGAACTTATTTTTGAGAATGTTACTAGTCCTACACCCCAAAATTTTTTCTGTACAATTCTATTTCTTTCAGGTGAAGTCAGAAACTCTGTTTGAGGCTCCCTAAAACACTCGTGCTCAGCAGCAAGCAGCCTCTCTGTCTGCAGCCTTTTTTTGCTTTTCTCATTTTGCTGACACTACAATTCTTTCACCAAATCTTGTAAAGATAGTATTATTTCATTACCAGATTTTTGGGTAACCAGTCTGTCATTATCCCTATTTTCTTATGCCAACTCCACCCTACAGGGAGAGGGGCAACTAATAAAATTTTCAAGACAGGAAAACAAAATATTTTCTTTTCACTAGCCACCCAGGATAGCGATTTTCAAAAAAAACCTGCACAACCTCCCTCACAAATTGCCTCAGAGGGGAGGCTGTGGCAGTTTCCAAAAGTTTCTACAGAAGGAACACTCAAGCTTTCCCTCAGAGGGAAATGTAGTGTCCAAAGGCCCTTCAGGTAAGAGGACAGCATCCCACTTCTGACAGCAGTGAGGCCATGTAACCATCCAATATAACACTAAGAAAACTTTAGAGAACAGTAAATATTAAGCAGAAACATGGGAAAAAAACCCAAGTGACCTTAGGTAGATGACTTAGGTAGTTACTTAGGCAGATCCTTAGGAACGTAAAGACTGAACAAAAGATTAAGACCTAGTTTTTCAGATATGTAGTTTTAAATTTTGAACTGTCTAGATTCCCTTTCTCTATTCATGATTGAATACCTATTACAAGGTCATACTTACACTACATCTCAAGAAACACAACAAAGGAGTCATGCTGTTGACATCTGCTTGGATCTCACTTGGTAGAGATGTGAGCCTCCCCAGGGAAGCCACAGTCACAATTTCAGAACTGCTGTGTGCTAAGGTTAAAAGTACTAAGTACAAGAGTTCCTTAGAACAGGCAAACTCATTGTGCTCTGATGATGCATTCAGCACAAAAAAATATATATTTTTACAGATCAAAACTCTGATCTCTACCCTTAAATTAAAAGATGAACAAAGCACTAACAATTACATGAGTGTATGTTTCTTTCTAAACAGCAGGGCTCAAACCACATCCTAGGCTTCCTCACCACAGCGTTGTCATTCTTGTCCTTTATATGTGATTACTTACATAACCCTTGCACAAAAATCTGTCTCTCTATTATTATCAAACAAAATTTTAACTTACAAATCTCTCTGCAATATACATCACGCTGATAAATGCATGGATCTCCCTACTACGTCAATTTACAGAGGATACAAACCATGACAGCTCCCAGCTACAAGGTGTTGTTGCTCAAAGTGCACCTCTTTATGCTCTTTTCTCCAGAGTCATCTTGTTAAAACTTCAGAATGTCATTCCAGAACAAGTCTGATACATGCACTGAGGAGTGCCTAAATGCCTTTTGTTTGCACTCTCTTTTCCCTAGGGCAGTAGCTCAGTTACAAACCAATTCTCTCCACTCATCAAATAGAAATCCCTCACCAAATAGAACAGACATTTTCTGTAAATAGGTCCCCTAGATCTTTATATTCTATAGAAACATTTCCTTCATCTTGCAGGCAACTGCATAGCTCAACCCGATGGCTAAAATTTGACGTGTGTGAAGCTAATAAAATTAAAATAGCAATTTACTTAGGAAGGTGATTATAAATAAAATAAAATCTCACTGTATTTTTTTTAATCCACACTCTTCTGCAAAGCCCCTTTCTTGAAAAGTTGTTGTGCTTACTGTGGACAAAAATTCTTGGGAGAGAAAAAAATTCTAGATTTTTTTTGTCTTCTTAAACAAATGTGGGCATATGAGATTCTAATCAAAATGGTATTAGGGGTAATTACCACCAAACTTGCTCGATTCTCAAATCCAAACACAGCAGTACAAAAATCTCAGGAAAGTTCTAAAATTGCAGAATATATATTTCTCACAAATTCCTGGGCAACAAGTCAATAGCCCAACTTTGTACTTCCTCTCCATCCCCCAAATATAGAGAAATTCCAGGTAAGAGAGAGGCATTCCATCCCTCCTCAACATAAAATGAGCCAAACTGACAATCTCTCAGCATATTTTTACTTTTGACAGGAACTTTAATGATAATTGATTTAAATAACATTAAGTATGATCTCAGTAAGATGCATCTTCTTTACTAAAGCCCAGTCGGAATATGACAAGAAGGAATGCATCATCCTCTACTGGAAACCAAATTAATTTGGTTGCCTTTTTTTTTTTTTAATGTGTAGAACACTGGGCTTGTTAAGTGTGACTAAACATTCATGTGCATGTTTGAATAATTACAGGCACAAACTGTTCTCAAGACAGCAAGTAGGATGCACTATTACTATTAAGGTTCATTCTGATCTCCTTACTGAGCTTGGCAAGCAGAAGCTGCTGCACTTTCGTATTTCCAACAGTATTTGTGCCTACAGACACAGTCTTTCCAAGTGCCATGCAATTACACAGAAGAATGTTTACAGCTTCCTTTGCAGTCAGTTATGGGTCTCCTGGTGTGTGCAGTCATTTTCAATCAGAGCAAGACTTCCTCTTGTGGGTAATGTAGGCCTTCACCACACAGCCAAACACAGGAAATAAGCAACAGCTTATCCAGGATAATATGAGAATGATGAAGCATGGAGCACTTAAGACTAAGACAGGAAAATGATTGTTTGAATACAATGGAAGCTATGACGTGAGCCAGCCTAAGGACAGTGCCAGAATGTGTGGAGGTGTGCCCTGAGAATGTGCATTCAGGGAAAGAAGGCCTGAGCACTGCAAATGCTCCCATTCACAGGTTCTGGTGGAACACAAGTAATGCATCTGCAGTTCCATCATGCAAAAATATCAGAGCTAAGGTGAAACAAACAAGGATCTGAAGTTCCAAATGCATCCCTTTTGACAATGAAGGTAGATGCAAAGTAATGCATACATTCTCTTGTCAACAGATCACACACTGCCCTCACCAGAGAAGGGCTGTGCTGCAACTGCTATTGCTGTAAGAACAAGAGAATCAGGAACATAAATATTTTGTTTAGTAAGTGAGTACTGGAATGCTAGAGATTTGGTATATATAACCTGTTAATCAATATCAGCAGAAACCCCTTCTGTAGTTTTCATCCCATCATCTTAATCTGCCCCAGTAGGAATATTTGCCTGTCCATTTAAACACTATACATATTTTCTTTGCCACATCAATCTGAAGAAATTGGACTGTAGCTTGCAATGATTCATGGTCACATTTAGCATTCAGATTGCATTCAGCTAAAAATTATGGTTTCCATAAAAAAGAAACAGTATGTTTAAATTTTAGTTCCGTGAATTACGATTCTGCTGCTGAAGCCAAACTAAGAACCGATGAATGGTGTCCACAGAGTCTGTTACAGAACCAGAAATAGCACATGGCTATCCAACAAGGAACCACCTCCAACATCCGTTATGGAGCCTGAGCCATGAAACCAGGATTCCAGGACCACTTTGAACAGGTTTAAGACAAAATCTCACCTTTTTCTAACACGCTGTATCTTAGAGATGATGGTTGAAATAAGTGCTCATACACAACAAGATGAAAGAATATGTTTAAAATATCGTATGATAACGTTTTATGCATAGGCCACAATCTTGTCAGCTTTATTTCAATAAAAATATCTTAAGGCCACAATAGGTTTATGTTCAAGGTAAGAACTGATTGGGTATCACCAGCTTATAACATGGACTTCAAAGAAAAATGAGAAACAAAATGTCGTGAGGAACAAGTTTTCTTTATGTACATGCGCACTGGGCTAGATGATCCACTCCTTACAAATATCTAGTTTGCCACCACTTATGAATGGCAGAACTTAGTGTTCAGATGAGGCTTTGCTGTTTGCTAAGAAAGACTTTTCAGAAAAGTCAGCAGGGTACAAAAAAAACCACATTATAAGCAGGAACCTTCCCATAAATCCTACAGTGTTCTGTATTTATCAAAAGCTTACATAACCTAAAAGAAATGCCAGCAGAGCATAACATAATTTGAAGAGTACGGCACAGTAGAGTGGGATGTCTTCTTTGTTCATGCAGTGCTAAGACACAAAAGGCAGATTATTCCTTATGAATATTTTGCAGAAATATTTCCATAACTAAAGGCTACTTTTATTTCTATCCTACACATCACATTTTCAGTATAAACTCAATTCCACCACTCATCAGCGGAGTATTTTTATCTCTGCCCTTGGCCTTTTTTTTTTTTTTTTACAGAAATACCTTTGGACACCTCTAGTTGTCTGCTGCCTGCCTATTTTTATTTGATGAGGACAGTACAAACTGAGACCCTGGGTCTGAATGTTACTTTCCATTTGTCTAGCTAGCAATCAAGTATTTATACTAGAAATGTATCTGTGATACTGAAGCTAAAAAGTGATGGTATTTCCCTGAGTTTCTTCATCTTCAGCATATCCTCTTCAGAGAGGGAGAAGGTACTGGGCCAAACATTGCTTGAGATCCAGGAAAAATCTCATGACATTTAGGACATTTAAGTTTTGCAGCAACCAGTTACTACTTCATTCCCCTTTTAAAAAATATGGCATACGGTTTACCTAATCTTTGAGTTCCATTTGAAAAGCGTAAGTTTCACCCAGCATGCTTATTTACCCTTCTTAAACCATCCATCTTTAACTCCTTTATCCATAGGGTTGCAAATAAGAAATTAACTCCTTAATCCATAGGATGACAAATAATAAATGAGGAGCAAAGGAAAACAAATATTTTAGCCCCCTAGATACAGACCAGAATTTATTTTTCCTTTTGTTTTTTTTTTTTTTTAATCTAGTTTCCTAATGGCTTTATATAATAATCATATATTATACTCACAATAAATGCAGTTTGCAGTCATCAACTCCTCAGCTTTCATTCTGTGTTTAATCAATCTCAAAAGCTGTTTAACACTTCTTATCCTCTTTCTGCCATGAGCATTACAAAACTCACAGAACACAAGTGATAGTGTTCAGCTTTTTGCATTTTACATCCTAGTTATCTGAAAGAAGCCTGATTTAAAAATGTAAAGGAAAAGCTTACTAGCTCTTGAAATCATTTTAACTTGCTTAATCTGTTTTTTTTTTTCTTTGCTTTTGTGTACAAATTCCCTGTACTACTACCTAACTATATAAACATGTTTGAAAGCTGTGCTTTGTTTTCGGGTTGGATTTCAGTTGTCATTGGGGTTTCTTTTCCCCCCCACGTCACCCAGTCTGCAGGAGCACCACTACATGCTACGTGAAATTCACCACCAAATTTGTTCCCTATATACTTAAAGTTTTGGTGAGCACATGCACGGCAACCAAAGTATACTGGATAAGGCTGGTGGGGCTGATGATGCAATATGAACTAATGCCTTCATTACACCTCTCACTTAAGTTAAACTCTATTTCATATTAAAAAATATACAGAGTTATTGTAGTATTTTGAAACCAGTATGAAAAGTATTTCAGGATGAGAAAGGCATCTGTGATTGGATGCACAATCTAGCAATTTTAAGACTCTGAGTTTCTCTAAGAGTCTGACAATGTCTTCCCAAAACAAGAGTTGCTAAAATTCCAATGGATTTGTCTTGCTATGACAGTCTGTGAGAGCTGAAGAAACAATTACTTGTTAATTTTCAAACTTTCATGTACATGAAAGAGACTACTTTGAATTTTTATTCCTGAAAGTAGAGAAAATGCACAGAATGAGGAAGTTGAGTTGAAAACCTAGTAGAGTTGCATTCCAGGAGAAGAAATTAAGAAGATTAATAAATTGATTTCCTCAGCAAAGCCAGAATGCCTGTTCAAGAGGCATCTACGTGACATCAGACTATCCCTAGCTTAGAGTGCATCACAACATTACAGAACTGCCCGCTGCATCTCTGTATTGCCCAGTCTATCTTTTGATCCTGAACCTGTTCCAGACAATGCAGGATCTGGAAACTTCTGCTGATAAAGCCTCCCATTTATCATGACACTTCCCATGGACTGAGTCTTGCTGGTGCATGCTCTGCTTGCCTGCTGCTTACATGGTTTTGCTTTGTTAAGCTTGAGAAATTTTCTTACTGTCCCTGACCATGACTTTTCATAGTTTCTTCTTCTACAACAATAGCACATCTGATTCTTTCTAAAGCATTTTATTCACCTCTTTCCAGTAAAGCTGGACTCAGTGAGCTAAAGCAGATGAGTTCAGTCTTTCATTCTCATTTTGCAACCAAGAGAATGCAATGTGTTGAGTTGCACTGTGTAGCAAGCATTGCACAATGGCTCTACCATTTACATAAATACGTGAAGTTGAGTCACGTGTGTAGAACAACTCAAAATAAGCCTTTAAATTGGAATAAAAACATAATAAATTCAGCTTTCTGCTCAACAAATGCAAGTATTTAGTGAGGCCTTCCTGCTGTTTGTTTCTAAGGAGCAGGTCCCCTTCAGCTATGATGAAAATCATGTCTAAAACAAGTCTTTGATAATGCTGTTCTTCTCAGAGAAGGACAGGTTGATGTCTAAAGAAATTTTGAGACTTGTATTTTCACAACTAGAAATTTTTTTTGTTTGCTTATAATTTGCTATCCAGCTATTTGTATTCCTTCAAAACAAAGCACTTATGCTGTTTTATCTCTGCAATACCACAGAGATTTTTAGCAAGTAGAATGGAAAACAAGTCAAAAGAATTTATCCCAAGTGTGCTTATTCACCATAAATAAGCCTTTCTACAAGCTTACTCTCACATGTTTAGAAATAGCTTTATACCATCAATTTCCCTTATATAATGTACAATAAAACACCTTGCATATAAAGTTGCAACAACACATAGGAAAGACGGATAAAAGACAAATGCCCCATGATAATGAGAAAACTGAACATACTGTCTAATGGAGTTCAAAACAATATCTTTTTAAAGAATCGTTATTTTAATATGCAAATTTCCTACCACCTACACATCTTTAATTGAAATTGCACTCGAGCTTTCATAAGTCATTATCATGTCATATCTGAAAAGTGCTGAAATTAAATTAATCATAAAATCAACATTTCCTTACTTGAAAAATGCATTTCTTGTGGTGGTAAATGAATCACCCCCAAGTATGAACTGCCCTTGAAAACATCACATTAACAATTCCATGAGGTCATTTATCTTTCCTTTTACCCAAGAACCCAGTGTTTCCTGCATCAGTCTGTTCTCTCTTGGTTTAGTGTAATGTGTACAAATCTGACAATTTGTGCCTTTGCATGACTGCTTTGATTTTTGTCCTGTGTCCTGTGGCACTGGCTGGCTTTTTTTCTAGGCACACTGAGTAGACTTGTTCAGTTTTGTTTATATCAGGCGTTGTGGCAGTCTGCAGTGGGCAGGAGTTACTTTCCCTGTTCTTCTCCTTCACTGCTAGCTGGTGCATGCCTTGAGGCTCTTTCAACTCAATCTACAGCTGTCAAACCTGCAGAGCACAGCTCTGCCAGCCGTTCTGCACTCTGACCTTTGCTAGAAAGATTTCCATCCATTTCAGTAATCTTTTACTGTCTTTGACTGTTCCTTGCTCCCAAGCAAAATTCTCCTTCTGTCGAAGGCAGACTGAACGTTCAGTTTGAAATGTCCAAATTTGAGTAAATTTACCTGAGTATAAGGACTATATTTTATATATTGTTAAGCCAATTTTGGTTTTAGTAGGTGGATATCAAATCAACATCTCCCATGTTTTAGAAGGGAGAATAAACTAGACAACAATCTTGCCTGCTGGATTTCTCTTGCTTTACTAATTGAGTACAGATTTTGCTTCTATAATCTTCTGAAAAGAACATTAATTTTGAGTAATATCCTGCACATTGTTGAAATGATGGAATAACTCACAGTATCTATGACTGACTTGGTGATAGATGCAAAGAAATTCTCCTTTTTCCCTTCTCTGTAGAAATTCTAAGGCTACAAGTGGCTTGAAGGAAGAAAAGGTGCTCTGGGCTGTCACTTCTGCAGTTCTGTGAAGTATTCAACTGGCACAAACTCTGTAAGCAATGGATTGGGGAAACCACAGAAGGTAGATGGAATTGGGGTAGATCAGCCCAAGAAATCAGAGCTGCTTTAAAAGAACTGTGTCAACCCTATTTGTTCAAGGTTCATTCTCAGCTGTAGACTTAACCAAACTATGCATATCAGCACCAAAAAAGAGGTGAAGCAGAAGTCACTAGAAGAAGCAAGTTATATACTACATCAGCTCACACTCTGTTCCTAAAAGTCAGCTTCACATGCAGCAAAACCCAGGGGAAAGAATAAGAAAAATAAGAGCAACAAAGCAAGAGGAAAACTTCAATGAAATTGCATGACATTGCTCCTAAGTTTTGTTTTTTTTCTATTTTCCTCAATAACTAATTGGTCAGAAAACAACTTGATCAAAGCTAGCACATACTGCTCTCACTTAAAAGCGTTGCTCAAAGATCTAACCCATTTGACAGTGATCACTTCAATAAAGAATTAACTGAAATGTAGTTTGCATACAGTTAAATTTGTCAGTTTGCATTCATTAAATGCAGTAAGAAAAACGAACCTGTGGTGTGAAACTTCAAGTGATATCCAAAATTCACACCAGCTGTTTTGGGAGTTTCAGTGCCAAAATATTTTTTCAAATATGTATTTGTAAATTGAAACAGATTCCTTTTTATTAATGCCATGTCAGGATGAACAATTATTAGCAGTGACTGAGTACAACATTCCCTTTACCCACTGGAGTACAGCTCTTTACAAAACTGATAGATCAGCATAAAATGATCTAAAGAAAGTGTGTACCTTGCAGATTTATTTAACTGATGTTAAATGAAACTCAAGAAAGCACACATTTTACATTGTAGGCTGTTTCATCAGAAGTGTAATTATTTACATTTTAGTTTTGTGTGTCAAAGAATAATTTTTCTTTACTTGCTAGTCCTTTCCATTTTTAACATATGTCTTGATCATAGCAGATAGTCTTACCCATGTCCCTTTGAAAACAGCAAAAATCCACTTGTATCTAATAGCAATTTATAGAGTAGCACACTCACTTTACCATCTCAGACAACAAAAAAACTTTAAAATTTTTGTAAGCTTCTTGGTTAGAGTTCTCAGCCAGAATTTTACAGCACAGATTGAGTTTGTTATATTTTTGATGCATGTCTGAAGAATTTTGTGAAGGTTTGCAACAACCCCTAACAACCACATCATGCAGCAGGCACCAACAAAGTTGGTTTGTTATTATCTGGGGTCAGGATTATGTCATCAGAGGTAGCAGAGTTCTAAGCATATTCCTAAATATCATTCTCCAAAAGTGAAGATCCTTCCTGAGGTATGTCTGTGGAAGGAAATCTTACAGCTGAACAGACATGTTCAAAGTTTTAATACAGTTTAAAGTAACACCCACTTTTGAGCAGTCCATTTGCCTACATACTAAATGTTACTATTTTCAGTCATTGCCTGGTTTTGTAACATGTGTCATAGTCAGAAAACCCATATTATGAGAATATATTTACTAGAAGAGATAAGAAACACAGATAGATTAAGTCATATTTACAGATACCAGTTCTTACCCAAAGGCTTAAAACAAGACCAAAGGCAGAGCAAAAGGTTAACATTTACTATCATATTCATATTCAGACTACTGCGTGAGGGCAAACTGACACTTTATCCAGTATCAGTTTTGCCTTGACTTTGTCGGAGTTTTTTTAACTCTTTTGAGACAAAACATAAATGCTACATCTTAAATTTTCATGCATTTACTAGTAGGTGTCACAGAAGTAAAAGTCATCTGTTTAGCTAGACAAACATAGAGACATACGAGGAAAAATCTGTGACGCACCATTCCAATTGGAGAGAAAAATCATTTACAAAGTAGCTTAAGTATATAAGCAGAAGACAGGATGCCATTCATTTACTAAGCATGTAAATTATCAAATGAATATTCTACTGAAAACAAAACAACTGATAAATGTACCTCAAGGTCAAATTTCCACTCTCCAAAAGGTTTCAGGTTTTCAGCCCAATGTAATTTTGTAATTTTTCTCTCATGCTGCAATACAAGTGAGTAAAGGCAGCATCACAGGGGACCCACCTTCTCAAATGTGCACTCACTTGGCACAACTGAAGAGTAATGCTTTAAAAATTTCTCAGTCATTCTGAGTTAAATGCTAAATAAAACAGAATTATGGGTTTGGGCGAATAAAAGGATTGTCTTGTTTTGCCCTTATCGCAATATCTCTGGAAAGGGTTCTGAACAATGGTATCAGAAATACTTCTCTCAGTCATACATTACCACACATTTGTATCGGAGACCTAATTTGCTTTCACTTTGAAATAAAGCCAGAAAGATGCCAATTTGTAAATGATATAATGCAGTGTACTCATGAGGGAAAAAATAATGACTGAACACTCAGAATTAACATATTATCACATTTGACCATTCTGTTTTCTCCCACACTCCAAGCTTGTAAATAGCAGCCATTACAATCAAGTAAGGTTAACTCATGAGGTTGATTTTTAATTGTGCTGACTCAGCTGATGCTGATGAGATTTTAAACCTTGGCACTTTCTTGATTAGGTTGCAATGTTGAAGCCTGCTAGTATCACCAGAAATCTTCTGTCTAGACACAGAGCCATGTTTTGGGGGTGTACATGGTACTTTTTATTCTTTGTCTTCTGTGCAGCCTGACCACGTTACTGTTGTACTGAAAGCAGCATCAGCCTATTCTCTGTAGATAAGGGCACCTCCTTTCAGATTCCAAGAAAAATGAGGTAAGTTTGGACATTCTTTAATGTGAGGGTGGTGAGTGATTGGAAGAGGTTGCCCAGAGAACTTGTCAGTGCCCCATCTCTGAAAGTTTCAAGGCCAGGGTGGATGGGGAAAAAAATTCTGTCTTATTCTCTGGTAATGTAGGAGATACGAATAACAATATGCACCCAAGAGAGATTAAACATTAAAAGAGGCCAAGTTTTGTGGGACTTGAGCTTCTAAAACATAAAAGACAAACAAAACAAACAAAAAAACCACTCATACAATAAAACCAAACAAATCCACATAAAAACTTTGACATAACAAGTTTAAAGAAAGTAAAGAGTTTACAAAAGCAAAGAAGAAATGTTTGTTCATAGGGTATTTCTGCATAATATGCTCAGTCTTTCTGCATCTCATTTGGATGAATAGGTGAGAAAGGAAAGAGGATCTCAGCCTGGATGAAATCAGACCTGCATAATGTAATCAAGAATAGAAAGGCATTATATATTAGACATAATATAAAACAGGTAGAAGCTGAAACGAGGAAAGATAAGTGAAATATGGAAAATGGACATAAACTGTACAAGAGGCTGAGGTAAGACTTTTCCCCAAGTACATTAAAAACATTGTGAAGAAGACAGATCAGTGGGATTCAGAGAGATGGCAAAAAACAATGTGCTGACAGCAGAGATATGAATGAAAGTAAATGCATTCATTAATTCCATATTCACAACAGACCAGGGTCATCAAGAGGTGTCATTTTTGGAGGATGAAAAGTTGTTATTGCGAATGATATGACACCAGAGAATGTTAAAGGAGCATCAGAGGATGTTAAAGGAACCCCAAGACATACGATGACAAAAAAAACCTACAAGGCATCAATAGAAAACTAAATATATTGAGATGGCCTCTAATCTTTAATTCATTCAGAGACTTTTCAGTAATATACTGAAAGTAAAAGGAAATCGCCTTGAAAATCCAGTCTCAATGTAAATAAGTGAAAATGCACATTTAAATTAGCATTTTTCTTGAAAAATCAAGTGGAGAAAAGCTGTCATAGTGACCATTAAGATCTCAGGTTTTGTTAGATTGTTTTCTAAACAGAGGATGGTTTTTTTTTGTAATGTACATATACATACTACCCCAGGTTTTATGAAAAATGTCTTAAAAATAAATATATATTAATTTAGGATTGCTATCATGTGCATTAAAATAATGAAATAAGGATACAAAGATTGATGAAGCACTAAAATAGTACTGTATCTGGAGTGAAAAAGCACTACCCATCAAATCAAGTCAAGATTCCAGCACTACAGGAACACTCCATCTGCCCACTGCTATGATCATTCACACAGAAATCTCAGCATTGAACAACACAGCACTACATAAATCATGACAAGTGCAAAGGGAAAGCCCCCCCAGTACTCTTCCCTGATTTAAATTAGGAACCTCGCCCTCTAAAATACACAATTAGTGTCAACACCCTTAAATACCCAGAGATTGGTTTTTTTATTATTTTCTGAGGTAATTCCTAATGTGCTTATGTTGGTTTTTTAGGCAGAGTCACAGCCAGCAGGAACTACAACTCTTGACTAAGTAACTGCATAATGAATTACAGTTTCTCTTCTACCACTAAAACAAACCAGAACCTAAGCCCGGCAGTTATGTGGGTTGCAGAATTTACCAGGGAGGCTGCTGGCCCTGTGCATACATTTCAGTGAAAAGCCTCCCAATCAATGAAGGACCAAGCATATGCTTAATTATACTTAAGCGTGTGCTTAAGCGTTTCTTAAACTGGCATTGTAAGTACGATTAAATTTTCTAGGATATCAGTCTGACACTAATTGTAATCAATGCAAATTTATTCTCTCTGGTATTTGTTCACAGAGCAATCCTGATTTCAACTGAATGCATCTATTGCTCTCATAACACAACTCAGATGTTTTCTGTCTGTGGGTTGAAATGAGCAGTTACTGTTCATGAGCATTTTTGGATTGCTTATGTCTCATGGAATTGTTTTGTTCTACTGCAAGACAGAAATTTCGAAACATTAAGCTGGTCATACAGTATGAAAACTTAGCGAAAATATTTATTGTAAGGACATGACTAATAAACTACAATTCTGCCAAAATTATTCCAATCAACAGCTTTTAAGTGTAAGTCTCTATGCCCTATTTGTGCTATAGGTAGTTGAACCTGCCTCCACTCTCAGCTGCCTGGGTAGCTTAGCTGAAATAACTTCATTGCTCAGAGGCAGATGTTGAAAAGCAATTTTTCTTCTCTCTGGCTTGGTACTATAGACAATGCAAAAGCCAGGGATCACTAAGTGACTTTTTTTTTCCCTTCCTGCTGTGTACAGTTGAGTTACAACAGCTCCCTGCTCACCTCACCAGAGTTTGAGGGCTTATATCTCCCATGAGTGTAAGGCTACGCTAAGGAGTTAAAAAGGGGGAGGGGGAGGAATCGAGCTCCCTTGAGAGAACAATTATTGTCTATCATGCACCACAGGAGAGCTGCTTGCACACGTCCCTAGCATGCTGATGTTAGAAGAGAGGGAATTAGCATTTACCAGCATCATCTTTAATAGCTCCCTAAATATGAAGTGCCAAGTAGTGTAGCCTGCAACAGCTTGCAGTTAGATGAATTTAGAATTGTTTCCTGCATGACAAACCAAAGAGCTTATGTGTGCGTGTGTGTGTGTGTGTGTGTTTATAATAAGTCCAACTCTTTGATTACAATTCACCTTTGGAAAGATATCCAGTCTTAAATTTACAGATTTCAAATAATAAAATTAATCTACAGGCTTCACCACATCCTCAAACAGACTTTCAACAGCTGCAGTGTTTTAAGTTAAAAATATGCATTTAATTCTAATTTTAATTTACCTAGCTTCAACTGCAAACTGGATCTTGAATTACTTCTTCCTGTACCTTGAAGAATTACATGCTGCTGGACAGCTCATCCCCAAAAACATATTTGCAATGAATACTCAAAATGTTTTTACACCCTTGTTTCAGTAACTTAGATTTTCATACTAACACAAAACTCTTCCTTTCCTCAAAGACTCATCCTTGTATCCTTTTTTCTGAAATCTTATTTGACTTTTGCACAAATCTTTTAAAGTTCTGGGCTGAAAAGAGAATCTGAAAATGGTAGTCTAGCACTACGCTCAGTAATATCAAATAGCAAGCTCAGACTTCCTATTCTGAGCTTATTTCATATTTCACACTTTTAGCTTCCAGGCTTCAGTGAAGTTCACTTTCACTTGGCTAAGACAGGCTTTAAAATCCAAATCCATAAATTAAGTCTAAAAGTGAGACTTGCAGATGGCTCAAAAATTTGAAATTGTAATCTCCATACAGCTACATTAGCCTAGAAAGAGAAAAACTTCAGAGGCCTATCAAGACTCACATTTCTTATGACCACCAAAATTCTGGTGGAGAAGACTAATAGTGGCTTATGTCTTGACACAGCTGAGTAACTTGACATTTATTTTATGCTTACCTCCTAGCACAGTTGAAAAACTAAACTCTGTATGCATCCTGAAATGCAGCAGAATTCTGATTCCTTACAAACAAGGCTGAAAATTGTGGCATTCCCTTTTTATTTATAATTCAGTTAACCTACCAAAGATGTGAGACATTAAGGCTTAGTCCTCCCTCTTTGAAGAAAATATTCAAATACACTTCTAGAACCACTCAGAAAAGGGTGTGAACTTTTAGTCTACAGGCGGTTAACCTCGAAGTATATACATAAATAGACACCTATATGAATTACAGAAGGGTCTGAAGGACTTCTTTATAAACACCTCCAGGAAACGCTTCATTTGGTACCTGTGGTTTTCCTTCCTTAAGGATCAGAAAGCGAACATGGTTCTCACCTGACTCCTACACCAAGGACTCTAAGATACTTTATAGACTACCTCGTTCCTAATTTCTTGAACTAGGAAGAGACATCCAATACAGCTTTCAGCTGCATTTTCTAATTTAGAGATGGATGCTGATCACTTTCTCTAGACCAATGAATCTGCCATTATACCATGCTGCATCCCAGAAACCTACAAACAGAGAACATTCTCCTGATATCACTGAACAATTCCTCTAAATCTCCAGCAGCTGGAATGATTTAGAACACACACAGCATAAGGCAGCTCTTAGGAAACTTTTTCAACAGGAGTGCAAAACTTCCATTCAGGGACTTTTGTCCCTGTTTTAACACAACTTCTAATGGGAACCACATATTTCAGCTTTGCTCAGCTTCAGCTCTGCAAGTACATCCCCTTTCATAGACAATATCACTGTATTCTGTTATTCCCATAGTACAAGAAGCTTCATGTTTTGGAACACATTATTTCAACTTTTCTTTAGCAATGATCTTTAAATTAGTCCGATAAGTTATTTAAAATGCCACTTTTTCTTCCCAATCTGGATGTCACTGCATTACACGCTAGAAGTACGTGTCTGTGAAAACCCAAAGAAACAACCCGGTTGATGTACCCTTTTTCCCAGTATCTTGAGATACACTACTTTGCTTCACAGAAACTCACTAAGTCAAGTTTAGCCACAGACATTTCCTCCACCAATTTGCATCACCCCAATTTTGATGCAGAACATTTTAAACTGTTATTGATTCTACCAGGGGACGGTCACTGCCATTTATTTGCTAGTACCCCATATTGTGGTTAGGCTCAGATTTCTCTTAAGTTCTTCCATACAAAGCTACTCATTAAAACTGTTACAGCTACATGAAAAAAAAACGTAATTCTCACTTCTAAGAGATATTTCTTCAGCATTAGGGGCACCAGAAGGGATAGTGTTGGACAAGAGGAGGATCAGTCCCCAGAAATAACAATTGAACACCTTTCACAAGCACTAAATTCAGTTGAATAAAAGCTAAAAAGCAGAAAATAGACTAACTTGAATTGCAAATGTAATCACTGATGCCAGACACTAACCTTAAAGCTTTCAAGGTGAAATGCACCCATCCCTGCACCACACTGAGGACTGAGTGCAGTGCCCTTAGTAGGCATTGTGAGAATGGAAGTCATCGACCCCAGCTGTGCACATGATAAAGACTTGCCTCAAAGCCCTTCTCACTTCAGTTCTATTCATAAACTGAGAGAAAAGCTGCATTTTTCTCCTTCCTCCTATGTGGTCAGAAACACAGGATCTTCATAACAGGAGAAATGGAGGCCTCTCCCTCCTCCCACCAGGATAACTCTCAGTCACATAGCCAGCTTGGCTGAGCGGCATGGAAAAGCAGGAGCCAAAGCCCTCGTATAAGGGTTGCATCTTATCTTGTGGAAGATACATTGTTCTCTAAAGAAAAAACAAGCTGATTCTTCAATCATTCAGAATAGAGAACAAAATATTTTACTTCCAGCATAAGAAGCCACTTGTTTCAAGTAATGAACCCATATAGCCTCTTTCCTGTTTTTCCTTCTTTTTTCTCAGTTTTACTCATGATACCTACTTGAGTGGCTCAAGCTGACTGCAGTGCAGCTAAGGATCAAACACTTAAACTATACTTTCAAGCATCAGACGCTAGACATGCTTATTAATATTCACCAGATAATTTCCCACTTTGCTGATAAAAGTTCTCTCAAAAGACATTTCTTTGGTGAAAAAAAAGAAATCCATATATAGCAAATGAGAAAGCAAACACTATGAATTATTTGAAGGCAATCGTATGCAACAATGACCTTGAGAACCAAGAGACTAAGCATTCAACATTCAATAGCTTAATCCTACTCTTTCTACAGCCAGCATTTAGTGGCTATGACATATGCAATAAGGCTGAATCATCAATCCTCCCTATGCAGGCAGCTGCATATGAGTGCATCTACCAGGAAACTGCAGCTTTCTACAGAAGATGCAAGGTTCTGAATAGAACTGGAGAATGCCCTCTGACCATAAGTAACATTCTTTTCCAAACTGAGGCTTGAGGACTGAAATATTTGGGAAATAAGGCACTCAAATAAAAAGTGGAATGATTCAGAGGTTAGTACCACATCCAATCCAAATACCTTTCCAGCTCTATGCCATTCCGTGCCCCAAAAAAACAGAGTTACTCTCTGAACCATAATAACAGACTTGATATGGGAAAGCAGATTTCTGGCATTACATTTGCAGAATTCAAGCAGATCATTTGATAAAAGTATTTTAAGGCACTTTTGCATATATAGGTTCAAAATAAATGTTCTGGGGTTGGGGAAGGTTCTGACTAAGCATCTAACTATAAGCAATAGAGACTTGTCTCTCTCAAAGGTAACAAAAAATTTCACTTGTAAGTGACTAGAACATAGTCAAATGTACGAAATAAGTAAGAAATAATGTCTTTTACTTTTGCAGTCCTCTTTTAATTAAGTACCACACAGTAAAAGATCAGAATTAGATAATGGATGAGTTAATGAGCCAGAGAACTACAAGCATTAAATGCCATAAAAAGGAGGAACACATAAAACATCAGAACCACACCATATCACACACACATTTACAAATCTTGTGCCTTACTGTTGGCAAATATTAAAGCTATGCAAAGCAAGATAACTCTCCCCCATTTGCCAAAATGTATGTGTTACATAGCCACAGCAAGCAGTCTTTTTGCTGAAGAGATTAATTTTGTAATATTAACTTTATAAATATATTTAGCAATGCAACTTTGAGGAAATACACGTAAAGCTCCAAATGAAAAAGAAAGAAACGAAGGATGTTTGGACATCATTTGCTTAATTCCATATGTTGTGTTATGACATTTATGTGAAGTGTGCAGATGTTGAAACTATGCAGGACATTTAAAAGTATGTCTTGGTTGAAAACTGAAGGTGAAAGATGTGGCTTTACTCAGAAATGTTGCTGCATTTTTTGTAATAGCTTTTCTTATCTGAAATAGAACAGCAGATTAGTAAGGCAGAGAGTACAAAGTACTAATTCTAAATACCTTATTAATAATAACAAATCATTAAGAGAAATTGCCTTTCTATATTAATGATTGTTTGATATGTCATGAGAAAACCATTGCAGGTAACTATGTTTTTCAGTTTATAAGTGGGTTTTACATTTGAAGAGGAGGAAAATATATCTTCTCTTAATATGTGATCAAGAATAAAATTACCCCAAGATGAAAAAAGAGTTTAGAAACTAGGAGGCTAAACACAGATGCACAAACAAGAATGCCACAGAAAGCTGGAAGAGAGGTTAAAGGGAATATCCATGTTCTCCAAATGATCTGTCAAGTTTGGATACAGGTGTAGCAGAGAACCAGGAGAAGAGGAACTTTGGAGTAAAGAAAGAAGAGTTGAAAATGACTTACAGGTCATGGAGGACCCAACTTGACTAGGAAAGGGGTAAAGATGACTTAAGACAAACTTAACCTGAGGAAATGAAACCAGTGAATAAAGAGGGTCAAGGATAAAGTCCGAGGAAAAGCGCTTCAGAGCACAGATTGAGCTCAGCTTAAATATAAGAGGGAGAAATGTGGGTGCTGGGGATATAGACAGAGAGTTAACTGGAATAAAGGAAAATGCTGTTGTTCTTAAAGGCTGGTGTTTAACTCTTTGTGTGCGAAGCAAGAGAGAAAAAGTAGACATTTACAATAAAAGAGGAGAGCCAAAGAGAGACAAAATAATGGGAGCAGAAAGCACATGGAGCATGAGAGAAATTTAAATTACTGAGGAAAAGCAATGAAAAAAAGGAGAATATGCAAAAAATCTTCAGTATTTTCACCAACAAAAAAAACCAAAAAACAAAACAGAGCTCTGCGAGAAAGGAAGCTCATATCAGACTTTGTATGTAAAATTATTGGCACTCACTTTCAAAGCTTTGGTATCAAAAATAGATAAAAGTGATTTATAGAAGTCTGCTATAGCAATATAAATTGCTAGAAAAATGACTGTCAGCAAGTAAAATTAACAGCATCACCTGAACTGAAGAATAAATTACATAATGAAGTGTTTGAGAATTCTTTTTAGGCACAACTCTTCCCTGGGAAGAGCAGTGTTACATAATCCCTACAGAGAAAACTGGCATAATTTTCTCTACCAGTGTTTACAGACAGATGTTCTGCTATTCTGCTACACCACCAAGAATTTTACTATTATTAACATTTTTATTGTTTACATTTCTTTATTTAGGCATACAGTGACCTTAATTCCTGTTGTCATTTAGAAATGGTACGCTCCAATTTAGTACTCCCACTAAAACCATGTGCTGTTTCCCCTTCCTCCTCCACCTGGAGGCACAAAAGGCAAAGATCATGAGCTGAGAGAACAATTTGCTGGAAACAGCAAGGAGATAAGAAAAGAATTTGTAACAACAGCACTACTAATGACAGAGGGTCTAAGAAAAGAATTATTCCTATGGAAAAAAACCATCCTTCTCCCCTGCCTCCAATAATCAACCATACTGGACGGCTTCCTCTGCCACGTTTCCTCAACCAGAAGGAGCCCCTTCTCCCTGGAAAAGAGTCCCTTTCCCTCACCCCCAGCAACTGATGTGAGGGGGTATAGAATATGTCCTAGTCTTGCTCTCTCTTAGTTACTGCAAAATATTAACCCCGTCCTGGACAGAACCAGGACACTTCCTCCTCACTGGAACAGTCTGCATGCACCAGACTTCTCTCAAAGATTTTGACTTGCAACATTGAAGAGAAAATATGGAACAGGAGTCAAAGAATAAAAGCAAATGAGAGGAGATGGCAAAACAAAGCATAGGGTGTACAGAACCCTCTGCCAAAAGCAGAGACTACCCTCTTCCATTTGTCTACCCACTGTCAGGTTTCAATTTACCAGGAATATCTTGCAAAAACAGTCTTGAGGCAGCAGAGGAAAGACTATAAGATATTGGTGACTCCACATTTTTTCAAGGAGCTCTCTCCTATGCAAAAGGCAATACCAAAGAAGAAAAGTTCTAGGTCAAGAAAGGGCAGAGGATTGTCCTCTCACTCTCAGTGGTGAGTGGGAGGGTTCAAGTTTTCAATGCTCCTCTGTGTCTCATTCTAGATTACTCCTACCCAGTGGGAGAGTCCCAGGACCCTCCAAAGAGAAGGGATGCAATGTTTTGACTAAGTGAAGTGCACAGGGTCTAGAGCTATCAGGCAGTGCCACAGGAGTAATGACCAGGTTAAACCTTGCAGGCAGGCCACAGCCTACTGTAAAAATGGACGAAGTCCAAGCATATCAGCCTAACTCACATTATCCTCTTCCTGTTTGCTCGAATTGCATCAACAATTTATAGTATCATTTCAATCTACATTTGAGAGTGAGAAATAGAGACTTCAAGAAAATTTGGGCTGAATTTGCAATCAATTTTTTTACTTTTGATTTGACTTCATTTTGTCACAAAAATTTCTTCAAATGTAGGGAATATTTTTTTGTTCTGACTTCGAATTTTTTTCCCTGGTAAATGTGAAGTCATTCACAAAAGATTCCCAGTGAAGTCAGCAAAGACTAGTGATTAATTGTTAGTTCTAGGTCCAGAAATCAGGTTCCTCATGGATCCATCTCAGCACCTATTCTGTGTAATAGCTTTATCAATAAACTGAAGAAGAGGCAAACTACACTCTGTCAGATCCCTTACTAAGAATTCAGCTGCCTCAAGGCCAGAACTGATAAGGCACAGCCACATAACCTTCTGAAAAAGAGCTGTGAGAAAAAAAAGCCATAAGAGGGCTCACAGATTCCCCCTACACTCTTCACAGAAGGAGAGAAATTAAATGAAAAAAGCTGGCATAAAGCTTAAAATGTGAGATGTACATTTATCTTTCTCTAAGTAGTAAAATACTTAAAAAAAATCTGAAATTAAAAGCTTGTAAAATTGATAAAAAGTCATAATATCAGCTGAGTTTATCACAGGATATGTAATAGCAGAAAAAACTAGAGAGGGAGAGACTAGAATAGCTATGCATTCAAATGTCTTCTGAGATATGATATAGAGTGCAAATACTGTATGATTTTATGTGCTGGGGATCTTGCTCTCAAGATTAACAAAAAGGTCTCAGGCAGATAAAGAACTCCACAGTACAGCATGGTTCAGCAGTGTTGGAAAGATTATCAGGATGAATTAACTCAGCAATTAGACTGAAAAATACTCAGGCATCTCACATATTCACTGAACCCTACGTTCAAAGAACATGACAACATATCAGTCCCAAATTCTGTCATCTACAGCCTTTCTGTCACCAGTGCATGTCACATACTTGCAGTTTATTATAAATACCAAAAAAACACCAAAGTAACTGTTTTAGCATTATTTGAAAAAAAACCCCATCTCTTCGAGTCTAGATACTCTTCAGATGAAAAACTATTTCAGAAATAGGTACATGTAAAACTAGCAAGAGCGACAGGAATCAAAGTCATCCTCAGAGACACTACAGTACATGGCAAGAGTAGAAAACAGAATGACAAAAGCCTAATGAAACAAGAACACAATCTGCAAAATTTCATGCAGAATGTCAATCAGTATACACTAAGCAAGTTACTTTGGTCACACCTTCAAAAGAGAAGACATCAAGTTTGATTGGAGAAAACCATATCAGTTACAGTCTACCAAGATCTACAGAAATAAAAGCACCCTCATGAGAAAGACAGAAGTGTGACAACTGCAGGCACTATAATAAGGTGTACTTCAACTGATCTATCATCTCTCTAGGTAGTACAGAAACACAAGTTCCCTTCCGGATTTTCATTCTGATGAGCACTCAAAATTTGAGTGTGATACAAAGGAAATAAAGTATTTGATCAAGATTGTAAAAGAAGAACACAGAAGAAGAAATATGGAACCCAAGCCGTGGCCATATACTCAGAAATTGGTTTTGCCCTTTCGGCCATGCTCAAACTGAGAGCAATCAACATACACCATAGATAGGAATTCAACAAGATTAAATTACGAAAGTGGCCAAGAGGCCCTAATTTGACCAAAAATCAAAAATTCCTTTGCTGTAGTGAGAAAGGAGGAGCTTGGAGGAACTGCAAATTGCAGATACACAATTACAAGTGGTAACCAATAAGCAGTCATATGTTCCACTGGTGTGCTCAGGAATAGCCTCATCATTTGATCCTGTCTTCTCTTTTTAAAAAAAAATTGCATCTCAATCCCAGTGAATTCTTGTCACTATTTAGCAGATAAAAATACCTTGCAAGCAGGTACCTCTCTTATTGACCTTTTACAACACTTTCCATTTCAGGAGCTCTCCATTAGCTACAAAATAAAATAAGATTTTAAGGGGCAGACTATAAAGCTTTAGATGTAGTAGATAATCTCATTTTTTTTTCTTTTTCCCCTACAAATTCCCTAATGATCATACAAAGAATTCTGCAAATGCTGTAAAGGTTGGCTCACAGTTAATCCTTTCCCTGAATAACATAACTCTCGTGTGATTTTTCTTTCAGTGTAACTACAACGTGCACATGTGACTGCACCAGCACCATCTATCAAAACTTACTTTGCACCAGGTGATTAAGAGCATCAGAAATTTTCATCTCTCTCTAAACATCCCAAGTCACATTTGTTCAGGTATTCAAGGCCTCTTCATCTGTATGCAATGTTCAGGCTGATTGCCAAAATCATAAATACAGAGCCACAATTTGTAAGCACGAATACTCATATTCAAGACAATCCTCCTAGGCAAATGTTCCTGATATTGTATGTTGTAGGGAACTTTGGGTAAGGATGCAAGATTTGGGTCCTTTCTGAACTAAATGAACAGACAGGCTCCCCTGTGAGTACGAAGGACTACAAAAATGCTCTACAATCCTTAATGCTGTCACTTTAGAAAAAGAAATTAAAATCAGACCTTTGCATTCTGAAAATAAATAGAATATACCAGCCTGCAGAAGCTCTACAACCTCTAGGCTGTAATAACCTTCCATTGCTATGTATTGATGAAAATATTTTTTTTTCTGATTAAAACATTTAAAAGGACATATACCTTGTTTGTATATTGCATACTACAAGGTTTACCTCAGAGGTGTTTATCAAACAACATGTCATACATTTCTGAAGCAATTCTTCATGCATATGAAAATCTGCCTCATTTTCAGTCTTTGAAGTGAACCCCAAGGGAATATTCACATACATACCCTAATGCTGATTATTTTATCAGGCACCGGAGCAAAAAATGCTTTATCACAAAGACACCAATTAATACAAAAACAAAAAGCCTTTCACTTTTATGTCTGATGTTGAAAGAGACTCAGTTACAAAATAATTAATGAGAAATGTAACTTCTGTAACACCCATTGTGAACACAAGCTCCCTGATGCTTAGTTTAAAAAAAGTGCTCTTTTAGGATTACAGAAGAAATACATATTTTGTTTTTCTTTTGTGCTGCTGAAGTATTGCATACATATCTTTGTCCTTTCATGTGCCATACTCAGCTGCACAGCATTTTTATAAAACACAAAATCTATGGAGTAAATAACATTGTAAGTCATGTGAGTAGTGATTAATAAAAAAAGCTGTTGTAACATTGTACCAATTATTCAAAGTTTCGTTCTAGAGATCTATATTAACATTATGCTATTTGTCTCTATGACTCAAAATTATCTCAAAACAGGAAAAGTCTTTAAAAAATTACAGAAAGAAACATTTTCAAGTTCCTGAAAAGTCAGTGTAATTTCTATTTTATTTATTGCTGTTCAGATTTTTTAGGTGACTGCTTCAATTTCCCTCACTTAGGATTTTTCTGGAGTCTGAATTGTCCGGAAACTATCAGCCCAAGGACAGTAAACTGCTGTGAATTGAAAATTAGATGCATATCAACATAGTGCAGCCAAACCACAGACTCACAAGTTTGTCAAGGGAATGCTGTGTCACACTGCTTGGTTTGTGGGGGAAGAACTCACCATGCGTGTAACAAAGTGATAATTTGAATAGTTCTTTGCAATGTCTTGGGAAAACAGAAGGCTAGAGAAAGTCCTGGAAATGCACTCCACCTTTCCTGCTGGAAATCAATATGTGCACAAGTCTTTGCCTCATGTACCAGAAGTGGCAGTAACTAACTTTTGAAAACTTCATAGAGGTTTTAGTACACATTTCTTTTGTTGATCATCCTGAGGAACCAGCCAGGCTAAAGTCCCTTGTGCCAGAGTCTGCACATCCCAGTGTTTCTCCATAGACCCCCACAGCCCGAGAGTTTGCCTTGCCAGCTGACTCTTCTGTTTTGCTGCCCGTGATACTGCTTGGACTGCAAAAAAATGAATGCCCCCTGCCCCAAGGTTCTTCCATTGGTAGAAATATGAAAGGTGTGCCTGCATGGCACAGGGGTAACAGCAGAAGCTATTTTGTAGAGAGAGCTCTGAGCAGTAACCTGTGTCAGAACCACTGACCTCTACCCATCCAAGTTGGAGAAAGCCAGATTGGAGTCTCTGAACCAGCATGCCCTTTGATGATTTACAAATATGCCAGCCAAATTCCTGACAATGCTGCAGAGAATATGGATGCTGTCAGAGCACTTATACTTCAAATTTCTCTCAGCTATTTCCATATGAATCAATTTTCTAACTCTGGCCAACAGCAATGCATAATGTCGTGAATATAAATATACAACATTTGCTTGACAAACAGCTAAGAAATATAAAGAAGTTTCACATGTTTACACAAATATATAGGCTAGTACAGCCATTAGTTCAAGACATCAGATGACCTTTATGTTATGCTGTAAAGGTCAATGAAGGATATAAAAGAAAAAAAAAAAAAANAACCAAACACCAGACAGATTTCGTACAACTTACTAACTAGGATTGTGCAGGTCAGAATGGAAGAATACATTGGATTAGCCTCCCAGCAAACACGTACCACCCTAAAGCTGGCACCCAGGATCTTTTTCCTTCTTCTTCATAATTCATTTTTCTTCCGTGTAATTTCATTTCCATTCCCCCTCCACCATTTCACCCAGCACATAATCACATGTGTGACCCAGCCTCTCTGAACCTGCATTTGTTTCTGTGGAAGGAGTTTATGAAGGGTTGATGGAAAACTCATTAAAGCACTTGATTTCACCTTTATTCCTTAATGTTATTAAAAGATGTGTGTTCTATCTGTTGGATTTTTTACAAAAAAACCAGATTTTTCTAGCCCAACATCTCATGGTCACATAGATAGAAGTAAAGCAAAATGAAGTAGGTTTTATCTTTCTCATTTATGTAAGTAATAACATTGACATCACTGTTATTGATCAATGATACACAGAAAATTCAATCATCACTAGCTAGAGGGAAGAATCAATATGAAATTATCATTATTATTATTATTATTATTATTATTATTTCTTCAAGACAACTGAAGAACAATTTAGATTGTTAATAAAGTTTCAGTATTTTAATCGGAGCAGAAGAGCATTCCAGATCAAATTAAATTAAATTATTTGTATTTTTGCTAGACAATTTGTAGAACTTTTACTGAATGAACTAATCATTTTATACCACAGTAAGTGGTTACAAGAATCAGAGGCAAAAAACAAGACATCATATTAATCTATTATGTTGCACTAGAAAATAAATGCCAAGTAAGTCTGTTTAGCACAGTACACAGAGTAATAAAATATTATGGTTATTTTGCATTTACAGTCTTGTAGTGACAGTGCTATGTTTCCTTAGTTAGAATACTCCTAAAGTTTCAGATTGAGATAAAAGCCTCAGTTGTTATGAAGACATCATAGCACTTTTTTCTCTACTTTTGCAAAATTTTCAATGTGTGTCATGTTGCAGAATGAATTTTGCAGCCATCAGTAGATTGCTCATCTGCTGAATAAAACTGTAACTTCCAATGAGTTTCCTATATCAAAGAATAAATTACCTCTGAGTGGTTAGTCTTGACTGGCTGATTGGTTGAGAAGAATATGCTATTATTCTGCAACAGAAATAGTAAAATAAATGAGTTCAACCACAAAACTACTTTAAATTCTAGAAGAACAGCATTTCAATGCTTTGCTGGTAATATTTAACCATGAGGAGCTCTAGTCACGGACATCGCTGGAGAAAAAAAAAGATAGCTTTTGTCTCAGAGACTTCAAACCTGAGTTCAGGCAAAGGCATTATAAACTAAGGGACTATAAAGAAAGGAAATATTGTGGCCTTTATAGTTCATCTTGTGCTGCAACCTTATGAAAAAGGATTGGTGAAATTATCTGGAGTGCTCCAAAGGTGGATAGATATTCTAGGAATGAACATCTGTAGATGTTTCCATTCTAGACACTTGAGACACTTGATTTTTATTATGGTAGACTTGCCATTCTGCTTTAATGAATGTGTCTCTGAGGCTTGATTTATCATCAAAGCTTCACATCCATCAAACTTATCCTTGGATCTGTTTCAGAGCAAATTATTGTCTAAAAGAAAAAAAGAAAAGATGAGTTAAAGGGGGATGGATAGGCACTGGTCACCCAACTGCTTTCAGTGCATATTCAGTCAGATACACATTATGTAAGCAGAAGACCATGCAAGTGTCTGAGCACAAACATCTTCACTCTCATAAAAATAAAGGTGCACAATCAGGAACCTTAGTTTTGCAAAATTACTACTTTTCTTTGATTAATCAGAACTGCACTGCTGGCATATTTAACATGATTCTTCATTCAGATAAATTACCATTAATTTGAAAGCGTAAGAGATTTAAATTCCACGGAGGAGGCTATAGGTCAAAATTAAATATGTATCGGCCTATTTCTGTTGATTTCTATATACTCAAATTGCTTAAGCACCTACAAGTAATCACAGGGAAAGGAGAAATAAAATAAGTGAAGTATAAAAAAGCACAGTGGTAAAAAGAAATTTAGTCCATTTCAATTACTTTTTGATGGTCATTAGCGAAAGTGAAGACATCTGTATTCTTGTAAGGGGCTAAATGATACTGACATATTAATTAAACATACATGATGCTGGAATGACAAAGCAGTTGACATAAATCTGATGCCAACTTTGCTTTTCTTTTTTTTTTTGTATTGATAATTTAATTACTAAATGTAAGTTAATGCAATTATTTCTTTCTAATGTCAGTCAGATTTTACTGATATTACAATCTAGGGTGTATCACTCATACTTTCCAGCTAATGCTTTAAGAAACTTTGACTAAATATTGCAAAGGTTCTTCTGGAGTTAGAATACTCCAAACCAAACAATTTGAGGTATTTCCTCAAAGTACCAGTTAACATTTCCTCCATCTATTATGCCACCTGGACACTAATTCATTAGGTTTGTGACCACAGCAAATATCATTAAAACTGTGAATGTGAGGATAGAGTCAAGCTCTATTGAGCTTTAGACATTGGTACTTTCTAGCTACGAAATAAGGTGTGGCAGGCAGGCAGAAATGCAATGTACAGACCAGAGGGCAACGAGTCAGTACAGGAATCTAGGTAGATTAATTGTGCAGCTTGATTTGTTACTCTACTCTGTGTGCATCCATGCAAACTCATCTTTTGGAGCTGTAAATAAATAGCTGATTAAGTGAAACTAAAGTGGAAACTATAGGTGGAACAAGGCCTTTGCCCAAGGTGCTTTGAAGTCAAGGCCCAACAAAGGAATGAAAAAGATACTTCCCAAAATACTGTAACAACAAAAAAAAGCAGTACAAGAACACGTCTCAAGAGACTTTTCTAAATAGGAGTGGGTAGGTGAAAACAATATTTCACCTGCCACAGCTGCAGATATTAAAATTAAACAATTCCCAATTCCCTCAAGGGGAAAAAAAGTAAAAAGGAAAAAGCAGAATCTTCTCCAATAACTTCTTTATTTTTTTAAAAGTCACACATTTATACAGATTATATATTTAGTTTTCATCTTTCGTTAATGGAATTTTCCGTGAAAGCTAGTGGAGCTGGAAAATACAAGCAATTTCCATAAATTTCCTTCTGCTTCTTTCAAAAACAAACAAAGTAGTATTTTTTTATTATTATTGCATATAATTTTCACTTTTGGCTATCTAATTTAATTCATAAAAATAGTTATAGAAGTTCTTTTTTTCTCCATATTGTAATAAAATGGAAAATCTATTGTTTTGCTATATAGCCTCTCTTAAAATCTCTTACTGTTGTGCTTAATCAATGCGTACCGAGGCTAATCTATGTAAGTGGATTTTCCCTCTTGTGCTCCTGTCCTTTTTTTCTCTCTCTGCCACAGCTCACTGAAAACTTCATGTTGAGAAAGGTAAACTGTGGGAGAACACAGCCTTGTCCACTCAACATCCCAAGATTTTCACACAATCACTATGCAGAGAGAGAGCAAGGAACCTGCCCTTCTTACTATCAGTGAGAACACCGCTGTCAGTCCAAGGTCAAGACGTGCTTGCTTCAACTGAGGCAATCTGGAATAGCAAACAGCAAAACTCTATGAAGTCTGTCTCAGGAAAGAACTGCTGGGCAGTTTAAAAGACTAAGAAGGGCCAAAGGAGTCGACATATCTGTGATGATGCACAGTCTCATGCATGCCCACCATTCCTGCTGTTGGTTTTTATACACGTGTTAAGTGACCCCATCTGCTCAGACACCTCCAGCTACCAGCACTTCACAGACTTCTAAGATCCATTCTTCTCTCTGCAAAATGAAGCCCTGAAAGCAAACCATCTGAAAAAAAACCCACTGGCACTAGAGAAAGGGAAAAGACTAGACATGGTGATCGCTATGTTAAAAGACAATTACTATGGAAACGGGTGCTCTATCATCCCAGTAATTCAGTTTGTTTTTTGTTTAGGAAACAGTGACATAATAGGCTTGAAAACACGTAACACCTATGATTTGTATTTACAAACAGTGGGAAAGAAACAGATATTAAAGAAGCTGACTTTTCAAACTTGGATAACATTAAAATGGCATTTAATAATAATTTAATGATAAAATTTAAAAGAGCAAAACTAAACTAAGTGGAAATAAAAAGTACCCAATGCACTGTAACTCAGCAGTACTACAAATTGCCATCACAGGGGATGAAGACTTCTGGTTTAATCCCTCTCTGAATGAATTTGTTAATTTAACAAAAAACATAGGCAAGGAAAGGTCTGTCTTAAGGTTATCCTAAAATATTTTTAGTTTTTATGTTAAAGAAATTGGTCATATATGCCTTAGACTCAAAAAGGCACTATGATGTGTAAATTTATGTGCATAACAGAAGTCTATACACACACATACGTCTTCAGAATTACGAACATGTTCAAATATTTCGCAAAACCAGTTCCTTAAATATTAATCCAGTGTTTTCTAGAGCCCAATGCTAATCTCAAATTATTCATATTTATAATATTCAATGCATTAAGTACATTCACCCTTCACAGTCAATGTCTATCAGCAACTTTTCTAGAAGGCAGTCCTTTAGAGAATATTTAAGTAGATCTCACAGGAACATTAAAAAATATGAAAGCAATATTTAATATTTAAATCATAATTACAGAGATTATATGCCATTTATGCAAAGGCTCATGTTATTTATTTCAGCAACAGATATTCAATGCAATTCACCTAAACAGGTCTATAAGATTATTTAACTGTCTTAAATTAGGAAATAAATTAATGCCATATTCTATAATACAAAGACTTAATTAAATTATTAAGAGTTAACTCTTCCAAACTGATTAACAGCCCTGAAGAAGAAAGAGCTTGACAACTGAAAAATATGCTTTGGGGGCAACAAAATAGGGAGAATGTATGTATATTAGTGATTAAGCTCAGTACAGGGATCTAAATACTTGTGACTGCTCTGGGAATGACACCAGCATTGATAATTGCCAAACACCTATGAAATGACTAAAGTGTGCTCATTAAAACAAAATGTTTAATAAGCAATCTTGAAAATGCAAATGATGCTTCCCAGAGGACATTTTCCTGCTTTCCATTCACTTTCACCCCCCTTGGTTTTCAATACAGGTAGCCACATCACATTAACCTCCCCCCGCCCCATACTTTATGCAGACATACTTTTCCATAGTTCATATTGCCTTCATAATTTTTCCTCTATGGAATATAAGAAATAAAAAAAAAAAACCAAAAAACAATGAAGAAGTCTACTGGTCATCATCATAGTCAGTAAGGAAATTTCTATTAAGATTATTTAAAAACAAAAATGTCAAGTGAATTAAAGACTTAGTCTGGGGGGGTTCAAGTCCTCTGGATATCATTATTATAAATAAATGTACATAAGATTTTTGACCAATATTTGTCTAAAACAACGATTTTATTTTCATAACAAATATGAAAAGCTCCTTATACATAATATTCACCCAGTTTGGGAATATTAATAAACTAGTGGATGTAAATTTACATAAATAAAAACTGCTTTAACAACCTTAATCATAAGCAAGAAAACTACCTTGGTGGTTAGTAGATTTATCTGTAATACAGATAAGCTGTTGCAACCAGCCCTGGTTCATTCCTAAAGGGGGAAGAAAAAAAGGAAAAAGAGATTTAAAATAAAAAAAATGTTGTGTAAGAAACCATCTGCAAATATTTATTTACCCAGTGGATGGCTGATGTCAAAATACTCAGATCTTTAAGTTCAGAGAGTTATCTAGTTGATGTGATGATTTCACTCCGAAATTCCCCATCAAGTAAACTCATAATGCCATACACAAATTATAACAATATAATCAATCCTTCCTTTCATCCTGTCTTTTTATCAAAAGATTTTACAAAATAGCCCCACCTGGGTGCAATTTTTCTTTCTAAAAGAGGGTGGCAAGCTGACAGGAATCCTCTTTAAAAATGCAGCCTAATTCACATTTTTTGAAGAAATCAGTAATCTTTCCCTTCCAGTTTTGATCAGCATACACTTCATTTGTTAGCATTAAGAGGCCAAATTATTGCCTTTAACACTGGACCCAGTTATGCCTCAAGTGCATTTTACTGAACTCCTCAGTTAACACTGAAACAGCTCCGGGACCACCAACACAATAATTCTGGAGACTGAGCTCCCTCCTCTCAACTCCTCCCTCCTCTCATCTCCTGGCCCCAAACCTTTCCCCAAGAGGTTGGCTTCTCCTGATGGTTTCAAACAATATATTTGTTCCTGGAGACCAAAATGAGAAAACTACAAAAAGCCACTCAAAAAACCTAAAAAAAACCACCAAAAAGACCCTAACATCCTTTTACTTCCTCCTTCCCAAAAGCCAGAGAAATGGGCCACATCATAGGAGAAAAAAATTTTTTTTACACAAAATAACAAATGCAATGTCTTTTAAACACGAAACAACTGAGAAAGAGCACGCACTAACTGAAGGAAGAGGTAACATACTGAGGCAAACTGAACACCTGCAAACAACCTGAAGACAAGATATGCAGTTACACATCTCTGTTTCAAGCAGAAAAATGTCCCACTAACTATGCCCTCACTGCCCTTCTGTCTCTTCCTTGTGCCTTCATTCTCTCAGCCCTCTCCAAATTACCCTCTCACATTTCCTTGGAATACTTGCCCCTATGCTCTCTAAAATCTATGCTGCTATTACTTCAAGCTAATACTTTAAGAAGAAAGTTAAGCCAGGCAGCAAAACTACTGATGTCCAATTGACAGAAACACCATCTGTCTGTGAACCAGTAAAGAAAACATCTTTACAGGAAAGTCTTACTAAGCCCTCCTTCCAAACAACAAGAAAAAAAGCAATCCTATGAGCTCTAATGAAGACTGGTATCTTATAGATTTGTGACCCGTGGTTGATTGACCTTGATATATATTGAAGATGTAAGCTCCAAGTAAACCCCTCCCAAGCCTAGGACATTTATCACATTTTTACTGGATAACCAAGTAATGCAGCATTTCTCTCATTTGGGCATGTAATCCATCTGCTTATTTCAATGTGATTTTGCTTTGACACTTTAACGCACTGTCACATATGGTCAAAACAAGCTCCAATGACCAAAACACATCTAAAAATTATTAGAGACAGAAATACCATGTGACTGCAAAAACTCTGCTTCTCTGGCAAAACAGAAAAATTGCAAAACAAACATTATTCTACAACTAAATCGGTGTCCGCTCAGCAGGCAAGGTCATCTTGAGTTCTTTCTGATTCTCACAACACATTTACTCCATTAAATATTCCACATCTTATTAATCCCCCAAAATTCATATAATCTATCTCTTCAACTTGATCTTCCCCTCCCTCTTTTCTAAAAGTTTAAGTATACCATAGTTTAAATCTACACAAAGTATCGTAGAAGCATTAAGGTCCGAAAAGTCCTCCAAGGTCATCGAGTCCAACCTTTGACAGACCGCCACCATGTCAACTAAACCATAGCACAAAGTGCCACATCCAGTCGTTTCTTGCACGCTTCCAAGGATGGTGACTTCATGACCTTCCTGGGCAGCCTGCTCCAATGATCAACAGCCCTCCTTGTGAAGAAATTCTTCCTGATGTCTCAACCTCCCCTGGTGCAGCTTGAGGTCATTTCCTCTTGCTCTGTCGCTTGTTACCTGGGAGAAGATTAACCCTACCTCATTATACCCTCCTTTCAGGGAGCCACAGAGAATTATAAGGTCGCCCCTCAGAAAAGATATACTAATATACGCCAAAAAATATATACCAATTCTTCCGTAATTGCTACAGTTCTTAACATTTTTATGAGTTATGGAAATATTGTCTAAAATTTAATTTCAATATATAACTTTTTTTTAGGAATGATCTTAACGTGCATAGCCAAAAAAGGGAAAAAATTTTGCTCTTAAACAGCTTTTTTAATGTCTATGAAAACCTTATGCATATATTCAAGAAGGTATTTAAAACCTTTAAGAAGTCTTAGATCAGCTACAACAATGTTAGGCACGATTTACAAACTAGAAATAAAAGACAAATAGCTACTACCCTTGTGTACAATCTCCATAATTTTAGTCCCAGCTTGATAAAGCCTGATTGGAAACTTTCTTCTTATTTTCACAAAGCACCAACTGTTGCTTAGAAAAATGAGATAAAATATAAATGTTAACCACATAGCAAGATTTTGAAATAGAAAATCAGCAAATCTCTATTTGTCTGAAAATAGTCATAGCGCATTTCAAACTAACTACTGGAACAGGAAAACAATGTGTGGCAGAAAAACATATAGAATTGTCAATGAATAGGGAAAACTTTTTAAGTTTTGTGAGAGAGAACTATAGGGAATGCTTTCTCAGTAAACAGGAGTAGCAAGTAAACACTATTGAAGCTATTTGAAGCTACCTACACTAGTCTTTAACATAAATGCTGAAAAATAAAAAAATTACCAGAGAATCTATTATCCTTCATTTAAGAAGAACAAAGAAAATTATAAAGGAGATAAACACACACGTCGATTTTTCATGAAAGCTGGAAAAACTAACTTTATGATGCATTTCCAGGTATTGAGACATTTTTGTCCCCTCACAGTTGTACAGAATATTCTGCTCTCTGTCTTAAAACCTTTTGTTTTCAGAGCAAAATCACTGTATCTCAGGAAATACAGGACTGTAAATTCAGCTCTCCATGGGTGCCTAAATATGCAGTTCAGGAAAAAGTTACGTATCCAGTGACAGCTACGAAAAGTACAGAATATCCCATTGCTCCCTTTACAGAGATAGTGTAACATATGGTTATCGTGGGGCTTTTCTCATCAGCTCAGACTGAGACAGAAAGATCCAGTTAGACTCAATTTGCATGTATAATATCAGAGAAGAGTGTCTACAGATCTGTAAGCCAAAAGAAAAAGTATTCACAACTTTAGGAAATTAAAACTTGGAGCTGCAGACAGCTTTAGCTGATCTCAAGTCCCATACAGCTACTAACTAATTCTCAGTAAGGCACACAGGGAATTAAACATGCAACTCTCATCATTATCAAAGATTGCAGCTACTCAGAGTCTTTATATGCTGAAAACCTTCCCTGTAGTGTTTCTAATAGCATCCATTTTTGTGCCGCAGGTGAAATGCTGATTACTTAATTTATCTCTTAGTCATTTGAAAAACTCCCACTGCATTTATTTAACATACCCTGCTTTTCCTCATCTGTAGATGAAGGCCACTGAAAAAATTCTCAGGGATACAACAGGACTGTGGCACAACAAATGAGCATCTCAGTATGAATGCATTACAGGGCATCAGGGTGCAACATAAAAATCTTCTCAACAGTCCATTTACGCACTGTGAACTAAATTCAGTCACTGTATTTGTATATGAAACTTCTACCTACCCCTGCAGGGCTAATACATGCATGTTCAACAGTACACTTCAACCTTTGATTGCCACAGCATCTAGTTTGTAATTTCACCGATACAAAAATATACCATTCAAATATTTCAGAAGCATTATATGAAGGAGAGGGGCAGAGAAATAATTTGATACATCGAGTTTTAATAAGTGGCTTTCCTGAACGAGGGCCAGATCCTGCACATTCTCTGCTCCTGACTGAGAAGGCAATGTCAACTTGTTACCAGAGAAAAATAAAATCTAAGTTACGCATTATTTCATGCATTTCTGGCTCATGCCAACTCTTTAGAGCTGCTTTCCTATTTTCTTATTTATCTTGAGAGACAAACAGCATATCTCAAGAATACATACTGATCAGTTTCCAAAAATAATTAATAAGTTGACCTACAGAGAGAAAGGAAAAATGATGTTGGCAGTTGGATGTTGTCTCTTTCAGTGCTGACTTACACTAAAGTAAAGAAAAAGGAATTCCTTATGCATGGAATGCAGTTCTTATTTCATTCTGCTTTATGAATACAGAAGTGCAGTGCCTGAGAAAAAAATATGCAAAATTAAACTCAGGAATTTTCCATAGTACTTATCAGTATATTACCTTAAGTTCCTCTCAGGTAAGGCTTTCAAGGAATTTACATAGTCTCTGGTCTTCTTTTCATTTCCTTGATTATAAACAGCTAAATTAAATGACTTGTAGCTCTGGACATCCTTCTCAAAGGCAAATCTCTTTCTACAGAAAAATGGGGGTTTTAGGCATTTGCAACACAGTTCCCAACCAAGAATCTCTCAGCTTACTTGGAACAAATAGTTTTACTAATAGATGCTGTGGTACAACTCAGACACAGCAGAATTTCTTGTTTCCTCCCTTCCTAAAGAATTTCATCAGCTTTTTCCATCTCCACCATCTCCACACACCTGTTTGTCTAATATTTAAGTGGGAAAGATCTGCTTACCTATTAAACAGCTATTCTGTAGCCTGGCATGCAGCACATCAGAGGTTGCTTAGCAGACTTCAGTCCTTTCTGTTCTCTGATGGCTAAAAAATCACTTCACCGTCTTTGCTAAGCAGCGTAGGAGCCATGTAAAAAAAAAATGTTACCAAATGAGTACCTTTCAGGGACCATTTGACACCAGATTTATTTTATAATTCATCTATTCTCTTATACCAGGACTTACACCACGCTGTAAGGTACAACTGTACTTCCAATGCACTGCTTAAATGTTAATGGAGTGAAATTGCTCCCATCCATATTTTAACAGGCTTAAGTACATCAGCTCACTCACTTCTGTAACAAAATCCAAGAGAAGTCTACCAGAGAAATTCAGTGAAGAAATTAACGCTGAAGAATTTGTATAGGGTTGTCTCAACTTTTAGGGTTGGAGGGAGGTGAGATTTGTTTGGGTTTTTTTGGATGTGGATTTAAATACATGGTCATATCATGATATGTTTCTTACTTTAGTTCCTAACAGTCAAGTATTACATTGTGAAGAGCTATGTTTTTTCTAAACTGCTTGTGCTATGGGCTACAAGAAAGTTTTCCTCCCCCTCTAAAGCCACTGTTATATATATAACATCTATTCTTTAGCTTCCAGTTGATTTAATAAGCCTAGATTATTTCAGTTAAATAATGGTGTAATGCACATGACATTTTGACATAAATAGTTCATGCTGGGCTTTCAGAGAGAAAAGAATTGAGAGACTTGGGGATGTTGAGCACCCCATATGCTTATGTATATATTTATATAAATATGCAATATAAAATTCTGAGGCAGCCAAACTCAATCAAAACTTGGGCAAACACTTTTCAAACCCCTCAATACCATCAAGCACAAATAAGTGTGATCTCAATAGCAAAATCACAAACAGGAAGAATCTAATGCAAACAACGGGTATGAGAAAGAACTTGACAGAAGATTTACTGATTAAAACAAAACCAAACCAAACTTGCAGTGATGCTAAAGCTTCTTAGTTTTGTCATCCCCAAAAGGAAACTAAACTGTACTCTTCAAAAAACCCCAAACAAGTCTACAGTCCAGAAGAGGGCAACAAATCTGGTTAAAGGGCTGGAAGGAATGCCCTATGAGGAACGGCTGAGTAGGTTTCTCTAGTTTGGAGAAAAAGAGGCTGATGGGAGACCTCACTCCTTCCTGCTGCTTCCTGAGGAGGGGACATGGAGAGAGAAATGCTGAGTTGTTCTCCTGGCACCCACTGATAGGACACAAGGGAAGAGTTCTAAGCTGTGCTGGGGAAAGTTTAGACTGGACATAAGGAAGCATTTCTTTAGTGAGAGGATGATCACTGGAACAGGATCCCTAGAGAGGTGGTTGATGCCCCAAGCCTGTCAGTGTTCAAAAAGCATTTGGACAACATGCCCTTAACAACATCTTTCTACTTTTGTTCGGCCCTGAAATGAGCAGGCAGTTGGACTGGATGAACATTTTATGTCCCTTCCAACCGAAATGTTCTACTCTGTTCTGTAGATGCATTAGTCTAATAAGCAACTGAAGATAGGCATCTGTGATATTGCTAAGCAACAGCATAACACTAAAGGTGAGGGTGGGCCAGGGAATTCTTTTTTGGATAAATATTGCAGTTTTCTGAACCATCTTATCTCATCAGTTTGCTTAGATTCCACATGATCCTTATTTTCTCATGTTCTAAGCCAAGTATTCTGACTCAATGGGAATGGAATACAAACAAGCAGCTATCCACATGGATGAAGGCCATTTGAGAAGTGTTTTTGAATCACTGCCGCTGCACACAAGAAATGACAACATAAAATGGACATGCACTACTTCTACAAGAAGAGTCACTTGACACTGAATCAAATGTGGACAAGCAGTTTTTGAGGAAATTTCAATTAAATAGATCAGGTGATTATAGTCTGCAAAACAAGTGATGAGCCAAGAGCCTCAAAAATTCACATTTAGAAGAAAGAAAATGATACAGACCTTCCATTCAATTGAGATTGTATGTAACCAGAAACAATGGCAGTAAGTGGTCACCTGGACAAAGCAATCTAGAGCACGAAGAAGAGAGGAGTAAACACTTTATAAAATCAGGCGGCTGTCCAAATGAGACAACAGTTGTCTCAATCTTCCTGTATAAGAGTTCAGTGTGTTTTAGACTGTGGATAGCACAAGTAAAAAATTCACATTTTTAATGCAAATTGTGCTGATATAAAGCTCAGATCATCTGTGTTCTTTGGGGCACACATAACTGTTGCTGAAGCTGATGAAGAATGCAACAAAAAGATTAAAATGGTAGAATAACCATGAAAACAACAAAAAATAACGACTCATACAGCCAAAGCAAGAAAATACAAAGGATGTGATTTTTAGACAGAGTACTCAGCTGAATTACTTGCTCAGTTCTTTATAGAATTACTTCTGTATTCAGTACCAAAAATCAATTTCTCTCTGAGGTCCAAAGAATTCCTATAATATACATAGGGAGGGAAAAACGGTAAAGGATATATATTAAAAAAAAATCTGTTAGGATATTGGTTTTTATTGGCTGAGAAATTTATTTTGAAATACTGAAGAAGTCCCTTCTAAGAGCTTGGGTAATACATACAAGTATGGACAGAAATCATTACAAGGACACCAAAGAAATTATATGCTTGAAGAAAAATGCCAACTCCAAGTAGTCTCATCCCATAAAATCAGAGAAGAAAAAATCATTGCTTTCAAGCATGATATATTGCTTTGGAATATTTTCCCATAATTTTCCCATTTTGCAGATATTTTCTCCTTACTCAGTTACTTTGTTCTGCCAAGGGAAGGAATAACTTTTCACACAAAAGTCCATATTGTCAACTTTTGCTGCAGTTGAAGGACTGACCAGGTGCATACATGTAAACAAACCTACCCCTTGCGTAAGATTTTTAAATCCGAGCACTTCTGTCTATAGCAGAGAGACAAGTCTGAGCAATGAGGTCCTTGGAGTTTTTGAGTCACTGAGAGATGCTTTGATGAGGAGTACTTTGAAACTAAAGAGAGAGCAAAATTTGCATTTACAGTGTTGCTTCCTCAAGACAAACACACTCCACACACAGCTTGAAGCACTTCTGCCATCAACAGAGCCGAAAGGGAGAAAACAAGTAGCTCTTCTTGACATCCTGACACATTTTCACCTAGGATGTTTGGGTCAGACTTCAAAAGGCATTTAGCTATCTAATTCCCATTACTTTCAAAGCGGTGAAAATATGTAAACAACTTTCATAGTCTGGCCTTTTACATATACCAGATAACTGGGGTTTTCTTGTTTTGTACTTTTAAAACAAGTTTTACTTTTAAACAAGTTTCACAGTCTATTTCCAAAACTTTTTCTTTTATCTTCAGTGAAAAATCTTTTAGATTTTGCACTTTTTGCTGTAAGGTGTTTAAGGCAACAAAGAATGTCTTTTTCCCTCTTCAGCTGCAGAGGGCAAAGAAGAACTGAGAGATGTCGAAGGACGTTATATATATGCTGATTGATGACAAATGAGAAATTATGAAGAATATGTATTACAGATTCAAAAAAAGCTATATTACAATTACAGATAAAATAAATAAACAGTATGATACAAAAAGGGCAGGTGTCATACTGAAACACTTTCAATTTTGTATATAGTACATTAATGGGCTGCATATATAGTACTTAATAATTTTTCCTTCCAAAAGCAATGGCACATTTCTCATGGCTGTTTTTGAATTAGAGCTGAATATCCTAAAAGAAGATGCACAGCAAGATTTCCAGGTGAAGCCTGGAACGTCACAGAGTTCACTCTAAAATACTTAGGACAATGATTTTTTTTCCCTTTACATATAAGAACTTCTCACTACTAAACTTTCATTGATAGAAACATTTCCTCCTACATCAGCCAATGATCCAATACCGTATACTAAATATGCACCAGTGACTCTGAAGATACTGTCTTTGTCTTCCCGTGTGAGACTGATAATATTGAATCTCTCAAACACAAGTAAAAAGCCTAATTTCCCAGCATCAGTGTTTCCCAGCTCCCAGGTTATTGCCATTATATTTGGATATTTTTTCTAGGTTTTATCTAAACAATGTTTTGTTGTTTTAACAGATAACAATAATATACAACTCAAAAGAAAAAAACATCTGCATGTATTAGAAAACATTCCATAAATATTGAAATAGCACATTTAGATGAAATTTCAAAGCCTTATTTGAACAGTTTCATTTATCGCTAATCAAGTCTGTTACCTTCTGTTAATTATTAAAACTTAGGGTTTTTTTGCTCGTTCTAACACCCAATATTTACATGATAAAATTTTATTCTTATCCATCATGGAAGTGCTGTACTCTTTTAGGCATTACCCACCACCAAAACCCAAACCATTATCAACAAAAAAAATTCTCAAAAAAATATTTCAAATATTTCTGAAAATTAAAAGTATGGCAAAATCAGGACAACCTTCCTCAATACTCATTTTCCACATAACCTAATCTTTTCATAAACTTTTCTCTGAAGGCAAAGAACTTCTGAGGAAAATGAACAAGAAATCACTTAATAAAACTGAAAGTATAGAGGTTTACAGAAGCACGCTAATTCATTTCTTGACATGAGTTAGAAAAAAAAATTAGTGCTTTTAGATTCCCAGGCACAGTCTACATTGGGTCTACAAACTCCATTTTCTGGACTTGATCCTGTTCTCCAGGCATATTTTAATAATCTTTTGCAGTTTTATTTTCTGGTTTGGTAAAGGGGCCACAACACAGCTTTACATGACCAGCTATGGGATCTTGAACAGATTGTTGGCCTTCTCCTGATCTTAGCTCTACACAGTGAGATAGAGTTCTCATCCTGCTTTAGCAAATCATTAATCAGCAAAGAAATTTCAGATCAAAATTAGGAGTGTACTCCATTTGTTATCTTCTGGTCTTATAAGTAATTTGAAGAGCTCAATAGACAGCCAAATGTCTTTGGAAGTAGACGAGAGTGTAAATGGCCTTGTCTCTATCTAGAGATGTATGATGTTATTATCTGCATGGTGTGCACAGAAACATCAATTAAAGCTACAGAGAACACATATCTCTGAGTTCTTCAGCTTTTACACTTATCATACAACTCATGAACTATAGCCATAGTTCTACTTACTGTATATAAAGCAATATACACTCAGAAGAAATATTTAGACAAGTTCTGGCTGTAACACAGCACATTTTTCTCCAACACACCTTTAGGCATTCATCAGTGTCCATTCCCCTCATGAACATTTACCTTAGTGTCCTATCTGCCAACACAGCTTCAACACACAGTTAACCCCATGAGTGGTATCCCAGACAAGATCTAGGAGTAAAACCCAGGGATACCCCCAGCTTGCTTTGCCATCTCTCTTAAAACTTTCTGAAACACAGAAAACTCACCTCAAAATGACCCACCTATGTGAATCTGAGTTTCCTCTATTAATTTTCCAATTTAATTACCTTTATTTCCCCAAGACAAATAATTTTCACTGTATTTAAATTTAGTCATACTTTAATCAAATCAATGAAGGATGAAAGAAATGTATCTCTGCCTGTATGAATATCTCTGCCTGCCAATGAAGTTGGAGTTTTGTTAGCGCATATTTCAAAGATCTGAAAGTTCTATTGTAGACACTAGTCCATATTGTCTCATATTGTGGTTGTCATTTCCAACTGGATAGCCTAATCTAATGATGACTTTGAATGACTAAAAACAAATGGCGACAAGAATTGTTTAATTAATAAAACTAACAGTCATAAAATTACATTAATTAGAACAAAGAAAAAAATTTCTTGAATGATCTAAACTAATACTAATTTATTACTATCAGCATCTCAGTTATTCTAAGGGAGTAAATTAATAATAAAAGCCATGAGTGTTCCAAGGACCCTGCAATTTTAAGCTGCCAACATGTTTCACTATTCGTATTTATTTGTTTTCATTCTGCAGTAATGATCTTGAATAAAATCTAACACTTCAAGCCGTGCAAACTAACAGTATAATTTAATGGGTATTAATTTAGACAAGTAAAGCTTCTTCAATTTAATTTTTAAATTTTTAAATTTTCATTTTGCTTTGTAGCTGCTATAGGCTTAAGCAGAAGAAACACAATTAAAGCTACAGAGCTTTAGAAAAGAGCCCCTTTTTTCTGTGGGACTGACCTGAAAAAATAACAGTAGATTATGTTATATTAGTTTTTGTTTAAGCTCTTTGCATTAATGCATACATAAATTAAACACGAAGGTAAACAGAAAAGCAATGCACTGAAGAATGGCTTATATGGAGAGGCCAGAGTGACGAGCAGGAAGAGTCTGGTAGATTTATTTTCAGGAGCTAATATTGTTTATATAATAAACCTGATATTCTCATTGAACAATATCTTTCAAGAAAAATAAATTCATGATAGCTCCTAATAATGGAAAGTATTTCATTGTTTCAGATGAGGTGGCTGAGCCCTGTGGTATTATCCTCTCTGTTGTTTGGGTAAACTACTGTGGAATCAATTGCTGCTTACAAACTTCATTCAAAAATCTTTGCATTACCTGTGACAAGTTCCTTGTTTCTTCCTACACACGGCAGCTTCTGCTTCACTGTGATGGGAGGGCAGGCAGCACAGCACAGCCTTCACAAAGCTCCCATTTAAAAAACGCCTCGAGGAGGATGACTCACACTCCTGCTGTTTCTCCCCGGGATTTCCTCCAGTGAGACCGACAAACCCAAATTCAAGAGAGGTTTTGGAAGGAGAACTCATTCTCCACCACATGGCAAGCCACCACACTAAAAGCTGCTAGACAGATGTTGATCCAAAGCACAAACAAACAAACAAACACAGCAGCCAAGTGGCTGAATGGCAAATACTTACTGCCTAGGAAACAAACACGTTCTAAAATACATTTTCTTTAGAACTGGGGAGAAGGAAAGGGGAGCGACACACACACAGACACAAAAAAAAAAAAAAAGCAAAACCTGAACATCAAATATATTTTCATAAGAGTCAGGAGACAAAGCAAAACAGAATGTTTAAAACACTGAACATGGCAGGATTTTGTCCCTAAAATCAGAATGGAAAGAGTGCCACTTCATTTCTGAACTCATTTGTTACTGTCCTGCTTTCAGCAGGGGTAAATTTCTTCTCGGTAACTGTTACACTGCTGTGTTTTGGATTTGGAATGAGAATGTGTTCGTATTACACCAATGTTTTGAGTTTTCTGCCAAGTTGTATTTATTCTAAGTCAAGGACTTTTTCTTTCCTTGTCTCATGCTCTGCCAGTGAGGAGATATGCAAAAAAAAAACCCCAAAAAAGCCAAGAACAAACCCAAAAAACTGTGAGGGACCATAGCTGGGACAGGTGACCCAAACTGCCCAACAGGGTATTCCACACTGGAGAGCACCATGCCCGTTATATAAACTGGGGGTGTTACCTGGAAGAGAGGCCGATCTGGGTTGGGGAAGTGAGATTTGGCACCAGTAAAAAGGTGGTGAGCAATTGCACTGTGAATCTTGGGGTTTTTTTCCCTTTTTATTATCATTCTTATTATTTACCATTATTATTGCATTTTACTTTGTTTTCAATTATTAAACTGTTCTTATCTCACCATACAAGTTTTACTACAATTCTCCTCCGCCTTCCACTGAGGTGGGTGGGGGAAGAAAGGGGAGTTGAGTGAGCATCTGTGTGGTGTTTCATCTCCAGCTGGGTTTAAAACCATGATAGGCACTTACCAACATTTCACAAGAAATTATGATAGGCAGTCCTAGCCACACTATACATTACTGCTACTGGCATATCACAGTGAGACTACATCAGTTCAGACATCTGATTTATCCTCCTTATCATGGTCTTGATAACCTTAAAAAGTTTTATTAAGCTGTTAAGAGAAAAAAAATATTTGAGAGATAGGAATTTACAGCAAAAACTTCCCGCATGTTTACACTTCATTCATCCTTTCAACAGTTGCATTGTAAAAGTACCTGCTTTTTGTCTAATTACAGTGGAGATCATGTGAACATTTTACATACTTTGCATAAATGTATTTCCCCATCTGATATTTTCCATTCCACCTCCCTGAAGACAGAATGCCTTTGCATCAACAGCAAAATCCTTCCTTTGCTCTTTCTTAGAAAAGTTCTCACTTAAACAAGTCTGAAACTTGGGTGAAGACTGACCCTAACTCTGGCTCTGGCACTGTCACTTCCCTGTGAGCTCAAGCCTCGGACTCAGAATCCTTCTGCTTTCAGAAAATCTGCTGCTCTTTACTACGAAGAAATCATTTTCTACAACTAATCTTAACAGAAATCACAGAAGCATTAAAAGCACTCAGCGGCATTAACTCAAGGAGTGCATGAAGCTCTTTCAGGAGTATACAGTAGAGTGGACAGTTCTGAGCTGTGAAAATATGGAATTGTCAGAACATCCAACATCTGGAAAGTTGTTATACTTATCCCCACCATAGGAAGTGTTAAGACTATTGCAAGTAAAGGTCAAAAGGCCAGGGCACCGGACATTGTAAAAGAGGCAGTGAAATTAACACTTAGAAAACCAAGAGTCAGAACAAAGAGAGTTTGAGGGACCAAACCAAGGTCAAAAGATGCCTTTGCCAGCTCTCTCACTCATGGCTTGCACAAGCCCTCTGTGGATGTATGGCATGGGATTCTCACCCTCCCTCAGGCAAATCTGTCAGTGTTCTGCAAGGCTGAATGGGCACGCTGTGTAGTACATTCAAAAATGTACTACATTTTACATTCAGTAGTCAATCAAAAATTTCTCATGAAGCCATAAGGAAGAAATCATCTGATTTCAGAAAATTAGCATTTCCAAGGGAAAATTTAATAATGCCTTAATAAAATTGATTCAGCTGAAGAGAATGAATGGAAAAAGCAATGAACTGCAAGAAGCGATGAAAATTACTAGTTTCCATTCCGTCAACACAGCAAAGGTGACTGAATTACAATACACATTAGCAAGATAGGGAAAATTACTCCTTGGTCAATACAGATTTTAGATATATTCATACAGATACATACACACAGTACGCAGTTTATCTCCTTCTCTCTTACTCTGTGTACACGTATTTTTCAGAGATAAACCTGAAGTTATTTTATACAGAAAGAGTTCCCAGATGCTGTAAACTATTATGGAGAATTCACCTTACATAAAAAATGGTTTCATGGTTCATGCAAATTTTCATGCAATGCCTTTCAGCTCTGAGGCATGAATTTTCACATTTTATCCTCTTGGAGTTTGTAGTACTCACATATCAGCCATGAATGCAGAAATCATGGAAACAGGCTCTCATGAATACGTCTTGTATGCAGAAAAACTTACTTGTGATTTGGGAGAGTCAAAGTTGTTGTCTTTCCTCCCAAAGTACTTTCTGCATATTTACCCAGTAGCTGTAAACTGCAAAATGTTTTGCACCCTCTGAAAGAGGAAACAGAATCAGTGCACTAATCTAATCACTGAATCTTCTCTACACAATCAGTCCAGTTCAAAGAAAAGGGAAACAGGTATAAAAGTGGACATTCTCATAAACAAGTCTTCTTGACAATCAGACAAGTTAAATATATGAAACAAGGATACCATACATGGCATGTCACATAGGCAGGGATCTCATCGATGTGTACAAATATCTGAAGGCAGTGCGCCAAGGAGACAGTCAGACACTTTTGGTTGTTACCCAACGACAGGATGAGGCAATGGGCATGAAGTAAAATAGAAGATGTGTGTTCTGAACATCAGGAAACACTTTTTTTTTTGCTATGGGCATGAAAGAGCACTAGCACAGGTTGCCCAGAAAAGGTGTAGAGACCCCATCCGTGCAGACACTCAAAGGCCGTAAGGAAATGGTCCTGGACAATTATCTCAGGGTGATAATTCTCCCTGCTTAAGAAGGGCAGTGGGATCAGATGACTTCTGGAGGCTCCTTGTAAACTCAGCCGTTCTTTGATTCTGTATCAATCACAAGATCATTCATGCATGCATTTCATAGTATCAGAGGAACTGGCTTATAGGTGAAAGCAAATGAAAGAAAGGTGACATTGAAGGAAGACTTCCCTCTGAAACACCACTGAATGCACAAAAATACACATATTTAATCAGCAATAAAATCCAACTGCTGGGACAATGTGACTTGGACAATTAGGTAGAGCATTTGCTGACAGCGTGCATCAATCAAACATTTTTAAACAGTTAATCAAACACTATATACAGCTGGCTATTAATTTTCAAAAGGTTTCTTAAATCATGTCTTATTACCCTGTTTATAGTCCTTCAAAAGTCAATGAGTGGTGAGTACTTAATTCACACAGCAGCATCATACAGAGACACCCTAATGCCTGATTACTGGGTTAGTTAAACCTGTAAAGTAGGCTCATGTGTCATTTACAGACCCTTCCCAATGCCAGCTGGTTATTAGCACCTAAGAACTTTAGCCATCCTTGGTCTCATGCATTAAAGTTTGAGAGAATATTTAATGCCCATTTTTGCTACGGATATGATAAGGAGACNTTTTTTTTGCTATGGGCATGAAAGAGCACTAGCACAGGTTGCCCAGAAAAGGTGTAGAGACCCCATCCGTGCAGACACTCAAAGGCCGTAAGGAAATGGTCCTGGACAATTATCTCAGGGTGATAATTCTCCCTGCTTAAGAAGGGCAGTGGGATCAGATGACTTCTGGAGGCTCCTTGTAAACTCAGCCGTTCTTTGATTCTGTATCAATCACAAGATCATTCATGCATGCATTTCATAGTATCAGAGGAACTGGCTTATAGGTGAAAGCAAATGAAAGAAAGGTGACATTGAAGGAAGACTTCCCTCTGAAACACCACTGAATGCACAAAAATACACATATTTAATCAGCAATAAAATCCAACTGCTGGGACAATGTGACTTGGACAATTAGGTAGAGCATTTGCTGACAGCGTGCATCAATCAAACATTTTTAAACAGTTAATCAAACACTATATACAGCTGGCTATTAATTTTCAAAAGGTTTCTTAAATCATGTCTTATTACCCTGTTTATAGTCCTTCAAAAGTCAATGAGTGGTGAGTACTTAATTCACACAGCAGCATCATACAGAGACACCCTAATGCCTGATTACTGGGTTAGTTAAACCTGTAAAGTAGGCTCATGTGTCATTTACAGACCCTTCCCAATGCCAGCTGGTTATTAGCACCTAAGAACTTTAGCCATCCTTGGTCTCATGCATTAAAGTTTGAGAGAATATTTAATGCCCATTTTTGCTACGGATATGATAAGGAGACAGACTGAAAGACAATTAAAAAATACACAGAATAATTTCCAAATACTTAAGGAGAAAAGCTATGGGGAATATTAAAAAGTAGGTATATTAACCAATTTTTATATTTTGGCAAATACAGGTGACATGGACGGTCATCAGGCAACACACTTTAAACATTTATGTTCCAAGTATATACATTTTTATATACACACGCAGGAAAAATTTTTATATAAATAGTACGTAGTATAATATACTCAAGCAAATATTTATCTCTACAGCCAGTCTAAGAGTCAACTTGGTTATGTTTTAAATATAAAGCTATAAAAATATCATTTCTAAATACTATTTTTTAATATACTACTGTAATTTTTTTTTGTGCTGCCCTCCTGATAGCGGACTTGAGTTTACCCACACTGAAGCAGCAAAGGCCTATGCTATGGTCAAGTAATCAACTTAGAAGCCCTCCCCATAGGATATTTTTCTGAAATAACTATATATATTTTAAAGATGTAATTTCTAAAAATAAGTTTTATTTACATCTGTAAATTTTGTAAATATATATCAACAGTAATCCACTAGTACATCAAGCAAGAGAAATTCTCCCTGTTTACCATCATATATTCATTACCAGAAGTACTCTGAACTCATAGCAGGGCTGACAAACCTCCTCTCAACATTAAAAAACCCAAGGCTGTATAAATTAGAGTTTAACTGATTAAAAGACCCAAATCTTCAGGGTCATTTGTATGACTTAGGGGTGCACAGCTGGAATTTACAATTTGTTCAAAGATGTACAGAAGGAGTTCATTGTCAAACAGGAATTTAATCATTTTTATTTGGGTTTGGGTGTAGAAATGATGAATTCCTTGTTTTAGCCAGGAATGTGGGGGCTAACCTTATTATTTATTAAAATTACTAAAATTACTAAAGATTTCTTAAAATTTTATTAAAAAACAGACAAAATATATTTTTAGCTGAAACCTAGAATTTATTGTAAAAAAGACACTTAAATTACATTTGCAGCAACAGAAAGAACAACTTTTTGACTAAATGTGGAAAACCTAAATTCTACTCCAAAATAATTAACAGTCTGTTTATGATATATTGAATCTCTGTATGATACAGTAACGACATTCGGGTGTCCCATATTTCAGATGAAATCTCCAAATCTGTGCTATTTAGGTTTTTGGTTTTGTTTGGTTTTGTTGGGTGTGTTTTAAACCTCCAGTGGTATCTCCTGCAGGAGCTGCTCCAGGGCTTCACTTTCCAGGTGGAAAGCCTTCTCTAAACCAGTTTGGATTTAAAAAAAAAAAAAAAAAAAAAAATTACACTTTTTTATTTCTGTTAGCAAAAGCCCTCAACAAATAACAAAAAACCAAACCAACCAACCAACCAAAATCAAAACTACAAAGAACCAAAAGAGCTGATGATCACTACCTTCTAACACTTTGTATTGCAAGGCTGAAATCTCCACATCGCCCTCAAATTTTACTGTTGATTTAGTGAAAATATTTTTCATTATTTTCCCTTTCCAAAGTCATCATTATTACAGATATCTCTGAGCCCTTCACCTTCTACAGCTGAGGCCTGACCAGCCCCAAATAGAGTACCAATTAATTTGGTCAACACATTTCAGAATGACTTCTGGCTTTCCTGGAACAGCAACATATTGCTGACTTGGACTGTGGTGCGCTGTTATTTTTTCAGCAGCACTGTTGCATACCTAATTATTTCCCATTTTATCACTTGCATTTATCTTCATTGATCTCCTTCAACACAGAATTTTATTTTACCAAGGTTATTTTGAATTTCCAACCTGGGTTCCAAGCACTTACCAGCCTTTTCCCCAGAACTGCCCCTTAAGTTTCATCTTTTCTATCACAGAAGGGACTGAAAAAAACCAAACTAGGATTCAGCCCATAGTGAACACCCTTCCAACTTCACAATGAACAACCAATAAACTTTCATTTAAGCATGCTGGACATTTAATTCCTGGTGATTTACTTCTGAAATTTATAGAGGTCAGTGGAATAAACCTGTCTGAAGTCAAACTGTATCGTATCTGTAACCTACTCAACAGCCCACGAAAAATGTACATCCATTTAACATGACTTCTTCTTGAATACTCATGTTGGCTGTATCTTAAATCCTTATTAATCCCCACACTGGATGGATAACAAAATGTTAAGACTCAGTTATTGAGAGCTGCCTCTGCCTGAATTAAGGTGCAAAAGAGGACACACGCTGAAGTCAATAGTATGGATTTTATTTAACAATTAAATGTGAGGTAGAGAGACAGAAATAAATACAAAAGAGAGGAGAGAGAGAGACAAAGAGAGGTTATGCAGAAGCTAGTCATCATTAGCTGGTGGATCCACCAGCATCCTGTTGGTCCTTCTTCACACTAGGCTCCTCAGCGGTGGGGGTTCCCAAAGTTATTCAAAACTCTTCACTATGTATACATTTTGGCAAACAGAGAAATTAATGCTCATTGGCTAGACAGTTCTCTTATTTTATTGGTTAAATGATCCCCTTGCTTCTAACACTAATTAGTCTGCAAGCTCAGTCTCTGCCTTCTTTTGAGTCAATGGTTTTCTTGAGCTGTGGTCAGTGGTCATGATCTCCCCCTGCCCAAATTATCTTTTACCTATTCCTAGCTGATTTCAGCAGAGTTGCTGAGTTGGATTTCCTTGCGGCCCATGTCTATTATCAGTGATACATTGTTCTGTCCCAGCTTTGTCAACCTCCCTGTAGGTCTGAGACAACAATAATACAACTTTTATTTTACCTCAAGTTCCCATCATCTCCTGGCAGAGTACTTCTGTGTCCTAAACAGTGTTTGAGACAGTCACATGTCATCCTTAAATGCTGTAAAAGCATTTACGTAAATTACACATCTGTAGTCCACTTTTTATTGTGAATAAGCAAACGAAATTTTTTTCAATCAAATATTTGGTTTCCTTTCATATTTTGCAGCTTGTCTTTATTTTTCTTGACCTTCCCCTTTCAAGAGAAATTAAAGGAACCTATTTTTTTAATGTGTCTTGATTGAGAGGTCTGCATTTTATCCTATAAGTTTATACATTCCTTTACACTTTTGCAGCATAGGTAGACACCAAACCTCAAGACTGCATCCAGGTGGATCCAAGACAATTCAAATTATCAACACCTTACTTCAAAACTCATATCTTCAAAAATCAGTATTCATAGGACTGTGATAAGGTTTCCAAGTAGATAGCATCGATGAAAACTAGTCACATTAACTACACATTCTGAAGGCTTGAAACAATATGCAAATATAAAGGACATCTAAATGCAAAAAAATCAGAGGCAGCCTTTAATGAATACATCCCTTAATGTTACACAATAATTTCAAAGTATAGTTTGTTTAGGCTAGATAGTCTAATAAGATTTTATTTCTTCAACTGCTGTAATTTAATTTTATGGAAAATTATCTCCAAAGCCAGAACTCATAAAAAAATTTAGCATACAAAAAGTTCTAGATAACCAGAATAAACCAGCAGTTATTTAAATAGTTGAACTTCACTATGTACAGGACAATGTGAGTTTTTTTGATTGTGTATTTCCTTAGTGGCAGAGAGTGGCATGGGGGCCAGAGCCCAGCACAGCTGAGATGTGATTCCCAGTAAATTTAATCCTTGTTTTCCCAGTCCCCTATCTTCAATAAACTGAACTAAATAAAACCTCCTCTGTGAGGAAGGTGACAGTCAACAGACTACAAACAAACTCACTGATCCCACTTCTTTTACACAAAGAAAACTTCTTCTTATCCCTTTTACTTCTTAGGCAAGACGTAGTCAGTACCTCAGACTGACCTAATGACAGCACAAAATTAACATCTTTGCTGTGGGAAATTAATTGTTTCCTTCTCTTTTTCATTCATGTAAATAGAATATATTCTAGGATTTTTAACCAAGAAAGAATTAGAAGAAAAGATGAACGGCAATGGAATGAGTGCATAAAAAACTTGGCTCTCTCTTTACAAATGCCACTTATATGAAAAACAAAGAATTATAGCATCTACATTTTTCTCATAATTTTTCTAAGAAGTTAAACATGGAAAAGAAACACAAAGCTTCAGTATAACCCAGGCTAAAACCTTTCTTTTAGTGACAAAGGTTTCAGAAAATGTATTCCACACAGTTTTTCAGAGATACATCCCTAGTACGAACATTTTATTTGTCCTGATCATCATAAATATTTGCATGCTTAATCCACTACTCGAAACAGCAGAGTGGTTTCTGAAAGTCGAACAGTAACGGCCTACAAAGTGAATGCATTCAAATCCCCTGCCACTAAAAATCAATAAACTGACCAACTTTGAAGCTGAGCTGTTTTATTACACAGTAACAAAATACAGAATTTTGTTAACCAACACGTAGTGCTGAGACCTAACAGGCTGTTAAGGGCAAGGAGAGCATATATCAGAATTCCGGCATTCAGAACTGTTGGACTTTTCAGTGTCGACACCCAGCGTGTCACTCAACAAACTGAGAGGCTGCCTCTTCCTCCTCCCATGAAACAGGTCTGAAGGTATCTTTCTGTTGCCTGTGACAAAATATCAACAAATTCATTCTATCCCATGGCCCCAGAGAAATAATTAAGGTACTGCTTCCATTTGATGGAAGATAAATGTTTCTGTAGGAAGACATGGAAGACAGATGTCTAAAACTGCTTAAAATTTCAGAGTGAAGTCAACATCCCGCGATGGGCATTCTGATGATGCTCTGGGAAACAGTAGGTTATTTATTTCATCTGGAAAATTTGTTTTCTGAAACTGTACCATTTACAGATCCATTTGTTTTGCATTTCTTCAATTGCCCATTTTATCTTGGCATATAGCACTAGCAACTTACAGCTTTGATTTGAAGTTCGATGGCTACCTCCACACATAGAATTACGTTAACACTTTTACTCAAGCCTCCATTTTCAGGTTTTTCATAGCCAGAAGGGAGAGAGCACTTAATGTTCTTGTCTGCTGCAACACTCAAGCTTTTCCCAAATTTAGTTGCTGCTGCTTGCTGCATTTGCTTTCTTTGCCTCATTAATTTCTGATACCTGCTGCATGGCTTATTGCACAATAACATATGCTCTCTGATATCCCACTTTCTCCTGCAACCTTTCCAAGTGCATTAAAAAAGAAAGCTATTTTGATTGTGGGTTACCTCTGGAAGAATTACATTACATTTGGCAGAAGCGTGAATACTCACTCAAGGCCAAATGCTATTTGGGCAACAGAGTGAAATTGAGTCTCACCTGATTTGATGGTGCATTTGTAAAGGTTAGGTGTATTTCAATAGCTAAATATGCCATATACATAGCATACTTTACAATTACTCTTTTTGCATGTTCTAAGATTGCAGTGACTCTCTCAGCTATCCTAACACTTTCAGTAAGTGTTTCTGATGCTCTATACCTTCACATACCCACGTTCAGACTTTTACATGGAAATTTGTGCATTTTTGAGCTTCTGTCTCAAAACAACTTTTAAAAAACCATGGGAGGGCCAGAGAGTTTAACAGTAATATGAAATGTTCTGAGAAACAACACACAGGTGTGCTATCACTTAGGAAGGCAAAAGTGAGACTGAGGCATCTGCTTGTGGGTTCAGTAGCCAAACCCCTAAATTGGAAGGGAGAATCTTCAATACCACTAAATTTTATGCTTTGTCAGTGAAAAAGGGTTTTCTTATTTTTCCACCCTGAATAAATATGCCATTAAATTGCAAAAACCTTTTTTCTTTTTAAATAAAAATATGCACACACAGACAAGGCTTCACTGCAAGCACTTGTCAGAAAACTGAACCTTGAATTTCAGTAACTTCAGTAACACACACAAAAGACCCTTGGTTTTCTACCATCATGGAATATAAAAGAGAGTTACAGATGCTTACTTTTGCCTGTGAGGGATTCTTGATACTAAACAGAGTTTACAGCCCCCCAACATACAGAGAGTACTCTCCTCTCACGGTCAATTTACAGTCTGTAAATATTTGCTGCACTTCCAGAGCTTCTGCCCAAAATTTTATTCAGGGCTGGATACTTCCAAAATATTTGAATTTTATCTCAGGTTCATAATTTCAATGGTTTTCTATTGCTAGAAATGTTAAAATCTGTCCTTCTAAAAGATTAAATATATATTTTGTCCTAGATGTAAAAAAAAAACCACTCACCCAAGCAAAATCTCTCTGAAACCGAAGATTTTGAGGATTTTTAAAAGTCATGTTTTGCCCAATATTAATACAGAAAAGATGGTTGTGAATTTTTCCATCATTTCTGACCATCAGAGTAGTAAGAGACCATGGCCTTTTCCATGATTCTTTCCCATGTGAACCAGGTTTTCAATCCTTAGAGAATAGGTACAGAAAGCTTCACAGTGCTGCCCATACCTCTCTTTACAAGCTCTAACTGAATCCAGCAACAAATGAGCTTCCTCCATAGCTAAGAATCCCATTCAAACCTTAAAAACCTTCTCAGCTAAAGCATTCATTCCCTCTGTAAGAGGGGAACCATTTCCATCCTCAAACAAAGCTGAAGGCTTTTCAAGACCATGATATTCCAGAAGAAAATGTTCTAAAGAAAAGGTGGTGAAATGAACTAGAATCTATTAAGGACAAGACAAGATAATTACGTAGCATGTACAAAGGAGATGGGATGTGTTTCATATTTTGCCATTTACAATCTTTGCTGGTTGTATACTTTAGCTGAACATTATATGAGAGATGGTTCACACACCAAAAGGCTTTTCTGATTAAAGAAGGAAAAAATAGCTAGAAATACTTCTCATGGCACGAATTTTAAGTTAAAACAACTAAACAGTAACCTTGTACGCAATTCATTCCCCGAAGTCACTGTAAAGTGTGTTGTGAGAGCATTCACCTTACAGTGACTGGAGGAACCAATGACAAAGCTTTTGACCCTTCCAACACTCCAGGGCAGCCTTCGTTAGCAATCACTTCTCCCCTTGCCTCCCTGCAACACTTAAAATAAATCACAGGCTGGATCCCCAGCCATACCTGTCTAAAAATCTAAAGGGAAAGTGGGATAAGCTCTAATATATATATGTATGCCACTAAAATACTACACAATCATATCAGTAACAATAGATGAAGGGCATTATTCAAGCAGTGCCACTATGTCCAAAAATCTAATGGTGCTACTGGACATACTGCTGGGGCAATTCCCATCAATAGTATGGAATATATTTTCACCTGTCTAAGAGCCACTGCTTCACCATTTACATTCCCTGCTTCAGGAGTTTTATTCAAAAGAATGAACACAGTATTTGAGGGTATAGGTTTCCACTCAAGAACCTCATCTTAAAATGTGGTTAAAATGAGAGGTTGCACTGTAAAAATGTTTCTTTTGTGGTAGAATCATATGTTCTCCATAAACCACAAAAACACAAAGGAAAGAAATACTCATTTAGCTCAGCATGAGCTGAAGAAGTTTCTGCAAATCTTGTAAATTCTATCAACCTAAAACACAACTTAAAACCCAATAAAACTGCAGCTGAAATACTTAGTTTGGTTTTTCATATCACGTCATTGTTCTGTCATATAAATTCTAATTCAGAAGTCCCTACTTTATTGAGACTCAAAGGTCAAGAACTCTTTGTCTTTCCCAAATTAATGTCAATCAGAAAAATCAGGACTGATCCATAATTTAAGCACATTTGATACAAAAAGAAGCAGATAACAAAATGCCCTTTTCCAATTATTTTCTAAGTAAAACTGTTACAGTAATGTTTTACTGAAAAGCATAGGACTATAAAATAAAACAGCAACAACAACTAAAAATGCCTAACTCATTAGAAAGTTGAACTTCAAAGTACTCAAAACAAGAAATAATAAAGAAATCTTTTCTCTCGCTATCACCTGTATCTCCCCCTTGGAGATGTTTTACTTCACTCCGTTGCTGTTCTTTCTCTGACCTACACAGAAATACCTTTGTAGCCCAGGTAACAGCACACCATAATTAGAGCAGCTATTCCATTAACTTCTTGCCATTGCTGTCTCCATTATCTCAGGGAGCTTTCTCCCCGCATACACACGATTCAGAAAAGGAGGCACGAGAAACAAGTTGTGAACTGTGAATGATGTACAATCAAAAAGGCTTCAGAACCAGCAAAAGAATGACAACTAAAGATGTTTGAAAATGGATAAGAGATTTACAAAGGGCATAAGAATTAGTTGGCCCCTGATGAAATGGGCCTAAGTAAAGAAAGTTTTTTCCCCTTCTCCAGAGTTGTTTGTGGAAGAACTGGCACTGCATTTTTACTAGAAAGTAAAATGCATAAATTAATGGAATAATGATCTAAGAAAAACCTTTTTTAAATACAACATTTTGCAGGAAAGCTGGCTCAAATATTTATACCACTTTATATAGAAAGCAAAGAATATTTTAGGGGGAAGATCATTCTACATTGGTTTTTTTCTCTATTATTTTCCTAATCATTCCTTCTAACCACTGCTAGAAACAAAACAGTGAGTTAGGAAGGCCCTGTATCTCACCCAGTATAATCATTCTTCTCAGTACAGCACACATGACCCTACTTGCCATGTGACTAAAGCAGGACACTTCTGTTCTGGTGGTTCATAAGTTCTAAACCATGAATTCATTATCTGTGTTTCTTCTGAGTTCACACAGACCCCACACTAGACCAATGTTAATTACTGGTATGAAAAAATAAATGCATCTTTGGCTGGGCTTTCTCCTTCCTTGTCATATTCAGCTCTATGACAAGCAAAATACTCAGCAATCAATCTACACCTAAAGAAAACCACTTATTATTTAGAAACGCAACATTTCTTACACTTTGATGCAATGGGCCTTTAAAAAAAATTTTTTTTGCACTGAAAAACTCATGAAATACCATATATATGAAGCAAATAATTCATGGCACTAAATAAAGTCTTAATTATATCCTTAAAAAATAGCTGTTATTAGTTCAGTTACCAAATACAAAGTCTCATACAGAACCTACTTTAACTACCCAGTACAGAAAAAGCCTCAAGAGTAATTAAGTTAGAGGCTTCATAGAGAATGGTACCTACCAAGTTTTCCATAGGGTTTCTCTGGCTCATCCCATGATCTCACAGGTCATAAGGCTGATGCTGCCAGCCTTCTGCAGGTGTGGGTAGAAGAATCACCAAAACATCTGTCTGTTGTCAGCAGGAGACAGTAGATAAGACCTCCTGCTCAGTCTTGGGATCCACTGGAGTTTATCCAAATGTGAATTCTTAACACAGCCTGTTTTCTTTTCACTGATTTCCAGTTAAAGTCTGAAAAAAAAGGTGGTATGCAATTTCCACTTTTGATACAAAGCTCTATAAGGAGCAGATCACTTAATCTGACTTTCCACTCCTTGACTGCAAAATGGCATTAAAATTCTGTGCCTTTGTTTAAGACAAAATAAGAGGTGGACACTCTTTTCAGAGTTATCTCCCCATACAGCTTTAACCCTTTCCACCAATAAGGAGAAATTAATACAGGTAGATATAAGTGATATAAGCAGATCTAAGCCTCCGCCTTTGCTGCCTCAGCTCTCCTGGTGACAGCGACAGGGAAAGGCAAAAGGCAAGAGAGAGTGAAAAAAAAAACCCCAAGCAAAAAAACCCACCATAAAGCAGAACCTCTGCCTTAGAGCAAAAGCCACAAGGTAAAAGAAGGTCTGCTTGGTAAGTATCTGAGTTGTATTCAGGATGCACAGTCACATCTCACACATCCATAAAGAAATCTCTATGTAGTCTAGAAGAAAATATTAACGCAGGTGTCGGTGGGTTTGTTTCCTACTTTTCAAGACATATCTTATAAACACATTTCTCTACAGAAATAAAAACCATCAAGGTAAGCTGGTTAGTTTATCAAAGAGTCAAAGACTAAGACTGTAGAAACAAAAAGCCTCAGATAAGCAGCACATGAATCCTCACTTTGTAATTCATATCCAAAATTTTGACTTAGATTCTGGATTATGCAGAGACTACAAATGTGATCTTTCCAGCATGCTCTGTGCACCTGCAGGCAAGAGTGATTTTCTGATTCTTTCTACCTGAAAAGAATATATGTGACAAGCTCTGAAAGAGTTCACAATTGCCTTTGAGAAGGTGGACATTAAAAAAAAAAGGAAAAGGGTTTCAGATCTCTGCACAGGATATCAACTGATGCTTATATGAGGTGGGAAGCTGAGGATTCTTGGCTGAAAAAATATACATTGGCAAAATTATTTGTATCACTTTGTGCATTGCTACGGAAGCATTACTGAAGCTCCCAGAGTGTACCTGCATTCTTTTCAGTCTTGCTGGATTTATAACAGAGATCAGACAACCTTCAGAATTTAACTTCAGATAATAATCTCAACATTAAGGGGCTTATGAAAAATATCACACCCTTTGCTTCTCTATTCACTGTGAGTTGTCAGTTGTATCTTTCTTGTTTCTGCATTTACTGCGATCACTGTTTCAATGCCCTCCTTCCCTCCTCACTGCTCTCTGCCAGAGCCAGCCGCAGCATTTCCCTAAAGAGCTGACAGTTCTCTGGTCCCCTCTCCTCTCTCACCCCCTTCTCCTCACACCTCCTCCTCATCCCTGCAATTTACACAACTAGATGCATAACCCACTTCAGTCCCTGGTTTATTTTCCTTCCTCATGGGTCTCTAGTTTGAATTTTCAAGTATTCTGGCATCTAAGCAAGACAAATCCTCAAATGTGTCAGATTATCTTGCTTAGTTTATAAGACACTGAATAGCTCGAGGGATTCCTAATGGCTAGAGAGCTTTTTGTTGACAGGCTGTGGTTTCAATACCAAATCACGTCCACGATGGCCTTGAGTCAGCTTTATCTGATGCTTGTTTCATGAGGATACATAATATGAGTTGTTGAGCTCAACATCCGTTTTTACAATAGAAGATGATCACAGCCAGCACTTCTGTTGTCAGTCTTGGGGGAAAAAAAGGCTGAGTGCAGGAATGGAAAGTCAGGGAATGCTTTACAGGTGCAAATATCCTTGAAGCAGTAAACACACACATTACTCATACTACATGATGCAGCACACTCTGGTGCCACCAAAAATTACCAGCTTGGTCCCAAAAGCAATACGCAGCTCTAAATACAGCAAGCTGGATTTATTAACCCAGGCACAACATCTCCCTGACAAAGGTGTACTTCTTCAAAACCTAATCTGAACCCTAAGCTCGTGTATTTCCCCAGAAAGTGCAGGCACACTTGCAGGTGTGAGTCAGTGCAGGGAGCATTGTCCTTATTTTGGGAGGACAGCTGCCTTCGGATATGCTTCGATTACCCCCACAGCAGCTTGGAGCTCTATCCTCACCAGGGCTCAATTCACCCAACACAAACAGTAGTATCACCTTTTCCTGAATAGCTAAAATATATGTTTCTTAATCCTTAAGACACATAAAAGAAACAAAAAAGACATTCTCCTAAATATTACCTAGGGTTGTTGAGATGTCCATTTGCTTGTGTAAGAATTTACTGTATCAAAAAAAGGCTCTCCTAAGTTCACCATCACTCCAATCGTGTTCGGTGTAACATCAGGTGTTAGGAAGGAGTACAGGCCACACAAATACAGAGGGACGCTTCCCTTGCTAATGCTCTCACCTTCAATAGTCTGCCCTTCCTAAACTTCTACACCTGCAGAATGCATCTGAACACTGGACTTAACAGCCACCAATGTGGCTACACATGTATCTGCAACATCCCTCTTTTTAAAATTTGGTTATATAAAAAGGCACAAGTGGCTATGTCAGTAGGTTTATATGTAAGTATTGAACTGTATATCAAGAATGGTAACTAGAAAACAACAGCAAAAAACCCCACAAACATCCAGCATAGCTTCTTAACTCAGAACAAATCAAGAAACTGGCTACAACCCACAGGCTCTTCCCAGTCCAGATCCCTTCACTTTTGAGAGACTGCCCAACAAAAGGGGGAACTGAATTAGTGTGCTAAAGAAGTGATGGTCTTGTCACTGGGCCAGAGTCAGTTAAACATGGGGGTGAGAGAAACGTGTACACAGCGGTTGGGAATTTTTTTAAATACTTTTCCCCAGTTAGAGTTAACTGGAAGAAGGCACTTTATTCAAAACAGAAAATTTTAGATCTCTCCTGAGGAGAGAGTGTGAATAGCTCACAGCTGCCTAAAACCTTCCTGTGAGGTGCATAAACTACATTTTTATTAGAACTGGATTATACTAGCTGCTATCCAGGAGGTTCAAATGCCTAACCACTGGAGACAATCAGAAGCACAGAAAGATCTCTGCATAATGAACATAAATATCCTTTCAAACAGAAAATCATAATCTACTCTGCTGTAATCAAGTCTATATTGTTGTATAAAGAATTTTAAGCAGAAGAGCAATAAAAAGGACAAGAAAAAAGAGGAACAAAAGAAATCTGAATGTGTCTCCATGATCACTTTGTTTTAATTATTTTTTCAATAAAGTAGTTATATATGATAATTTATTATTAGACAGTTTCATCTCATAAATATGATTCTAGAACTAAAAATGTTGTCTTTCATCTTCATGAAACTTCTGAACTTCTTTCAGAAGTTTCAAAGTGGGATTTCAGCCTCCATTTTTGAGACTAACTAGTGCCTGCAATCACACAGTCACTGTTTCTTGCCAGCACTATGGCAACTGCTTTAAACAAATTATAATCCTTTCAAACAAGGGCAAGCCCAGTGAAAAATTTCAGACCAGGTAAAGACTTGGCTATAAAAGATGCCTCAAGCAGTTCTGTATTTCTTCTTCCACTACTTGCTCCCCTTTTCTGTCATATAACAATTTAACTGGTGGTAGAATTTGTCAAGTGACGTTTCAATGCTAGAGTAATAATATCACCATTTTGAATTTTATATGCTTGCTTTGCAGTGCTCAGAAAAGAGGATCATACAGGAAGTCTGGGACCTACCCAGAAAAGGCGGACAAAAATGAGATTATTGAAAAAAATTCAGTAAATTCATATGCTGAGTATTCAGAGGAATGGAAAACATATTCGGTTATATTAATACAGAAAAATGCCAACTTGGTTTCTTGGCAGAAAAATAATTTTAGAGGTGTTCTCTTTACTGGATCCAAGGAGTAGGGATTATATAATATGGAATAGGATGAACAAAAACATCTGCTGTTGTTCCTAGAATGGGTCCTGCTTCCAAAAGAAAGCACTGATTGTTGCAATTCAATGTACTGTAAAATAGCCAGAAGAGCAGCTGGTAATTTTTATTACAAAGACTTGTCTACCATCACCCTAAGCATTTTCACACAAATCAATTGTTTATTGAATGACTATCTCGTGCTTGCTATTTATGCCTGTGAAGAACACATCTCCAGTAAGTGCAGTTTAAGGAGCATAATTAAATTTACTTCTTTTTCCCAACATTTCTGAACAGCACGTCCAAAGTATGCAAAGAATTTCTGCTACATTGCACAGCCTTTTTTAGGCTAGGTAGAGATAATTATGACCAAATGCAGAAGTGACTATTTAGGCAATTGATGAAAGTAGCAGTGATCTCTTCCCACTTGAATTTCATACTATAGTTGTGGAAAGTATCAAACCTTTCATTAAGGGATAAAAATTAGTCCAATGTAGAAGCCAGAAACCTAACAGTAATCTTCATTAAGGACTTATTTCTAAAGAAAATGTCAAAATAAAGCCTTTTTAGAAAAACAGTACGTTAAAAAAAACACAAAACAAATACAAACAAACAGAAAAAATGTAAGCCAAAACTGAAGTTTAGGTCAAGCTAGCAAGGCATGAAAGTCTAAGTAACATACTAGATAAGTAAGCTGCATTGCAAACTCCTGAACAATCCTTAGTCATCTATCCATCCTGCAAGTGTGGCAGTATTTCCACTATCCTGTTAGTGACAAATCCAAAACCCAATTTAAAACAAAGAGGTGTAACCCTATACAGTTTATGGATTTTAAGAATATGCTGGAAATGCTGCTGAAAGGAAACTTTGCAGAAAAAAACTGAGACACAGAGAGAGGGGAAAGGAGAGAAATTTTGGCACAAAATAAAAATGTCTTAATAGTGAGACCCACTGGCCTCTGGATTGCTTCCCCAAGATAAATTCTGAAAGCCTCATCACTTGATTAGTTAAAATAAAGCACTGGAAAATATACATCATAAATATATCAAGGCAATCTTGCAGTGGATGAGATTGAACTGAATGGCATAATACATATTTTTCCAATTCTAATTTCCATGACTATGAAAATATTGCATTTAAAATGGAAATTAATGGCACATACAAAGTTGAATAATTTATTATCAGTTTTTATGTTGCCTAAACAACCCAGTATATCATTTTATTAATACATGCAGATCCTGCCAGAAACTAATCAACAAAGAGACGGAAAAAATATTCTAAAAAAAATCAGTTACTTCTTCAATAATTTAATAGCTATTTACAGTCATAAGACACAAGTAGAGAGTAATAAGGAACAGCAGGTTCTACAGCTTGTTAGAAAAAAGCAAAACTCAACTTTGAGAAGGGGAGGAGGGGGAAAGATACATAGAATTGCTATAATATTAAGAAAAAGCAGTCCTAGATGTCAGACGACAAACTCAAGCAACGTTAATTGATTCAAGTCTCATGTCTTTGAAACAGGGGCATTGGCTATATAAATGCAACAGCACAGTGCATATGCAGCCACTGGAATCTAATTTACAGTCATCGAATCCACCTAGTGCTGATGCCCATATCACTGAGGGAGATTCCCTAGAGACAACTCAGTATCCCACACAGAGATTCAGGGGGAAAAAAAAAGAAGGGAAAAGAGAAAAAAGTAAGGAAGAGAACTCTCCTTTCTTGAACTGATACAGAAAAGAAGAAAAGCAAAGATGAATTTAGCACAGTCAGAAGCTAAAAGGGATCATTTTAAGCGGCCTGTTACTACTACTACCTAGAGACACGAGGATGCAAGCACCACTTAGCTGCACCAACACCATAATATTAAAAAAAAAAAAAAGAAGAAGAAAAACAAAAGAAATCCTAATGAGATAAAGGCTGGATACAACTACACAGCAGCTGGTACTCAATGCCCAATATTATTGGCCTTAATACAAAAGAGAAAACCACTTCTTAAATAATATACTACTTCATTTACAGTACGTACCTGTGACAAGACTCTGTATGTTTTGAGCACTCATCACCTCTGTATCCACATATATAAACTCTTCAATCAGGCTCCACAGTAGATTCCTTGACAGAAAGGAGTTGAGCCCACTGCTTCGTGTTTGCCTCTTAACTAGAAAATATTTTTCTTTAATCACTTAGACAATTATATGCTGTGGAGACTCCAAAATGACCTAGTTTTAAACACTTCCCTCTCATCAATAAGGAGAGATGAATGCGAGAGGATCTAAGTGAAAAAATAACAGTTTATTAAAGAAACAAACAGCAACAAACAAGATAACAGCAATATCCTCTGGATATGGAAGTGCTGAATCTCGTGGTGTCCCCAGAAACAAAGAAAACAAGATGGAGAAGAAGCCTCTCGCCCAAGTTGGTGGCTGCAGTAGCAGACCACATGGCCCAGAGGACAAAGACAACATGGTGGTGAAGCCCTGCTTGGCTCAACTTTCTCCCTGAAACAAAAGAACGTGAAGGTAGGAGTTTACAAAGCTTTTCCGGTGACAGATATAGGGTGCTGGACTTGTCTGGGGCAGCTCCAGACCTGTGGTGGCAATTTTTCTGCTGGCTGAACCTGGTTGGTGTTGGCACTGCAGTTCCATGTCGCTGCTGCATCACGGGAAGGAAGAAATGGTCCCACTGAGCACTGAAAACCCCCCAAAACCCCAAAAGAGTCAAATATACAAAAACAGAAAAAAAGTGACATGTTTACCTCTCAAAGAAGTGACAAAGTCCAAAAGACTGGCTTAGTGGCATTCTCTGTCTCTGAGGCCTTCCTACAGCAGCCTTGCAGAAAGCACTGAATCTTTAATGTTCGCAAATCATTTGCATTTAAACCAAAAGTTTCCTTATAATTCAGCAGCCTTTCAGCATACAGTAGTCCAGTGGGGCAATTATGTAAAGGCATCCACTCTGTTTTGACACTTCTTTTTATAGAAAGAAGATACAAATATATAAAAAGAAACCAAATATTTAAAAAAATCAACAAGGAGCATTAACCAACACCAGCACTTCTATAACTTCACTCTAAAAACATGGCACTTCTGACATTTCTGTCCTCATTCAATGCAGTGTGCAGAGTTTATTATCCCATGTTGCAAAGATAGATGCTGTCCATGAAGTGAAACAATGCCAGATTGTCAAATACCTATTTAGATTACATAAATTACACCTCCCTCCCTGCTGCTCATCAAGACAGTATTGCACACTCTGGAAAGGATGCGTGTGATGATATTTTGCACAAATGGAGCACACTCATGCTTCCTGCTTCACACCCCAGTAGTCTGATTAAATAAAGTTACTTCAGATGTCATCCTTCAACCCTCAGTTCTCATATTCTGAAGAGCCTTCTTGCAGGCTCTCCTTCTACCCTTTCTAACCTCATTTCCCTTTGCACACAGACATATGTTACTGTAGGGACTGGAGGACAAGGACAAAAGCCCTAAGCATGCATTAAATTAGCTCATTTTAAATTTAGAGTTGCATGGACACACCCAACTATATAAGACTTGGTCTCAGGGGCAACATTTTGTTCTGCCACAATGTTCCATTTTCAGTGTAGTACATTTCCAAATGGCAGTTCCATCTCTAACCTGGTATCACAGATTTATAATTAAAGGAAAATATTTCAAGAAGGATACAGATTTTTTTTTTTTTTTTTTTTTAAATAGTGAAATGGGCCTATCTTGTGATGGGTAGAGAAGGGAACACCTATCAAAGTATCGACAGACAAATTTTTTTTTTTTTTTTTTTAAAGTCAGGATTATACTTCAGTCAAGCGTATCCCATCAGAAGGCATGGGATGTTCCAGTAGCAGTCCCCCCAAAAAGACAAGCTAGAGAATTTGAATGGTTAAATACAAATATACATATCTAACATACACAAACACCAGAAGTAAACACTTTTTAATGCAAAGCTGATTTTTTTCCTCCAGACTTCTGTAGCCACTGAGTTGCCAGAACTGCAAACAGTTCCCAGCAAGCAAAATGTGAAGAAACCATCTGTCTCGCTCAGAAAAGTTTTAAGTCTGCCATATTGTAGCTTTAAAACTGTTCCCACAGACAAAGTAAGCTTAAAAACTGGTAATTGCAGTGTCGCAGTTGTGGCAACATTCAAGTTGGGGGTGAAGTGGTGCTTCCATTGTTTTGTGATGTCGTCAGAAAATAACATTTGGACCAAAACTCCTTATGCTTGATCTCCTTGCAGCTATTTGTATTTACAGATTTCTGTTTGTTTGAAGGAACAGGGAGAATTCAGAAGGGCAGAAGGGTAAAAAAGAAAAATGAAATGAAAACAGTAGGTTGCAAATGCAGCTTTTATCCTTACGGTTAGCATTCCCAGAGCTTTTAAGTCTAGAGGAGGTAAAATTCCTGGTTGGTTACATTCTACCCTCATTGTTAATCCTACTATGCTTCTCTGGACAAAATTCAGACTTTTGATTTCAAAACTGGAAAGTGACTTCTGTTTTTAATGTGACATTGTGCTTTTAACTTTATTTTGATGAGAAAACCCAAACTTTAGAAAGCATCACACTACTTACAAAAATTTATCATAATTTAGCATCACAATTTTTGATGTAATTTTAGAAATTATGCATCTAGGACTAGAAGTAATGAAATCTCAGCTTCCAATCACACAAATTTTATGATGCTTCACTTAATTTCTTCAGCCAACCTGCTTGTGAGAGACAGGAAGGATTGCTGGCTCGAAATATTTCATGTGTGTGTTTAGGGGAAGAGGCAGATCGGATCTTGCTCTGGTGAGGCAGTGCACTGCCCCATACAGCCCATCCTCTCTGGGCCTGTATCCCAGCCCCTGCAGAGTGCTAATCCCTGGCAAACTGGAGGCAGTGCTCCACAGTCACCCCTGGACCCTCCAACCCAGCTCCTGAGTACCAAATGACCAGAAGTCCCACCTGGGGAAAGGGCTCAGGAAGGCCAAGGGGTATTTAAGCCTGAAGACAAGGCAAACACAACCCTACCTCCTCTTGAAATTTCTATCAGCTGGACACCACTGGAACCAGGAGTGGTAGCTATGTTTTTTGTTTTCTATATCTTTTCTGTCCTTTTTTTCTTTCTCCTTTTTCTAATTACCTCTTCTCGGAATTTTTGAGTAACTTAAAATCAAACGGACTTAGGGTTTGCAGAGTTGAATGGGCTAAATTAATGCTCTGAGAAGTGTTTTATGTTGATTGAATGCTGCTGTAAACCTTTTGCCAAAGTTCTCTGATTTTCTGGGGTTGCCATTAAAGTTTTTTGTTGTTTTGACCTCCTGAGAATATCTTGTCAGTATTTCTCCCATGTGTCTAACTCAGAGTATGCAAGAAACCATAAATCCCTTTTCAAAGTGTCATCAAGTGAGTTTTTTGGGGCCTTACACTGCTAAACCTATTGACAAGTTAAAATGGCAAGGTAAATTACTTACTTGACATATAAGGATAATATTAATAGTTTATACATAGATGGTAATATCCATGATTTCTAAACATCACCACAATGCAATTGCTCCACACTTTGCATGAAGTCCACTGATTTAGGTGCTCCTGAACAGCAATATATGTTACTATTGCTCCTGAACTAGCAATATATGCATTAAGAAAAAAAAACCAAAGACAGAGCAGTCTCTCCAATATAATAGCTACAGCAACAGGCAAATAAAACTCAGCATCCTATTGATACAGGAATGTTCACACTCTATTAAGTGTTTAATAGTTAATTTTTGGCTTGTTTGTACCATTGTGCCTTAAGTTAAGGCACCCAGCAGAGTTACTCTGTAAATGATCTTGTAAATACAGCTCTTTATTTTTCTTAATATTTATGCATTCATGTGGTGTAATTGTAAAATAAAGTCCTGTGCTGTGGAGAATACACCCCAGGGGATGAAGATAAGGTAGTAGATGGAAATTTAACTGTGAATTTCTTGATTTGTGTAAAATAAAATATCAGTTTATACTTAAATCTGTAATTGTTTTTAATTGAGAAAGACAAATTACTGAGGGATAAAGTGCCTTTTAGCACACAATAAAAACAATAGATATAAGTACTTTATTTTGAAACTATGTCTCTGCTGGTTTTCATTGAAACTTCCACCTAGGGAGACTACTGACATTTTCAATCTGCTTTTTGAAAAGTGAAGAAGTTTTCATCGATTATACCACAAAACGTGAGGAACTTTCATGGCTCGTTAAGTCAAGTTGTATGTTTGCGAGAAGGTGAGAAATTCAAAAGAAGCTACTGCTGATATTTTTAAGCATAAGTGACATCTTCTTGGTGCTTCATTGCTATTCTGTTTAGCCTCTGGTAAGTTACGGAGCATGCTATTAGGAAAAAGCAAACTATTAGAAAGAGCGAGGTGGCACAATTATGTGAACAAGCACTTTAAAACTTGTCATGTAATTTGCTCTCCCACTTGTCTTTTCTTCAGTGGAGAGAAAGGAACAAGAGAAAAACCTTGCCTGAAAACTGGCACTCAGTTTTAACAGCTAAAATTATATTCTTGGCAATAATTAATATTCTAATGCAGGGTTACTTCCAATGCACTTTCATTTATATAAGGACTTAGTCCATGCACTTTCTCCCCTATTACCTCTAATGATGTTTCCACTGTGAACAAGCCCTCAAGTGGAAAAGCATCTATCCTACAGGAAATACAGGGAGAAAAGCATAACATCATTCTGAGAAATGAAGAATTACCCATCCCATAAGATTATGGAGACCACAAAGAAACATGCTACTAAATGCCTAGGGCACAATGATTAATACTAGTATAGTCTTTGCCAGCATCTTCAAAACTACTTTCTATCATGGATTATTTGGACTTTTTGAATAACACCATGATTTTTACATGGAAGAAGAAAAACAAACAAACATAACCCAGCCCAGAAAACCAACACTAAGTTAAATATGCATAAGAGCCATTTCAGTAAACAGCTGCATCACAGGAACATGTGAACAGAAAAGAAAATCTTGAGGAAGACATTTGAGAGTCAAAAAACCCCAACTGCTAATTTCTGACAACTTAAAATACGTCATGACATGCTAACTAGTAATCCCAAAAGCAGATGGATGAAGCTGTGACAAGCTAACATGATAGCCCTCACTTCATGGTATGGGCAAACAGCCACTCACAAAACCTGTCCATTACTCTTCCCTACATCTACCAACTTTTCATCCCCTCCCTGTAACGCACCTTCAAAGATGTGTGCCAAGCTCTTGATGACATTTATATGGAAAAAGACATTGTTTTCAAAGGTAAAATTTGTCCACAAAGAAAGAGGGGCTGCCTACTTGGAAGAGGTGGCAAAGCAGACTGCAAAATTACGAGTTTTTTTTAAATAAAAGTATGTTACTGTTAAAGTCAAGTGCTTAATGTTTTAAAATAGTGACAAGTATCTTGTTGCCCTTCACGGTGCATCACAATTGATCTTGTATCTTAAAGCGATCACTTTGTCTGAAAATTTTATGAAGAGAATAAAAGGGAGACCAGCTTTTAGAGAGGTTCTTTTACATTGGCTTGGGTTGTTCCCTCCATTTAAATATGTTTTGGCTTTTTATTTAACAGAGCCTTCTACTTCTGAAATATGACAGTCACTGAGCAGGGTGATACTGTGTAACTGGCAACACTGAAAAGACACGTTTTAGTAAAGAATAAATTCTTTACCTTAGTAAAGAATACTAATAGAGAAAAGAATATTTCTCAACAAAAAATAAATAACTTTAAAAAACAATGAAGAAAAGGATGACTCAATCATGGGATAATGATACACGCTACATCAAATATGTTAATTGAAGGTTTGTCATGACCACTGAACAGCATTCATTGGAAATATCTTCAGACATTCAGACTGCTAAAAGTAGAAAATGATCAAGAGGAAAGAAAATTGTAAAGGAATGAAAATCAGTAGACTTTACATATTAAAATATAACAGTAGTGCTCACAGCCTAGAATGGCAGGCTAATTTTGCAAATTAGACTGGTTAGTTAATTGTGCACTTCAATGTGCCAAGCATTTTTGAATAATATTAAAAATGATCACAAGTTTGATAGGAAATAAAAATCATCTAAGACTAACTTAAAGGCACACATACACAAGACAAAGACAACAGAAGCCATCTATCAAACACAGACCTGTATTGTCTATATCACAAGTCGTCTGTGGTTCAAATTTGACCACAGGTTTAAAAATAAAAATTATTTTAAGTGCTTTTATATCACATGATAGAATCTGACCTGTAAAACATGAAAAGCAGCAAACACAGTTATGACATTGAATAATGAGAAAATAACAACTTGGGGGAAAAAATTATAGATATTTATGCATATACACACATATATATAACATGTAGCATCCAGTACTGTAAAATTACACCACATGTACACATTTCCTTGAATTTGACTGGCGTTACCTGCAAATGTAGCCTTCACAATAAGATACAAACATGATTTTAAAGCATACTGCAAAATTTACTATCATTGTTTTGGGACAAGTTGCCAGAGACAGAAAATATTTTAATTCTTAGTGACTGGAATTTGGAAATGCTACAAAGAAAGATAATGATATACTTTAAAGATGTTATTAAAGAATAACATATGCACCAAACCCACATATTTCAGGCATTTTCTAAGTTTCTTACATTTAAACAACCCTGGCATCTGCTCATTACTACAGAGAATGAAAGGCTGCTTTTCTGCAATGCCCTACAGTACACAGAAAACTGTATTTCAGAACAAAGAATGGAGGAGAGAAAATTTCTGAAAAAAAAAGCGTTTCAAGAAATGATGTGGCTGTGACCGCCTGGGAACCTTCAAGATGGATAAACTAATCAGATCTGGATATAGCAAAATCAAAAAGGATTCCTAATGAATGCTGAAAACCTGCTTACAATTAACCAGGCAGGAAAATAACCACTCTGTAAGTGATAGGCTCGATATGCCTGTCCACGTGAGGCAGAAGACATGAAAAAGATACTAGCAAACTGCTCTAAATAAACTGATTCAAAATTTCACATCACCAGAAGGTGGTTTCACTGAAACTAAGAAAGAATAATATTAAAAGAAAGAGCTTATCAACATGAATGCAAATAGCTTTTGGAAATCTTTTTCACAAGGTATAACGGGGGTCAAGTGCTTAAAAGGATTAAGAATATTAATGCAAATGTACAGAGATAATGAAGGAATGCAGAATTACAATAGCAATTTGATTTGTGTTTACTTCATGCAAGGAATTTTTCGTCTTCTAAAACTACAATAGTATAATTTCTACATGTATTGGAAAGCCAACTTTTTTATTTTCCTGTGTTAAAGCAATGCTAAACGCAACAATTAAGAAAAAAAAACCAAACTGCTGAGAGTATGCTTTGCAATAAAATGAACAAGAGATGATCTGAACGTGGAATAAAAGAAATACATCACATGCCTATGAACTGCTAAGATTTCCAAATAGATTCTTAATGCAGAGATTCCTGGACAGAAGGAGACTGATGCAGAGATTCCTGAACAAGATACCTGATGTCTGTGATGCATGAGATCAGATTAAATTAACCAGGAGGTCCCTCTCTGTCTTTAAAACTTATCAATATTATTAATTCTAGAGCTTTATAGATGCATATTGCAGGAAGACATCAAGGATTTTGCGTTCCCTACTCTGGCAACATATGGCATACATGTGACAGGGAACTAACCATCAATTTTCTCCCAATATTCATGGGCATGAGGAATTTACAGTAGGACTAAGTATTGGATATGATTCTGTCCTGGTCCAGCAAAAGGATTTTTCAGGATAAGGAGGATAAGATGATCTAGGCAGTATTACAGTCATCCCAGGAACTCAAACTGTGACTGAATTGCCAGTTCATGCCCACTCAAGAGCTATTGAGCCTGTTCCCCTCAATCTGCTGACTTCTAATAGTTGCAGCCAGCAGTCTAGGCTGGAGTTGGAAAGTACTGAGAGAATGACCTCAATATCACTTAACAATCTGCTGTTAAAACACATCATATTTTATGCTGATTTACTATAGAGTCATTTTCAAACTGGGTATCTACACTAAGCTCTGAAGGTCAAGTTTTTCAAAGGTGAAGATTTTCAAAAGCACCTTAATGGTTTCAAAGCACATGCACATTTTTAAGCACCTAAATAAAATAATTTCGTTTTCATACTAGAAAAGAAAAAGTTCATCATTACTCTCCAGAAAATGTAGGCTAGTGCATACGAAAACAAAACAAACTAGGAAAATTACCACAGAGCAGAAGATTGTGCTATTCATGTATTTTATTCAAGCTAATTACTCATGAAATCAACAACTATCTGCAACCTACTATAAGTTAAGGCTTGGGATATGCTGAATGTGGCTTGGGGGGGCACAGGGAAGAAAAAGTTTCAGAATGTTTCTTTTTTGGTCTGAAGCTTAGCTTTGGTTTTACGTCACCTGAAGTGTTGTGAAGAACACAGTTTAAAACATCTGAGATTAGTAAGACATTAAATAGTACACAGATTTAGTTTTAAGTGCATACAGTCCTTGCAGTCCCTAGTAGAAACAGTTCAGCAGCAAATCAGAATAACCTGAGTTATGATTACTGTTTGTGTAACTCACTACATTCAGAATGGAAATACTTTGGGGAAGAAACAGGCTTACATAAAGTACTTATATAATTAATCCAGCATCCATTAAAGACAAGTTCCCCACAGCGTATTACTCATTAGCATGTTGTCTAGCCTCGATCCTACATATATCAACTGCTCAGTTCCCAAGAATTTCCCCTATAGGGATCTTTCAGACTAACTATGAAACCATTACCAAGGCTTTCTTCATCACATTACAAGGCAGTTTCAAGTAATTGTAGTATACATTCTGAAATATATTCTGATTACATTCCTTCGGTTTCACGACTCTCCTTACTCCCTGTTATTATTACCCATCAGAAATCACTTTACAAATCTATGGGCGAGGGCAGGAGGGGGCAGTCTGTGAATTTTTCACATTCTTAAATCTACATTTAAACTTACATTTAGAGGGTGGAAATTCAGATAAATTAGCCTAGAAGGCCATCTATTGTGTTTCTTGGATATGACTGTGACTCTTCAGAGACTTCCAGATCTGAAAAAATATAATCTTAACTAGATGGGTGGGGTAGGCACAGAGACACTTTGAATTCCTGTCATAAACTCAGTTTAAACTGATATCTCACATGAGAGCTTTCCTTGGAACTTTTTCTGGTTTGTTTGCAACCATAGCAATTACTAGTGCTTTTGGGAAGATACTCATCGAAGGGAAAATACTAAAAAAAAATACACCTTTTTTTTTTTTTTTAAATAGCTCTTACTATAAAGGGTAGGGCTGTATTCTACAATAGGCATTTCCCAGGATGTAAGGTAACAGGAAGCAACCCTTCATCCATCTCTACCCATGCAACACCGCTATCTCCTATTAAAAGCTTAAATCAATTCAACCCACAATTACAGCGTAGACGTCTCAACCAAATAAAAGCTGCAGAAAATGTCAGGAGGCAGCATGAAGTCAGTGCTGATTAGTCAAGGATTTTTCTGTCTAACAATATGCAGGCTCCTTAGCAATGCACAACATACAAATCTTTCTTGCCTTGCTGTGAAGAATCATAAGGAATTGGCACAAACTCTTGACCTAACGTCAGTTAATACTGAGTGAACCCATTTCCATCCTTTAACACCTGCTGATAAAATCTGATACTGTCATGTATAAGGCAGAAGACGTGTCTTGTCTGAGAGGTGATGAGAGCTGCGGCATTCATCAGAAAAGATCGAGCTCTTGGTCAGACCTCTAACAAGCAAATATTGATGGGAAAATGTGTGTTCATTACTGGCTCGCTCATTGCTGAAGGACTAAAAGAAACAGTACTTACCGGTGATTTTTAACATTCTCAGGCAGTCACCAAGTGGACTGGTCAGAAACATCTTAAGTACCACAAATCCCTGCTTCGAAAAAGGTACATCTCACTGATGTTACCCTCTCTAGCACACACCACTGAACTAAAACCACCATGCAACCAAAAACCTACTCATTAAAATAATGTGATGCACACGCTTGGTCTTTTGGTGTGGAAGAAAAGAAATAATAGACGATCTACCTGCATAACATAGGGATAAATTAAATACAAAATTTAATCTTCCTACTATTTTAATGCCTCTCCTCCAGTATCTCTCAAAATTCTCTCAATCTTCCCCCTCAGAAAGAGCAAGTGCATTAATGGATGAACCATCTTCTATGAGATTGCTACAGTAAAGTATAGAGCATGGCACAGGCACTGGCTCTGGAGCTTCCCACAGCTCCTGCAAAACAAATTTTAATATTAAAAATTTAACCTTTTGAATAAATAGCTTTTTTCTATAGGAAAAATCATGTAATCTGACAAACTACAAGAAAGGAAAAAGGGTAATCTATTTCTTTCTTTAAAAAACAAATTATACATCTGAGTCTAATTTTCTAATGTAAGAATAAAAAATCCCATTTGAAAAACGTTGGTCAGTCAAGGGAAGCATGTCAAGGACACATTAATTTCAACAAAACTTCCACCAAGAAAGTTTTACTTTGACTTACTGGTCAAAGGCAACTGGAGAGGGGCAAAGAATGGGTGTCTCCTGTTTGAATGGAAAGACTGGCAAATCCAGAGGCTGAAAGGCTTAGAGGAAGGATTTTCTGTCCAATTTTCTAGTCTATGTATTGGCCTTTGAGGTAAGTTTACAGCTAGGCAATTTTTTTTCACTTGAAATGACCAATCATGCAATAATATTTAAGTATTTCAATTTAAAGTAATGAAGAAAATGCACTGTTGCAGAGTAAACAGATTCCTTGCATGGCAAATAAAAAAGAAGGGCAGAGGAGTCACAAGATCTGGATTAGAGAGATTTGCTCTACTTTGCTTATCAATACAATTCAAATAACAAGGGTTATTTAATAATTGTCAAGAGTTTGACAATTTGCCTGGCCTCAAAATAAAAATGTAAATAATAATTGTATCAATAAAAATTACATCAGACACGGTTAGAAAGTGAGGATTGTCTGTATGGTGGAAATTACTGTGCACCATGAACCAAAACAGAAGGCGGAACAGCTGATCTTCTTTTCTGACTAAGAATATGCTACTCTATGCCCCAAAGCACTGAAAATCAAGATTGGAAGAACTCGTTAGCTCTCAGCTTAGCTGTGTTTCCCCTGATCTGATTGCCTTCTTGTCTAACACAGCAGAGAGCTTCCAGCTACTGCCAGCCTTAAGTGCTGTTCATGAACTCTTCTTTCCCTTCTCTCCAAGACTTCTCTCTCACACATGCTTCCTCACTGTGAGAGGCGACTCTGACAAGCTAAAGACCAGGAATGGCACTATAAAAAGCTTTGTGAGTTTTGTTCCTGTCTCACAACACCCTGCACCTCCCCAACACATTTGACAAAGTTAATCACAGTGTTGAGCAAGCAAAAGTAATTTATTCTTCAACAAGACTACATAGGATCTTACACAATCATATCATCACTTCTCAGACTAAAATTAAGATGCAAACAGTACAGAAAGAATGCACTTTCCAAGAGCAGGTTATAGAAAAATCTGTCCATCTAAATATTGCAGGAATGTAAATAAGGTTCCCACAATAACCTTTGGGGTTTAGAATACTGAATAATTATTCAGCTTTATTTTCAGATTTGCTTGACCCAGGTTCTGTTACCCTCCTAATCTAAGTGCTAGACTTAATTTATGTTCTTCATGCTCTGAAAACAGAAGGTAAGTTCTGTCAAATAAAAGATTACATATTCAAGATTTTCACCTGAAACTATATATTGGGATTGAGAAATATGTCTGTGTATACAGTTTTTTCTTTCTTTTTTTTTTTAGTGTATATTTAGTAATAAAACAGTCTTAACGTCTATCTCATCCATGCTTCCTCCTTGCTAGTTTAAAGCAGAAATAGGTAGTGAACTTGAAAAAACACAGCAGAACAACATTTACACGGATAATAACTTTCTGCTAAGGTAATTTACATTAACCCTAAATGGCTAAGTATCTTACGTCAGTCTCCTGAAGAGCTATGCTGCCATCTTTAGGTGTTGAAAATACACTTCAGCTGTTTAAGAGCTTCGGAAAGCTAATGCTCTATTTAAAACCAACTTTCCTGCGTTTCTGTATCATTCAAGACAGTAACTCTCCTCCCCTTTCTCGTTGTCGCTACGTACATAAGTAATTTGGATAGAATCATTTGTAAAATATATCAACAACGAAAGTGTCACAACATTTAACACTGCAATGAAGTCTTCTCGCTCAGCTTGTCCACATTTACATGCATACAGTCAAGGCATATTTTTTTTCTTATAGATGTGATCATGTCCAGATACATTTGGTACTAAAGTGTAATGAAAAGGTCATTGTGAAACAGGCGAATAATCACAGCAATCAGCCAAACAAATACATGCACATAAGAATGAGCGTTTAATAAAAATGAGGCATCAACATAAGTTTTTGCAGCAGTTGTTAACCGCCCACCAAGGAAAGCATGCAGCCAGGGAGCTCCTATCTAATCTACCCTTCCATGATAACCCTGCAGTGCCTGTGCATCCATCAATATTTATAAATTCTGCGAATTTCAGTAAATTCCGTAAATTCCTGATACTGGCTGCCATATTCTTCATGCTAACAATTATCTGATGGATAAAGATTCAGTGAGTTATTTGAAATTAGTAACTGCTTAAAAAAAAAAAAGGAAATTAAGGTTGTTATTTCTTTTATTGGTAGAGCAACCTATTTTCCATGTCTTGCTTTGGTCTGTTTTTTTGTTTGTTTTTTTTTTTTTAAATCAGACCACATGCACTTAGAGAGAGCAAGACCAGCAGCTGGCAGCAGGGATCCCAGAATACTTAAGAAACATGGAAGACACATGCTCAGTTCTTTTCTTTCCTAGAACCAATATGTTCTTAAATTCTAATTCTAGGACACAAAATAAACATTATGAATTATTCTTGAGCAACTAAGATGCTTGATTACTTGCAGTCACCTTAGCTAAAGAAAACATTGGAAAATATGCCCAGCTTAATAGATTTTTGTTTGGGCTTTAGTAATGTCATGTGTTCGGACCAAAACCCCTGTACATCATTCAAGGTAATGAGACTTTGAATTCCAAACTTGACTTTACAAGGCTGTGTCATTCTATTTAAGTTACGTTTCCTATAGGAGCAAAATTTTAATCTCTATTTTCTTTTCTTACTTGTGACATACACTGCAAGAAGTTAATGCTGGATACACTGCAGGCTTCAGTGCTTTTCAGTTGGTTGCAATCATCCTCTACTAACTCACCGCTGTCTAAAACACACTGTGCTTCGTATTGTAGAATGTTCTGGTCCTAGTCTGCCATGGTTAGCCTAAAAAATGGTAATGTTGAAGATTTTACTTGGGGGTGAAGTTCTGGTGGGGATGAACGTCATTATCCCCCACCCAATGGGTGCATCTGCTCTTCTTGGAGCTCTGACCAGCATCTACTCTCTTCTCCCGCTATACAACCTTTCTAAAAGGAGGAGTGAAATTTTGAAAACAAAAACCAACTTGTCTCTTTCACAAAAGTTTCACAAGTAACATAAACTGAGTTTATGTTACTCAGTGCATAAACTGAACGTGAACTGAAATCCCAGAATGGAAGGTTCAGCTTTGAAAGGCTGAGCTATCAGCACAGCTCAACAAGGGATGGAGGGGAAGCCTGGAAGGAAACACGGTGGTGAAGCCTATATCAAAACAAGAAATGCTATAAAATCCATTCCAGGATCCCCACGTAACATTTATTTTATTAAATAAACATTTATTTGTTTCTGCTCTCCTTACAGCTTAAATGCCAATGTTGTACATAAGCTGTACACATTATTTCACTGATGTAGACCTGCTCAGCTGCTGTGTGCCCAACTGGTTTTAATAAGATCATGCAAATCTGGATAAAATCTCTTGAAGAAAGAGGAACGTGCAATCAACACACAGAATGTAAGGGTGTTTAATGAGATTTTGGTAGCATATTTTCTCAACCTTGAGAGGCAAAGGTTCTTTAAAGCCATTTTTCACCCTTTGAATGTACACACTGCAAGTTATTATTACAAAGCAAGACAGGGGAATCTTATTTGATACACTTCATTGTACTTTATATTAAAATTCAGGAATTCTAAGCCTTTTTAATGCATAGAAATGTGAAAGAATTTACATCTTCTACTTAGTAATCAGCCATGTTATTGTCTGTTACCCTTAGCTGAATCTGATGTCAGAAGCAATACCCTTATCAATGAATCACTGGGGATGAAACCAGCAGTTTTTACTCATGCAGAACTACCACTGACTCCAATGTCTACAAATTGCTGCACCAGAAATATGCAAAGCTACACAATTATCTAAGACCTTTGCCAAAATTATGCCCAAGAAGCATACTTACTTCTTTTTTAATATACATGATAACATTCTCACTATTTTTAAACACATTTAAGATATTAAATCCTTTGTTATCAACATTAAAGGGATCTTTGCTTAAATAAAATTGATCTCTTCCTACTGAATTTCTAATCCCATTTAAGTACTTTCTTCAATGAGCTTTCTATTCTTAGACTTTTTTGAGATAATAATTGATACCACCACAGCATCTGACACACTATGGCATCATTTCCCCCAAAAATCTTCATCTCTAAAAAAGGAAAGAACTGGTTTAATTTACAGCAGATTGGAACTGAAAGATACAGGTATGGCAGCGCCTGAAAAATACAATAATTACTGTTTGTTTTGTATTTCATTCTAGAAAGTGCTATTAGTCCTCCATTATTTAAACTATTTAGGAGTTTTTTTAGATGAGTATTTGCCTGCAGCTAAAAGATGGCAAATCCTGGCCACAGGAACAAGAAAAAGGCATGTAACACATAGAAATCACCAAAATAAGAGGAGCTTAGAAAGCCAAGACACATGTTCCAACCCATGGAAGAAGAAAGGATGGTCACTGTTACTGATGTAGGCGTGCTTCTTTTTTAGTCAGGTCAAGGGATGTTTTATTTCCAAAAAAGCTTTTAAAAGAACAGATCAAATGGACATATTTTCAAAGCAATGTATGTGGAGGATTAAGGGAGACCATGGAGCTTTGAAAATGTTCCTAACTCACAGATTCTATTTCTGATACAATGATTTTATTTTCTTTTTTTCATGTCTGAGCCTTCCTTCTCCCTGTTGTTCCAACCCCTTCTTTATCTGGATTCTCTTGCTGTACATTTTTCTCCCCTACACCAATTTGGAGTTACTCATGTACTTTTCTCTCTGTTTAATCTACCCCCTGGGAGCCATGCTGTACCTCTTAAATTGTCTGTGTTGTTCAGCATTTAAAAGCACTTACAGATTCATGTTTCATAGAGAGGGCTCCAGTAGCTTAAACCAAAATGAAATCCCCCTGAGAAGGTCAGATATTTCAAAACTAGTTTATCTCTAGTGACTTCCATATACTCTGCATGGTGGCTTCAGCTGGCTGTCACAGAGCAAGTTGTTAGCACTGAACACCATTACAACAAAGGAATATAACAGAGATTTTTTTTTTCCCTACTGTGGTAAAAAGAATACATCTCAATTGTATTTTTGAAACTTCATAAAGCAAGTAGCAAAATTCCCACTACTTGTAATCTTTCAGGTTAGCTGGCTGCCTGGCAAGGACCAGGCTTTTGGTTTCTGTTGTTATCTATACATCTCACATGGAATGTTGATTCAAGCTATTTTTTAAACTTCAAAAAGTTACTTCTGTAGTTAATTATCACGCTCAAGTGACCAAACACAGAAGCATCAGAATTAGAATCTCAGTAAAGCTTTGTATGTATAAATGTGCGAGGCTTGAAGGTTGCTTCAAAACTACATGACAGAATGGCAAGGCATCCAACGTCCTAGACTGTGATCTCTCAGTTCAGAAAGTTGCTTCTCTTCCTGAGCATTTCGGGAGAGACGATGACTCCCTCTGCACTTCAAAAAATTACATTTCCTCACAGCAGAAACCAAGGTGAAAGGATGAACGAGCTGGAGCAGGGAGAATTTAAATCAAGCACCAACCTCTATTTCAAAGGGCTTTTAAATCAAAATAGTTTCAGAGCAAAATGGAGCTTCGCACAAACCTTTGGTGAACATCCAATCTGAATATTTCAGTATGTGCCTACCCATAAAGAAATGGGTGGATTGAAGCTTTCACAGGAGCTTTAATTCAAATGTTTCATACCACATTTTCTCTAGGCTAGACTGCACAGCAAGGTTACTCAGTGCATTTTTTCCTCTTCCTGCAACAGGCAAAGTGTATTATGGTTAAGATATGCAATTAATGCATTATTGTAATCATATGTTACCTCAAAAGCAGGGGTTCTTAAAGCGCTTCAATTTATTTTGCACTCAAAAGAGTGTCTGGACTATTTTGCCTCACTGAACCCAAACACACTTGACACTCATCACTGAGGGCTTTCTCAAAGGCTGGTAGGTGGAGAGAGGGGGATTGCCTGCCATGATCTATCATGCTGTAATTAAGTACTCATGCTCCATCCATGGGGGTTTTAACTCACCATACCAATGCTTTCTGTTCTAAAACTCTGGACTACATGTCAGAGCACTGTTTAGTCAGCATCTCAGCTGACAGGATCATATTTTAATTGGCAAGAACAATCTCTGGGCTGCTCAGTCCATTACTTTTCTTCTAACAGGCTATGAGTAAACAAAAGTATCATTTTTATTCTAGTCTGAGCATGTCCACTGACAGTTTCAGATTCTTCTACCTTCTCCATTAAGATCTGCTGTTTCCATCACAGAAAAGGAGGAACCAGTGCCAGATCGACACCTTTTCCTTTCCATTGTTCCTCTCAATGCACTAGGAATATGCAGTTTTACAGTATTTTGATACAGAAACTCTTTTGAAGTGTCCTACAATTGGCGAGGCCTGGATTGAGAACATGAACCAATTTCTGAGGAAACCACTGATCTCTTCCAATTAACATTGAGCAACAATTATTTTTGGAATAATGCCAAAGACCCAAACTGAGAGGTTTTATCCATCTGTAGACAGCAGGAACACAACATAAATATGTATATTTGTCTGACTCTAGATCTTCTCTCTTTTTTAGAACAATTGATTTCTCTTTTTACTTAGTCCTTCCTTTCTTGCCCTCCTTTACATTACAATGGTGCCATGATACATCATCAGAGTGATGGCATGTAAGAACACTCACTGTAGCTGAGAACTTCCAGAAATTTAAGTTCCTTTCAAAGGAGTGAGGAATCAGGCTTCATAAAATAAAAACTTCACGTCTTATTATAAGTCTAATTTGATCTGCAAATCACATTTTAATTTCTATGTATTTAAAAATTTTTACATATTTAGACCATGTTTATTTTCCCAATTATCATGCATCAGTCAGATACAGAGAGAGAAGAAAAAACATTAGGTGACATCTAGATTAAAGTAGTGTAAATAATTCATTCTTAAAATGGGTGCTTGATCAGCTCAAAAGCATCATTTGATCTTCTCAGGGAACTGAACAACAGAAAAGTAATTTCAACATTAAATTAGTTTAAATATTTTTGAAGTTGTAATCTTTTCAAAGAAAACTTCACAGGAGAAATAATGTCATGTATCATCTCAAATACCTCAGAATATTTAAACTTTCAGGAGAGAGGAACAAAGAATTTTTTCATATGAACCTGAAAAGCAAATACTTGCTTAACTCAAAAGCATTTTTTAACAGAAGTATTCACTAAAAAAAATATTGCTTAGTTCCAATACAGAAAGTTAACAAATTAAGATCAGTTCCCAAATATATAGACTAGAACTTCAGAATGGAAAAGCCATGGGATATGAAGAATTAAAGTAAAAACAAACAGCTACTGCATGAGATCAGTCATGTTTTTCAAGCACTTATTTTTAAATTTAAGTCATATTAATAATTGAGGGAAATTATAGACAAATACTTGACTGCAGATCAAATATAAAGAGTTTGTTCAATATGTCTCCACAAATAACAAATAATATTTGTCTAATTTCCAGACCACAATTATGTATTCCTATAGCTATATCCAAAATATATTAACTATAATAGAAACATTTATATATAAGTTCTGAAGCTCATTTAATTCACAGGAATGTTTTCCACAGTATACTTTCAGAATCCTGTCAGCATGAAGACAATAATAAACCATAAGTAATTCATATATAGCTTTAAATATTGTATTTTATAGTATAGTAGTTGTACACTATAGTAAAGCAGGTCCTCTAAATTGAACACGTTTTAATACAGTCAAAGTTCTACATCTAGGTTTAAAAATGCAGATTGTTCCGTAGCAAAGAGGCTCATGTACAACTAAGGAGTGGAAAGGTTATTTTATCTCTAAATACAGTACCACTTGGGCCAATGTTGGAATAAAACTTCTCCTGATGCTTTCAAAAGTGTAATAAAAACTTGAGGAGGGTGTTAAGAACGAAGAAGGAGCATCAAAAAATATTCAAGGATTTAACAAAACGTCCTCAACTGAGAGAGCGAAATAGCTCAACCTGTTTAACTTATCAAAAAAAGCCTGAGCAGTAACTTGGTAAGAGTGTGTGAGAACATTCATGGGCAGAAAGCATTGGGTACCAAAGTGGTCTTCAGATACAGCAGAGAAAAACCCAACATTAAAAAAAAAAGCCTTGGCATTAAATCCAGACAAATTCAAATTAAGAACAAGTCATAAACATTTAACAGTGATGGTGATTAGCCACTGGTACTGCTGAAGCCGTTGGCCTTTTCTCAGGAGTTTGAAAAGTTTAAACCTGGTACCATTTAGAAAATATACTTCCATCAGACAAATCAGTGGTCTCCAAGTGAAGACATCTGGGTGAAATCTGCGAAATAAGAAGGGAGAAACTGAACCTGCTTGCCTTAAGATCAGCAAAACATACTGGTGTTCCTCCTAAGAGCTCCATATGATGTTAACACATAGATGTTAACAAAGCTTTCTCAACAGCCTCTAATGGAACATGTTAATTTCAAACATTCAATTTCATTGTCAAAATAAAGTTCAGTTTTCTAATCCTGCTGCAGAACTCTGTGAAACTCTGTGAACTCACCAGAGCAACGTACATGGGCAGTTGTACCTAAAACTGAACCACATTCAGTCAAAAAAAAACCCATTAAATAGACATATCTTGCACAACAAGTCAACTCAAGAGTTCATGCCAGCACAAAGGTAGGCTCACCTTTATAAAATTCACTTGAAATCACATGAGGTTAGGCAACGAAGGAGAGGGGGGAAATGAAAATAGAAAAGCACAGCATTTGCCCCCTCAGCATTTCCACATTTTGCAATTAATAACACTGTTTGAAAGAATGTTTTCAGAATGGATGTCAATGAGATCAAGAACCAGAACATAAATCACAAGAGATGCTTTTACTGGACTGTAAGTCCTTATACCATTAAACTGATATGAGCAGAGCCAATCAACACCACTTTCCCTCTTTGCATTCCACATGGCCTATCAAAGCACCACAGTAGCAGCCACGGGAGTCACGTGGGTGTGTACATGTCTGAGAGGTCACACCCAAAAACTCCCCTTCATTTTTATTGCTGAGCATGACATTGTATGGCATGAAATGCTCCACTGGTCAGTCTAGGTCAGCTGCCCAAGTTGTGTTCTGTCCAATTTTTCTGCCCATCCCAGAGTGCTCACTGAGGGGGGTGGCAGAATGAGAGAAAGAGAAAACCCTGCTGCTCTGCAATTATCGATCAGCAACAGCCAGAACACTGGATTAGTCAGAGATCTGAAATGCAGCACCATATGGGACTGCTATGAAGAAAACAAACTCCATCTCTGACAGGTGCATTTAGTCTTCAGCAGGCAAGAGCTGGAAATCACCACTCCAGCTCCTAAGAGCTCACCAAGAGACACAGCTGAACTTAACTGCAAACAAGAAATAAGCCAGAACAGAAATAAAGGTTATAAAATACAATAATAACAGGAATTAGTTATGTATTCTGAAGAAAATTTTTTTTCTTGACCTTCCCAATAACAAATCAGTCACTCTTGTTCTGCAATAACTTTGATTTGGAAAAAAGTGCAGAAGGGAAGATGAAAGTAACTGAAATTCCATACATTTTTCATCTTTGTCATATCTACACAGCCACTCTATCAGCAACTCCTGATTTTCTCCCACATGAAACAGTCCATGACATTTTACTTTCCCTCAAACTCCTGCAACCATATATGGCAGGTTTTAATACAAATCCATATGGCCAAAATATGTTACCGCTGTTCATCAGATTTGTGACCATTAAAATTATTCTCCCATAAATAAGACTAAAGACTCCCTAAACAAGACAGGACCATCATTCTTGACTGTTCTATGTCTCTTTTGCAGACTGAGAAAGGACTTCTCCTCTAGCTGTCAATCTGCTTCCCTTCACAAGCATTAAAATTCACTTTAAAGACTGAATAATAAGGATTGCTGACCCTTCCACACTGATAAAAATAAATAAATGTCAGTCAGACACCAGTTTAGTACCACAGGTACAGTAAACTTTTTTCTAACCACACCACACAGATTTATTCTTGAAGCTAATCAGAATTCAAACAGAACACAAATCAAATGTCACCCTGCCACACTAACATCCATCAACCACAATGATTACATCTACATCAATCATTTGATATAATAAGAGTAAAGTCATTATAACAGAACATTGTCAAAATATCTGGAATTGGTCTTCTATTTAGCATTCCATCATATAACAGCTACAAGATTATTTCAAAGGCAGCAGTGTCTGCTTTGAAAAAATGAGACAGTTTGCTTCAGCGTTTTCCTGGCAGCAGGCTGTTATTCAATGACAACATTCTCTATGAAGAAGTAACATTACTGATTTGAGCTGTATAAAAGGGGAGGGCATTGGATTTTCTGTTCCATCAGTTTTTAAGGTAGAACTGAAAATTAAACAATTGCATTACTTTTATGTATACGACCTGAAACTTATCTGAAAGCAACCCTATCATTCAACAGAAGTGTTGGTTATATTAGATAGCTCAGTAATGTCATTCCTTTACTTTTTAAGTCCCACTGGCTTTGTCTCCTCCTGCGTCTAATTTTGGCTGAAATACCTCCCTACTTCATTCCCAAGTAATGGCATTCTGAAAAGGGTAGTGCTACCTGAAGGTTGCATATATGAAAACAACACATGCAGGTAATCCAAAATGTGGAGTTCACCTCCTGCATGAGACCATGCCTTTTCATTTCCAGACTGGACCAGTGTCTGGTGTCTGGTTGTGCTTTGTGGTGCTAAGAGACAGTAAAAGATTCTGCATACAGACCACACCAGAGAAAGAGTACAAACACAGAAAGTGCTCCCTTTCTGGACATCATGTATTATGTCACTGCTGCTTCAATCAAAGGAAGATCTTACTCAGAGTGACCTTTTTGTGCACTGATCACTGCCATGAACGCGAATTCCCTTAAGCACAGCTAAAATTATGCTTCCTTTACATGAGAGGTATTGCATGAAAAATTACGAAGAACTGAACAACAGTCCTTTAGATGCACCACAATGAGGAATGAAGACCGCAGAGACCTTATTCCACCTGGCTTGGAAAGCAGAAATGTAAAGAAAACCATGTAAGGTTACGATAAAACTAACAGTGCAAATCAGATGTGCACCATGTGACTTTATCAGTCTAATGAAGTTTTTTGCGAATAGTACTGCAAGCAGTAATAGTTCACAAAATCAATTCATACACTTACAAGAGATTTGGAAGGAACTTATCGCTGGCTTCCTCACAAGCTATTTGTACCTTGACCCTCACTGGTCATTGCTCATTTATTCATGACAAGGGTCATTCACGACTGAATCATTCAAGAAAACAGAATCCTAAATCAATATGTAAACTTTGAGGAGGTTGAAAACAGCCTTCACTAATAAGTTAGATTTGTTATTGTCTTCAACAAGCTGTATCTCCAGTTGCATCTTCTGCTGCTTTTACTTCTAGACGGATATCTCTGCCTAGTCGAGAACTTGATCTGGATGCCTGCACATCCTTAGAACCACTTTTTGAGAAACTACAATACAGCAACAAACTTGTCTGCAACACTTTTTCTAATAAATAATTACTTAGCTCAAGCTTACAGATCATAATTTTGTAAATACATTAAAAATACATAAATACATTCTTTCAGACAAGATGTTTTAAAAGGACACTAGTCACATTTACTATATACATGTTTAGCTGGCCTATAAATAAATGACAATTCCTTTAGTGTAAGTTCATATTTGCAGTAAGTACATTGCATTAGTCTCTTGGGAATAATAATAATAATAAAAAATCCATCACAGAAAAACCCCCACTAATTTAAAATGCAAATAAAACATTTTTTGCTAAAGGCTATGATACTACTAAATAATTGATCATAACTTCCAAAATTATCAAATCAAATTTTAATAGCTGTGTTTCCATTATAGAAAAAAGTAAATCTTCGCAAATTCTTTTAACATATTTATTATGACAGTCATATTTCACATGTAAACAGCAACGGTAGTCTTATACATAATTCCAGAGAATTACCAAGATTTAAATGGCAACCACTGTATATTTACTTGGCATTTCAGTGAACATAAAGGTTTATAGTTCTGAGGAAAAAATTGTCTTTGGCTTTACTTCAGTCAATATTTATTTCTCTGTTCGATAAACATTGATGTTTGCCTCAAGAGAAGTCAATATCCTGTTAATGTACATTACTTGAATAACATTTGGGAATTACTAAACAAATGACTCAAATTCAGAGGATCAAAGATAGTGGGACCAAGAAAGACTTACAGGGCGTTTGTTTAAACCTGCAGTCTTAGCAGAACTACCAGTACACGGCGTGAAACAGCCCTATGAACAATCCCTCCTTTAATCTTCAGCATGCCGGTATTACAGTCAAATCCATCTTCGGTACAGTCTGCTTCAGAAATGTTTATGTGCAAGTATTTTATCCCCTTTCTGCCCTTTTTCAATGCTTCCTGAGCCAGTTTGTCCTTGAAACATGTTTTGCTTCGAAGATCATGCAGATTGTAAACACATATTCCTATGCTTTCCTCCTTTAACCTGGTTTTCCCAGTTTGTCATCCATGTTTTATAGTGGAATCTTCAAAAGTTCTTAAAGGAACCCTGTTTACAATACTCAGAATTTTTACTGGAAGTTCATGCTCCTAGGCTTTCTAGGTAGGGCTACTTTCCCATATGGCTACAATCAATATTTTAATACTAGTAAGTTTTACCACACCTCACCACTCTCATGAGGTAACAAATCCAAGACAATCATCACATTTTAGGTGGAAAAGAATGAAAATATCTGCAGCTTGTCTCAGATCTTGGCAAAACTGTCCTTTAATGGACAATATGAATAGTTGAATGTATGAAATTTTGTCATCATATGAAATATTAAAAGGCCGACTGCAATGATAAATCTTAGCAACCTGTCACAAAGGAAGTGATGCAAACAAGCCTCTACAACAAGTTCAGAGACTGAACTTTTCAGCGTCTGTACCCGTCCTTCTTCTTGCTTGAGGACATCAACCACAGTTGAATGGTAGATGACTAAATCAGTACAGAGAAAAATATAACATTAGCATATTGCCTCAAGCTAGCAATGAAAGCACATTTATAATGGAAAGCTCTGAATATCTCAAAAAAATCTTACAAAGCGCAGGCTATCACTTTTTGTGAGTGTACTCACAACTTCATAGGCAACATGATCATCTGCTAGTGAAAAAGTGGGACCTTAAAACGAAGACTGAAAAAAAAATTATTATAAAATTACATAACTCCATATATTTTGTAATTTTGGAGTATTCCAGTCCAAGGGGGCGGGGGGGGGGGGGGGGNAAGTCCACAGAGAAACATCTTATTTCTGGAGGTCCAAATTTTATGAGAAACGAATACCAAAGACTTTGGGTACTACATTATACTTGTACATACCATGAATATGAGCTGCAGGAAATACCGCTTAAAGGTCAGGTTATTAAGAGCAAAATTATCATAAACAGGATCAAAGATTATAATTTCCTTCTGAAAAGCATCTCTGGAAAGGAAACATATGTATGAGTAAGAGGTACAGCCTTGAACAATTAGCTGCCAACTCATGTTTTTGAGCTTCCTTGGATGTTTTCAATCAACCCATGCTTAACAGACTGATCACATCTTGGGTATCAAAACAGTTCAAGGACAGCATTACTACGTTTGAAGAACTTTACAGGAGTCTGAATTTGAATGTTCACCTTGGTATCTGTAGAAGCTTTTACTGCTTCAGAGAAAATAAAAATAATTTTTCTGAAGGTTTGGTGCTTTCAGCCTTCTCACAGAAAAAGTAAGGATCAGCCAGCTGCAACAGCATGCTGTGTATGGCCTCATAAGGCAATTTTTAGTAGGTTTGGATCTTGAAGAGAGACCCAGCTGTCATTGTATTCTTGTGTTCAGTCCTCTTGCAAGTAAATTTAGCAAAAACGACAGGATTTGAAGGAATATATGTCTCAGAGATACAGGTGAACTCCGGATAAAAGTCAGTGCATCACTGGTAAGGGATGGAGCAGTGAGACAAAGATGGGAGCAGCACTGTCTCTGCTGCTTTGGTTCTTTGTACAGCTATTGTCAGATTCTCAGAGCTGTCAATCCAGGAGTACTAAACCTTTCACAAATCAACCCTTAACCTAATCTTTCACCCATCAACCTTTCTCAAATACTAGATTCACATTAAGTACATTAGGAATGACAATAACCCTCTATTCTAATAACAAGAAACTGCCAATTAAACCCATAATGTATGGACATCTTCCCCTTACTTGCCCTTTTTATGCAAAATAACAATGTAGGAGGTTGCATGCAATACCAACATGTCCATCATTTTAATTATTTCTGGATATTTGTCCATACTGCATTAGATTAAAAGATTCCAAAAACTGATTTATTCACTCACTTGTAAATTGCATCTTAGTGCATTCACAACTTGTTAACATTAATAAATAAAAGACTTAAATTAGAGTTCTTTCACAGTAAAAATAGGCTCTTATCTTCAGAAATTATGGAGACACACAGTTAAATACAATTTAAAAATATTTATTCCATATTTGCATGCATCTGTTCTGCAAGATTTAAAAAATGTCAGTGAAAGCTGTCCAAAACCCCTACAGTGCAGCCTTTTACACTTTCTAAATACCTACCAACCTGGTAGGATTTTGGTGCTGGCTGCAAGTTGATCTCTGTAACATGCTTGTGATTAAAGACAATTAAGAAAAAAAATCAAAACACATAAAATGCTTAAAGATACAGATTTAATAATTAGTAATTTTATATTACACTGAAGATTTATTTTATGCATATGTCAACATTTTCTACCTCCCTGTCTGAAAAAAAAATGTGTCATTATAGTACAAAAAAATTTCTAAATGAAAATAATTTTGACCTTTAGGACAGTCAGCTATTGCATTTCTTCTCATTGTGGTTCCACAAATGGACCACTATCAGGTGAAACAAATCGGCTTGAGAAACCTGCAGTAACAAATGCTTAACACCCAAATAATTTCTCTTATTCTGACCGTGTTTAACTCAGGCAAGGGCTTAAATATACTCGGCATAGGTTGAAAGGAGGCCAGTGTCAAGTCCACTGAAACTGGGCAGTAGTATTTTAGCTTTTCATATCTGCCAAATCACAATTCCTTTTCCTTTCGGTTGTTCACTAAATAGCATCTCTATAAAAGACATGACAGGACATAGGTGAGTGAAGAGCAATATTTGTGGAAAGAGAGCAGTGGATTGCTGATTGATTTTTATTCACATTTGCACAAACACATTTCTTATGATACGAAGCAATTTTTCTTATTCCAGGGAATAAGGCCCATGTTTGATATCCCCAAAAAGGAGAAAAAATCATCTGCTTCTCTGAATTTGTACTTGTACTTTCAGATTTCCACATTATTTAAAAGCCTAAATACTTTCTTATGTCTCACAAGACCTGGATCAACATGCTATCCTCAGGTTACACCATGCATGTGCAATAAATCTTTCATAAAAGCATCAGATCCAATTTACTCACCGCTGATCAAATATTAGACAAAATGTTTTAATTACAAATAAATAGCAGGCAATATGATGCATACATCAATTAACTTAAAAACTAACTAATCTGCTACAGAAGTGTGAAATTTGGAGCTTAAAAGAAGGCTGGCAGTCACCTAACAACTGAAAAATTTTTCAATACTTCTATTTATGCTTTTCACTTTAAAATACTGTAGCTTCAGAATGAAAAGCTACTCTCCAGCTGCCTAAGGGCTGATGGCCTCATACAGCACCCTTATACTATCTGAACCCCTGATCTTAAGGAATAAAGGGATAGGAATCAAAGTCACAACACTGAGTATTGTTATAGTCACATGTCAGTGTTCTGCTCATTATGTAGCAAGAACCGTATTCTTCAGATAAAAATAGCAGGTTGGGAAAACAGATGTCTCAGACTTCCTTAGTTTCTGTTGTGGGAATGCCTTTTTCATGGCTAAAGATACATTTCCCTCATCTCAGATTATCGAGGTCAGGCATCCAGCGTTCAAATTCGGTTTCACTTGTTAAGGTATCAAAACGTTTGTATTTGTGTACACACGTGTGTGCTAGAAATCGATTCATTCTGAGAGCCTGGCAGAACTCCCTGCAAGGAAGCTGCAGCGGGAAGCTGATGCTAAACAGTGGGAAAAGAGATTCCTTGATGCTCTGCTTGCCTAAATCCTGAGCCCAGGAGGGACCTGAGATTGCTTGTAACTCACATCAGGCAGAGTTAATGTAGAAACTTCAGGTTTTCAAGAAAACTGTCCTGTCCATTGCCTAGCATAAGAGGATGTCACCTTCAATAAAGACTTCTAAATATCAGTCAGATTACGTATCCTGAAGGAAATGGATTAATCTGCCACCTTCGTTTTCCTAAGAATCCATGCAACTGATGTTTCCATATAAATGAGGGAAATAATTCTCAGAAATTACCTAAACTACACAATTGCCATGACTTGCAAAGGATGAAACATCACAGACCTATGGGAGAAGCTGCGGTTTATGGACTACCAGGGCGAGCACTAGAACTAAGATTTCCTGACTACTAGGAATTTTGATACTGTTTTTCACTCAATTCAAAATACCATATAAGGTTACAAGAGAATCTTAGCTAACACCACCCTCAGGAATGGCAAAAAACCCCAACCAACCCTGCCTTAGAAAAACTACAAAAATGCAACAATTTGCTGATATGGAAGGGACAACAGCAGGCTATTGGGGACTGGTAAAGAATAATGCTCTGGAAAAGGAAAGGGACAAGCTGAGAAAGAGCACTTAATGCTCTTCTTTCTTTGCTTGCACTCTTTTTTTTGTTACTCCTATGGGTAAGTAGTTAATGCAGAGTGTTTATAGCCCACCACTGTGATTCACTGGCCTTTCAACTCCCAGGACCAGGCAAGCACCCAGGAGGGGTGGCTCTGCCACAAAACACAGCAAAATTCGATCTGTTTTAGATTTACACATGGTATCCATAAGCCTGGACAGCAGCATTAGACTTATTTTGCCACTTATCAAAATTCAGTTTCGACAGGAAAAGCTCTCTCCCATCTGCATTCATCTGTACTTACTATAACATTAGCGTTTTCAGGAAAAATGAAGCAAAGAGGGGAGAACAAATGCAAAACCACAAACTATTGAATAACCAACAGTATAAATAATAATTATGTTGACTACGTTTTCTATTTCATATAAATAATGTTATTTCAGTGAAGTAAATTCTCCCTACTGAGAATGAAACATTTATAAAAAGCAGTAAGTCTATGAATTATTAGTTTAAGTATACAGAGAAAGATTACTCAGACATTATATAGGGTTTTTTCCAGCCTTCTTGAATATCAGAATATGCAATATTTTCTGCACTTAACCAGAGATGCGTATTCAAATAAGGCTGTATCCTTGTCATGCTTCCAGCCTTCTGCTCAGTGGTTTAAAAGAGATTCAGTAGCTTTCACGTTCAAGGACCCATACTACCTCTTAGAAGTGAATTCTAAGATAAATACTGGTAATGAGAGTTGCACAAAGGTGTTAGTTGTATCATTAATCTTGTCAAATACTCTGCACCAACAGCCATGAGTAATCAGACAATAAAATAGAAGGCAGAATTAAATACTAGTTACAGCTTCACTTGTGGTAATACACTGAAGATTCTCAACTGGGAATATGTGGGAGGACAGAGATAAGAAAGGCTTGCTTTTTTGGGGGCTTTGCTTTTTTAAAGTGTGATAATATTTAGCTAGCTGAGGGCATCAAAACCAGCTTATTTTTAAGATAATGTGTACTCATTATAATTAAAATAAGGTAAACATACTATGTGCACATAATATAATACTCAGAAACCAATCACTCACAAAACATGAGAATATTCCAGACATCATGCTGTTGCAGTTACCCCTGCAGAGCTACAGTACTTCTACTTTAAATCCATGAACAGCAACTTACTGAAGTGAATCCACATGCCTGGCTGCAAACTACACAGGAGTTTGAAATGGGCAATGATCAGGACTTCACATGACCTGTTAAAATGCAAACCTGCTAAGGCCATCTTGGTCACTACTACTTGTCTAGCTATGAGGAATTGGTAAGAATTCTAAGGTAGCTCATTATTAATCAAACTGACCACTCACAACAATTAACACTTTAGCAGAGTATTTGCTTTAGCAAGTATCACAACTTCCCTCATTTCGTCTGTTAACACTGAGCTGTGTTCAGATTCAAATTAGAATTATTTTATCAAGTCTACTAGATTTCATTACAAAATGCTATTTGCTTCTCCCTGGTGTTTTATGATTTTCTTTGTGTCCATTGCCTCAATCAAGCAAATCAGTAATACCCAGCTACCACCTCTTTTCATAGTGCTTGCTGGTGCAGTGGGATAATGCTTGTGTGTTCCATGCTACTGTCCTCAAACTCCCTGATACGTGACAAAAATAAAAAAGGGTTTGTACTTTTTTTTTTAAAAGGTAAGTAAATTAGGTCAATAAAAGGGATCACTGATGAAATAAACTGATTGGAAGACTCCACTTAACATTCCAGTTACAGAAATACAAAATATTAATTCAGCCTTCTGTGTGGAGCAAATAATGGACTGTTACTCCACTCTGACAAGCAATGCATGCACAAACTATACTTTTTATTAATCAGATTAATTTCCTTAACACTTCTGACACTGCACAGAAGGTACCACTCTTCAGAGCCTATTCATGACCATGTTTCAAGCAAGACCTGCAGGAAATTACGCCTGCTTATGGTGGAATATTAAACTGTCCATTCTACTTTGAAACTGGGTTTGATCAGTTGACTTAAATACTATGCTTCTTTTCAGCTGAGTGTTGATTTGAAGATCCAATTAACATAATAAACCAAAACAAAATTTGATCCCTATCTCTTACATCAGTTCCATCTACTCACTATTATGATTTACAGTTTCTATTTCATGCCCATCAAATCACTGTTAATAAAAGCCCTATGTTCTAATATGGGTATGTTCTTATATGGTGCACAAAGACTACAGTCGTATATCCCTACACTGGTCCAAGCTCTGGGAATTTTAAGGTTAGCAGGGTTGGGTTATTTAGGCAACACCTTACTAATTTTCCCCTCTCTAGGCAAGCATTCGAAAAATCCACAGTTGCCACACAGTAGTAGGAAAAACTCTGCTTCTGTTTCAGTATAAACACACACTATAATGTTTTAGAACCAATGACAGTAAATACTGGTGTCTGAGGTTGTCTGCTCCACGTAAGAGCTTCCCCCCACTGCTTACAAACGTATTGATGTCGAAAATAATTTTCCCCCTGTTATAGCAGCAGCCTTATTTGAATGAAAACATACCCATAAGTATGATTTCCTGCTTCAAGTCAGGGTTTTATTTCAATTTGTTTTATTTCCATTCACAATACTATATTTTCCTACATATTCAAAGCTGCTGGCTGCATTGTGAATTCCTTTTAAGTAAACTGAAAGGATGTGAAATTTGCTATGATGCCACTAGAGTATCATATATAGTGACACTTGCAGTGTTTGACTGTACTACGCCTTTCAGCACAGAACCAAGTAGAAAACCTTATTTCACCAGGTTTTGGATGCTATTAAGCTTTGAAAACACAAAAACCATTGCCTGATGATTTGTTCAACTGAAAACACTCAAGAGAACTGCATCCAGAAATATAACACTGTATCAGTATTTTATAAAGTCGTTGTAGTTGTACAGAAGAAAAGAATTTACCTAGCTATTTGAAATCAAGTTCCCTTTGCAGTACAGATGAACACCAAATGTCTGGATATTAATCAAAACCTGAAAAATAGTTTCCTGACAGACTCACCAGTCAAAATCTATGATTATTGGCAGGGAATCTAATGAAAAGAGAGAAGGGGACAGACAGGACTTAAAAAACATACATTTGTGTATCAAAATGCCACATAAAACCAGAGCTCAGACTTGTTCTTGGAGATAATATTTTTACATGATTTCAAAATGTGAAGTTCTCTACTACTATACATAGCATCAACCTCTTTACCTCCCTTTCTTTTGGCAGAACTACTCCTCTCCTCATGGGGACTATTTAATAAAGTAAATAGAGGAAGAAAAATAAATAATCAACATACTCCTGCTCACTATTGCCTGCTATTACCTAAATTTTTTTTATGGTAGTAAAAAGTGCAGTACAAAAATTAAGAGTATGTCGTGACACTTCCTTTTTGGGTCCATTTTTAATAAAATGCAAGTATTTGTATATTGAGTAGTTTTATTAATAGTCTCTCTGGAAGCACGTATGAGTTGTTAATAAGACCTGCTTACACATTTTAAAACAAAAATAGCATCATGTTGCTCTCACCTACTGCTTTCAGGAAAACCATAATTAGAGCTACAGGGAAATAAATTCCTTCTCACACTATTTTTAGACTTGACTCGAGGTTTTTGACTATCTAGTATTGACCTAAATTAACCTAAACCCAGAACATCATTGATCAAAATTTGCGGAGCTTTGCTTTTCTGAAATTCCATTTATTAACAAATTCTATAGATATTATTTTGTGTAATGGTGTGTATAACAATGTGTATTTCGTATTACAATACCCACGACATGCAGTACACATGAATGAGACCTCAGATTTATGCATTTCCTTGTTTTCCACTTCTTCACCACACCGCCCATTTTTCTCTCCTAGCCTCGGACTTTTCTTTCCAAGCCAGTATGTAAGAACTCCATTATGTAGATGCAGTTATCTTAACTGATAGAAAAATTACTGAAGCATAAAGGTGGACCCTGCAGAGACTGCAGTGATTTGGGACTCCTTCAGCTTTCTTGCAGCTACACATGCACATTGCCTTGTCCCCGCTGTGACAAAGTCTGCTTCCACATGGTAAAGTCAGGTTTCATGCTGTTAAGAACAGTTAGGAAGGCAGGCTACTGAAGCTGCTCCACAGGAGAACCAGCGAGGATATTTTCATAGAAGCCAGCCACTCTCAGAACTGCTAATTTCATTTTGTACAAATTGATACTCTTCTGTCGTTTCAAATGGCCAAGAGCAAAACTAAAATAAAAAAATAATGGCATAGCAGAAATGCTACCTTCTGTTCTGCAACTTCACTCTTCTTTGGCAGAGACAAAATCAGGCAGCACAGTCATCCTCCAATCCCTCTTCTTTATCCAGTACTATTGACGGTATATATTCCATGGTAAAGGCCAGGTTTTGGACTTAGTTTTTCACACTGAAGACAAGACATATTACTTAAGTTGTCAAAAGAAAACTGGAAGACACGGCAGCTGAGAAGGGGACAGCTGAGACTTACAGGATCTAGAGAAGACATTGAAGCTGGTAGTTTATTCATGCACCCAAGAGACAGTAAAATCACTTGTCCTTGAAGAAGGCATACATTCACACTTAGGAACAGCAGAAATTTAGGAGACTAATTTGGCAAGACTGCATTTTTAAAGTAACTAGCCAACCACTACATCCCAACACAAATCCTTCCCACATTACCATCAGGGTGAAAACAACAGCTTCAAGGGTTTGCAGAAGTGCTCAAAGTTTATCTTAGTATCATGCTTTCTATTAGACTAAAACAAAGCGGCTCTTACCAGTATCAGAGAAATCATGTTTATATTAATACACTGCTTCCATACTGCATCCAAATTTACTACTCACATGAACTTTCCTTACCTAGAGGAAACCTTCGTATCATTCAAAATTAGGTAAGTGGAAACACTTGTCATGAACAAAGCACCAAACAAATCCCGAGTAAAATGGAACAGAGCAAATGTCAGCATAACTGTGAAATGAACTAGAGGTTTTCTTCCTGAGCAGAACATATGACACATTATTTGAAGGACTCCACAAAGAAGTAAGCAGGCCTTTGACCTCTGAGTTCTTAAAAAAAAAAAGTCTTCCATTTATATGGGAGCTTTGTTACTCAGAAAGCATATTTTGTCAAAAAACATAATTTGTCCCTTTGCTTAGAAAGGACAAGGATAGAACCAAAAAAAAGAAAAAAAAAATGCAGAGGAGAGCACTTGGTTCTAGAGTGCATTGTCAATGCTCATTTCTTCCACTTGTTTCCAGAGCACTCATAGACATTACATGACTGAACTGTACAGTACAGCCTCTCAGAAAGGCAGGCTCTGAGACCATGTACAAAACCAAAAATACAGTTTGAAACTTGATCATAGTGCAAAAGCATTACATAAATGTTGATTGTGACAGGACAGGACTGCATTCCATGACCCAGAAGATCTATGTCACTCCTCTGTGTTTGGAACGAGCACCATCCATGCAAAACACTCTGTTGTATGAATGCATTTTATTATTAGCATTTTACCTACTCAGACATTTGGAGAGTAAAGCATAGGTAAATATCTTCAATCCATGTATTCAAAAGCAATAATACATAATAAACTCTACTTACAGTGAAAAATAGTAAACTTTGACTATCAGCCAGGTTTTTTCTACTTGGAAAAAAAGAGATTACTTTGTTAATGACAAAGGGTTACAGAGACTTGAAATTCTTCACAGCAGGAATTAAGACTAAACAGGTCACCTAGACAGTTTATGTTACAACCTGGTTCTTTTAAATAAAACAAGCATCAATTAAATACTGTTTTATCTTTCTTCAGGAAACACTTTACGTTTGATTCAGACTAAGAATCTTCTAAACATATGATTTTATTCTCAGAGAGAAAAGAAGAACTCAGAAGCACTGTATCTGGCCCTCCACATCCAATTTGCTCTCATATTACATATTGATATATTATCAGACACACATATTAAAATACCTAATTTAAGAAAACCAGGGCCAGAGCCACTTAGACTATAATTATAATACTGTCTGAACATTTTTCTAACAAAACTTTTAAAAAAGAAATTAATGTGCATGGTGAATTTCAAATACTAAAACATTATGCACAACTATCTCTTCCAGCTATCCATATCCTTTTCTTTACCACTGTCAATGTTTTTAATGTTCATTATAAAATCATCTTTAGAGTCACCTGAAAAACAATCCAATAGCAAATCCACCCTTAGTCACAAACTTCTGCAGGAAAACAAAAACTTTAGCTACTGACAAAGTTCTGATTACAAACTATTAAAAGAAGCAAGAGGGTTTGCTGTGTTTTGATAATTTTTTGTGGAAAAATGTTTCCTACAAAAGTTTAATGTTAAACTTTACTCCTGCTAGCCTGTTACATTACCAATAACCAAAGCTATCACTGACACTGGAAGCATCTCAGAATACAAAAAGGTATGAAAAAAATCTCTAAATAGCATTTAAGGATCAAATGGTTTCCTCCAATGTCAGTTAGGAATGTATTTCTTTTCTCCTTTCCTTCCATCCCCTTGTACTATTTTTCCGTGTTTTTTTACTTTAACTGTAGGTTATGTTTTGTCAGTGGCATTAATAAATGTCATTCTAGTAAAAACATAAACTAAAAGTCATGCCACAGAAACAGGCATCCCATGTTCCTCTTTTATTTGAGATTTTTTTTTAAAATCATTTTACTATGTAATGATGTCAATCATTATAACTCAGTTCACAAATGAAATCAATTATCAGTCAAAAGTTACAAAATTCATCTTCAAATGTATCTATTAAAGACTATAAACTACAAAGAAATGCTTGAGAGTGAATGCCATATCCTAAAGGTTATTAATCGCCAGGAGAGGAGAAAGGCAGATGTGTGCTTTTGCCAGATTCATGAATGATGGCTGCACAGTTTATAGATATAAATATGCAGCACTCAAAGCCATAGTCCCCAACCACATCAAAACCAAGAAAAGTTCACAAAGGGCTAAAATAATTGGGGCCAGAACCATTTGTTTACCTTAATCTGCAGAGCATGTCTTCAGATAGAATAAAATGAAGAGGAATCAGTAAAGAAAACAAGACATTTATAATACACCGTGAACAATCTGAAAAAAAATCACTAAAACAATAGCTTTTGAAAAACTTGCATCTGCAGAAAGCCTTCTGGGCCTAAATCCAATACAAACCTGTCAGAAAATATTGATGACAAATGCGCATTTACAATTGTAAATAAGACATGAATATGGAACCTAATCCTAAACTCAATTATTCCAGAAGGGAAAGGTTTGGTTGGGGCTTTTTTGACTATGTTATTTAGTTAGTTAATTTAATTAGACAGTTGTTTTGGTAAACAAAACTACTTCAGAATTAAATACCTCCAATAACCACTGAGAAATCAAATGGACATCAAAGTCTGTCGCTGTGCTTATCTGCCTCATTCATAATAGCTTATTGAAAATATCTGTATGGGTCTAGTATTATAAAAACCACCTTCCCAGAAAAGAAATGTGATCAAAGGAATTGTCAGATGGCATGAGGCCAGATTTTCATATACTGCTCAAGGGATTCTTTCAACTTTGTCTTGAAATGCCCTCTGATACTCCATTCCAGGTTCTAATCCAGCTCTGCAAGTGAAAGGTTAATGGAGTGCACCCTTAACACACAGGCACATCTTAACACAGACTAACAAAATGAAAGTATATTTTCATGAAAGGGAGTGCTCTTTTTAACATGTTAGATTAATAACAGGCCTTCTGCCACTCCCAAAATGCGCTACAATCAGGGAGCTGCTCAACATGGGTAAGCCTCAAGAAAACTCTCCGGATTAAACTCACTGCATCAAATGCCCAGCTGACACAGGTTAGCAAACAAATTCACTTGATGTTCTGGTGCTACAACGAAGGGTCAAAAAAACCTCAAAACCCTGAAACAACCCAGTACAGAAACTAAGATGCCAGAATTGCATAAGGAGGGAGAAAACACTGTAAAAAGATTCCCACAGTGCTCAAGCAAGTGCAAGTCAGCTCAGTCTCCCTGAAGTCTATTGCTTGGCAACAACTCAGAAGCTGATCCATTTTCAGCATGAAAAAGAATTAAAGCTGGAAGAGAAATTAAGTTCCAGTGCAAAACAGTTCAGAAATATGGTCTGTGAACCTCATGTAGCTGAATCAATAGTAAATCATGTTTACCCCAGTCAGCACTAGAGGCAGTACAAGTCACCGGAATGGGTAACTGTGCAAGTAAGGCTACACACACTTTTCATGAGAAAACTCTACACTGCCTTGCTAGTGTATTTCTAAGTATTTAAACACTTCAGGTAGATACAGACAAAAGAGACCAGCAAAATGCAGAAATAAAACACGTTCAGTTTCACTTTAGATTACAGTAACCAACAGCCAAGTAGGCTGTTCTACTGCACTTTTTAGAGGGCTATTTAGGTTTGTACTAAAAAATAAGTTGTAGTAACAAGAAAAAAAAAACAGTTCTTTTAATTCCACTTACACTATCAGTAAAAAGATTATAAACCTTTCTTCGTGTAAACTTGGAAAACTGAAGTACAAGAAGCCTCCAGCTTCTGTGTCAATATCTAACTTCCCATTATCACATACAAACAACTGTGAGCCTCTGCAACTTGAACTGAGACTCCAAGCTGACCCCTCGGAATTAGAACATAAACTAAATGTGCCGAGGGCTTATAAGCATTGTATAAGCATTTTAAGTCTAAAATCAACAGGAATAAATTTATGCATCCATCAGGACATGTAGAGATAAATTTCTGAGTAAAAAAATCTCTCAGAAAGCCTGTGCTTCTTAGGATTACAGGACAGTAAAGGCCCACCAAATTCCAGTCCAGTCCCCAGCCATGAAAACTACTGCATAATTTAACATTTTTCATAAAGCAATCAAACTCCTTCCTAAGAGTGCTTATGATTTTGCTCTAATTGAAAAACCACTGCAGAACTTCACTGCTCTAACAATTAGGAACCTTCTTTTAATTCCCAGCTTGAATTTATTCATAGCCAGCTTACACCCATTAGTTCTTGTGCCAATATTGTCCTTCAGTTTAAATAGCTCTTCTCCTTCCCTGGTGTTTACCTCCCTCGAGAATTTAATTTCATTCAATTACATTTCTTAGGACTAATTGTTTTAAAACGAGAGGACACACTTTATAAAACTATCAATGGCACATTCCATAAGGAGAAAAATTAACTTCTCTAGCAATTAAATATCCACAGAAGTTGAAAAGTGCACAGCAAGGCAGTTATAAGCCCATGGAAAAACTTGTATTATTCCAGGATGTAAAGGAGAAATGATGACTGCAAATGAAGATATTATAAGCTGTAAGATGAGAAGCTTTATAAGCATACTGGAATGAGAAAGAATTCTTATGGAAAAATGAATTTATTCTTCACCACTCTTGTACTCTTTAAGTTTAAAAATCCTTTTAATGCTCATTTCACTTGCTACTCTGCAAAATTAGGAAAAAACCTCAAACACAGCAAAACTTACAAAACAATAAAACAGAATACCCAGGAACCATGTAAAAAGCTGCAATATTTTGTATGCCTTTTAAAGGCTAAGGATAATTTTAATTTCACTGGGTCAACCTCTACAGTCACTTTGGGTCTTCTTGATAGTTCCTAAAAAGGTCAAGACAAAGTGCTTCTTGATCAACCCATGATCATGGCAAAATCACATCATCTTTTTAGAAAAGAAGTATGTATTTTTCAGAGCAGTTAGACTGTGTTGAGTGATCCCTAGGCTGTCTCACATTATTAAAGGAAACAACATTTATGACAGTATTTCAGAACCACACACCTTTTAATTTCGGGAAATTTTATGTTAGCAAATAGTTTAGCATATGTTGTAGCTTAATTGAACTAAAAATAAAATTTCTTTATTTCCACTCTGCGCCTACAACACGCAGTGAGACAATAGGAGTGATATAAATTCAAATGTAATTTGCATACTAATAATATGATGAAATCAAATACCTAATATTAGTTTGAACTCATTAATTTATACTTGTTAAGAGGCAGAAGATATTACTAACTCAAGAAATTAGGCAGATGAATTACAGAGAAAAGCCAGAGAGTTCCACTTCACTATACTAATCAAGAGTTATCTATTTCCTCAAGATAGTGTAAACAGGCCAAAGGATTAACAAGAAGCTTCCCCACCATTTCCCTAAGACGAAAGTTACCTTTTTTCTAAGCTTTCTTCCCACTTAATGAAGCAAACCAATATCCCGTCTCTTGTATCTGAAGTGTGGCCCCCTTCAGTAAGTTCAAGATTGTGCATTAAAGAAGCCTTCCAGACCATCATGCTATCACTGAAATCTTTAGAGCAAGCCAGTGTTCTCACATTTCTCTAACTCCAGTTCTTCAAGAGTTATTCGGACTATACTAATAGTACACAAAAATCAAGAAATGTCAATCTAAAAGTCTGAAGAAAAAAAAAAATCAAAACTTGGATTGCTTTTTCATTTTCATATCTCAAAAAACCAGCATATACTAGCAAATGTTACACAAAACACTAAAAATGAACCCAAATCACAGGTATCACTGATGCAGGTACATATAACATATAGCAAATGTGATGGTATCACCTCCACAATATCACTGACACAGTCAAAATATTTCAATATTTCACTATGATACAGGACTTCTTCACTCAAACCACAACATACAGTGCAGTATCAACCTATTTCTAAAGAATGGAGATAGAAACACCTCCACTCACTGCACAATGAAGCGCCAGTTGCTGATTTTTATTTTGTGAATTTCCCAGTACAATTTCAATAATCGCTGCAAGGGAAAAAAGAAATTCTCTTTTCTGTTAGGACATGAACCTTTAGTGGCTCACAGTTTCCAGTGATTATTCTGAACAGTTCTCAGTTCTACAACATACAAGAAAATCATGACGATTTTGCAAAGAAATAACATAATAATTAATTATTCCCTGTAGGGCAGTTTATAAGCATTCAAATACATTAAAAAAAAAACAACTTTCAAGTTAGTGAAAAGTTACTACTACTCTGTAAGGACTACAAGATCTAAATTATTGAACTTTTGGCCTCTGAAGAAAAGATCATGAAAATACGGAAAACAATAGCTATACGTCTGCCCATATTACTGCAGAAATCCCATTTATGACAACCAGGTCCATACAGGATCCAGGTTCAAATTCATTCCACTAAACTTTATGAGCATGAAGCTTTGATTTTGCCCATATCTTAACATACTTTCAAATAAAGAAAAACTTCTAGTATCAATATTCTTCTTAGCAGAAGCCATGGCTCACAATGAAACAACTGCCCTGTCTTGATTTTAGCATTAATCATTCCTTTCAGACACTCAATGATACTTGTTTTTTTAATCAAGCAAGCAAAACTCTGCTGCTTTGCCTTCTATTTTAACACATCATCATAAAGACACTGCCAACCATTTTAATCTTAGTAGCTATCAACACTGATTTCACGTATCTCTTTAATGCTCCCAAAATTGCACACTACATAACATAAAGCAGCTGCACCCATTCAGTCCAGGTACTAGGAGACTGACATTCAGCACCAAAAGACTTGGTCATAGGAAATTAACAAAAAAGAAACCACCTGCTAACTTCTTTTGCTATTACGGAAAAAAAAGGCATTTACCTACCCTGAAAGAAAAGGTTTTCCTTGTTACCAAAAAAAACCTTTTCTCTGCACTACTATGTTTCTAAAGCCTCTGCCCACATTTTTTTTCCTTCCCTTTATAGTTAGAGGGGAAGGGGGTGGGGGGTGTAAGGAAAGGAAAGTGAGTAAAGCATTGGTAATTTGTTTAGCTAGTGATGCAGGCTGTTCTCCAATCAAATTTTGTTTCCCAAAGGAAGATATCAGTTTCAAATTACACAGCAAGAAGGCAAAAGAAAGGAAGCAAACAATCAAAACCTTCCCAGGAGGGGTAAGAATAAGGCAAGAACTCCAGAGATCCTATTTAATAAATAAACACCTTCATTTTTGTAAGTTAATTTCAGCACAGGAAATAGGTTTAGTTTTAATTATATTGCCTTGTGTCATGTTTTATAAAAGGTACACGAGGCTCATTGACTTTCTCTTATTATTAAAGCCTTTTTTATGCTACAGAGATGTTGCATGGAGATTAAGCCTCAGTAGAACCCTAGCTCAGTGCAAAGTGAGGCAAGATGCAATAGTTTTATTGTTATCTCACACGTGTGACAACTACTGAGATTAAAAACAAAATGTCATTGCAGATGACTTTTTTTTTTCCAAAAAACTCCAATTAGGCATAAAGAAAATGTTAAAAACATACCTGTATGCAACAATGACAAAATACGTCATCCAGTCAAAGCCTTTGCTTACACAGATATGGGATACTCACAGAATTTCACAAATACAGAAGCTAAACAGGTTAAAGAAGAACAAATAAAGTCTTAAAAATTAATTTCCGAAAAGAGAAATTCCAGAGGAAAAGAGATTTGCTTCCTAAGTTTACACACAGCGAGACATATTCCAAGAGCTCAAAATAGCCTTTCTTGACTTTCTGGCACCATTTAATATCATAGCTTAAGACAACTTTAGGAGGCAGTTTTATAACTCTAAAATAAGTTACTTCCCCTTAGTTTTCAACCTCTCCCCTTTCCCAAGAAGGAGAGACAAATGCAAAGGGAATATAAGTGCAAAAAATAACAGTTTACCAAAACAGAAAATAACCTCTAGATACAAAGGTGCTGGGGCCTGCTCTCCCTGGGAACAAGAAAACAAGATGGCGGGGGAGCCCCTCCTCCCAAGATGGCGGCCACCAAGTCTGCCCATGTGACCTAGAGGAGAAAGACAAGATGGCGAAGAAGCCGCCAGAAGCTCCAGACCACAGGGGTGAGAGAGAAAACAAAGGAAAACAACACAGCCACCAAGCCTCTGCTGTCCAGAAACTATCTTGCCCCAAATAACAAGGAATAGGAAAAAGAAAAAAAAAAAACCACATGGGAGAAAACCTATTCCTGTGCAGAAGGCTCCAATGCTGCCAAAATGCTGGAAAAAACTTCCTGGCAGTTATAAGACCAACCCCTATCAGTGTGGCTAGAGCTTGGGGCAACAGCTGGAAACTAATGGAGTGGGCTCCTGTGCTACTGAAATGAAGAAAAAAGAGAGCTTGGTGGGTGTCCATTCCCTGTTTTTAAAGGGAGCCAGCACGCCCTCCCTTCCATGAATCCGGCGTAAAACACACAAGTTTCACTTCCCAGGTTGCCGGACCTTAGAGAGAGTAAAACAGACTGCAGAGAGCGATGTAGAGGAAATATGGAATGCATAATTTTTGGGTCACCTAGGACAACATCCTATGGCATCAAGTCAGTGGATGCAGCGAACTACGGGAGCCTGCGAGTTCAATTTTGAATGCTTTAGGAGACAAAAAATAGATTTCATATAATTGCCTTTTTTTTTTATTTTGGGCAAAGCAGAGTTATGATATCATCAAAACTTTTTTTCCCTCTCCAGTCTCAGAAACTTTCACTTAAGACAGCAGTTCCCATCCTGCTACTTCTGGTTGAGTATCAAATATTTGGAAACACTGCCAGATATTTCTAGATGGCTGCTGTGGCCAACAGGTAGCTTGTTCTGTGGCCTGCTGAGGAAAAATAATATATACTAATGATGAATTTGTGAAGATTTTTCTGTTTTTCTACTAATTTGCTGGGACTATTCAATAGCTGGTGCCACATAACCATGCAGCAATTTCTTTGGGTTCCAGAAGAATGAGAAGATAACACAACCCTGTGGCTAAGACCACAGAGCAGATGAGAAGTCTATGTATATTCCAGTCTGCTTTTTACTTAACCAGAGAGAGCATTAACTTCTTTTGCTATCAGCCAAAGACCTTTCAAGAATAAACAATTATTTTGGTAAGGGGTAAAACTCTTACACAGCCCCAAAAATTCTAAATGAGATGTAAAATCCCGGAAAACTCTTTTTATGCACTGCTCTTTACATCATTGCATAGGATTTTTCGCCTAAGTTCCTGTTATCAACATTCACAGTATCTATGAAACAGGTTAGAAACTTTTAAAAAAGGTTTGATAGAATCTCTAGCAATCATTACCTAACACATCTACTCCCAGTTGCTCACCCATCTCTAATTCCCATGTGCAAAGCTTGCAACTGAAAATCAAATACATAAAGTATTTCTTTGCCAAGCTGCCTGACGCTCATTCCTCAAGCTGTTTGCCCTTCATACAAGTCAGAGAATCAAGGCTTTGATTCAATTCTTAATAGAAAAACATTAAAAATTCCCTTTAAATGTTCTTCCTGATACTCATTAATAATCAGTGAGTAATTCTGGTGTTGGAATGACAAGAAGCAAGGCAATATTTTAAGAGAGTTTGGCATCCTCATAAGATTAGGATGAGCCAATATATAGTTACCAATATTATAATATTTTCAAAGTTTCAAAGGAAGTCTTCTTTTATTAGAAGCAGATGGAAGAAATAAAGGGACCCAGACATTTACTAGAGCCATTCTCACTCTGATGCCAAGGAGGAAATTCCAAGATGCATTCTGGAATTTTGTATGCTACGCTATCGACACACCTTCGAAATTTTCAAACACCTGTGCTCCTTATGGTAAACCAGTTATCTTTTCTGATCCACGGTGGTGTTCTTAAGAAGTACAGAGTAAACTTTTTTAAAACGTAGGAATATAGCTAGAGCTGTCAAAACAGTGAATTTTGATTCCAGAATTGACAAATTTAAGCATTTAAGCATGCTGTCTGTACTGCAACATCAATTCCAGTACGTTAAAGAATTCAGGTGTTCAAAGAGTACAGAAAACAAGCCAGCTGTGGGTTGTGCAGGTGGCCTAATCCAAGTTGCACCAAACAATAAAGAGTTCCCTTTTCTAAACCTTTTCAGTCATTATTCTGTTGCTATATTCCTCTTAATTCAGTCATCATTAGTCAGTGACTCTTTTCAATCCTATCATAAACACATCTTCACTGAATTACAAGGACTCAAAAACAACAACAAAAAAAAACCCAAACAAACAAAAAACCCACACACTAAAAACAAACAAACAAACAAACAAACAAACCAACAACAACAAAAAACCACACCACAAAACTCATGCACATCTCCAGGAGTACATTCAGTATAAAGTAGTTAGACAATGCCATGAGGGATTTATTATTTTACCAGAACAGCATAGTGGTAGAGAAAAAATACTGTTACTAGGGAACTGTGTATTAACCACTATTATTCACCATCTGTACTTGTCTTGAGAACAAGTTCTCAGGTTGCAAAATTCTGATGACTTCTTTCTTTACACACTTTACAACGATGTGATTTGGTATGGATTTTTTTCCTATACTTTAAAGCTTTATTGCTAAGGATTATATGAATAAACTCAGATAAAAATGTACAGGGAAATTCTGCATTGCTTGAGGCAGGAGACTGCATATAAATAACTCCAAAGACTGTTTTGTGTTTGAAGAACAAGTTGTAAGGGAAGGTTTGCAAGGAACAGTATTTTATTTTACCAGTCCAAGATCACCAGGTATGAAGAAATAGAGAAGAGGTCTAAAGCTGAAGCCGGCTTTTTATCTTCCCTGCTTATTACCGTTGAGGCAGGTAAATAACAACACCATTAAGATTCATGTTTCGTATGTCTGTGTATCCTTATAAACAAGTCTGTCCAATCTCATTATGCTTCATTAACCTTCACAGTAAATATGAGATAGAGACAGATAGAAATAAGACGAGCAGAGGAAGAGAAAGAGAGTGAGAAAGTTCCTGAAATCCAATTGCGTATCCAATAGCACAAGATCATCAGCTGGTATTAGACTAATGTCTCTGCAATTCGTAGCTATTTTCAGTTAAGCCATTTAACAGGATCTAAGAGATTAGCTCAACACATAGATCTCCTTCCCTGACTAAACAAAGGCATCTCTTGCGTAATGGCTCTTCACACAATTATGGGCCAGCATACACTGGCAGAACCTCTTCCAATACGAAGAATCTTGCCGGTTATCAGGTTGCTTTATAATCTCTGAAGATTCTCCCAACAGCTAGTGCCAAAAATCCCGATTTGCATAGAACAGTTTTCCAGGGGAAACGGTTGAACGAGGCTGTATTTTGAAAACCACGCATTTTAGTGGCTGTTCGAGCTAAACGTGTGATACATATTTTTAACAAGTGCCAGGAAAACTTTGTTTCTAAAAGAAATTAAGGAATTTTTAAAACCCCCAAATATGTTAATATTTAAAAACTGAAAATGTAGTTACTGTGGAAAAGTAGCATTCCAATCTTCCTTTACTTCTTTTAAGAGAACAGGTTTTATGAAGGGCTACATCTTTGGGGAAAAACCCTAAAAGATTGGCCAAAAACAGACTAAGGCAACTGGAGGCTTTCTGGAGACAGCTACAGTTTATGAGTTAAAGGCAAGTAGAAAACATAAATATACTGTTAAAATTGCCTAAGTTTCATTTAAAAAAAACCCCAACATATAACTCAACATTTTTCAAAATCAATCAATGAAGTTGTGCTTTGTGGTTTTCTTCTGGGAGATGCAAATGCTGACAGGAGGAAAAAAAAACCAAAAAACAAAAAACTCCAAACTGCTGGCTTATATGGGTGTTTCAATCTAAAAAGATACAAAGCTCACTCATTCATGTGTTTGTTTTTTAATTTGGGGGGGGGTGATGTTTTTTATGTTTTTGACCAAAGTTATATTAGTAGGCCTTATTCTGTCTGTTTGCAGCATTTTTAACCAGGTGCACCAATGGAGCACCTACCTCATCCGTCAGATAAATACAATGTCTTTTCTTGATGTGGACACAGAAATGAACTGTGTAAATACTGACAATGTTACACAGAAGTCTTCATAATTAGAGATACACTGTGTGTAACACATCTGAAATACTTTCAGTTTTGCAGTAGTAAGTACTATTTAAGTCAATAGTGGCTATATTCATTAAATTCTATTCATGTCACAGCAATGTTCTCCATAAAGGTATGTGGAGGGCAAGGTGCTATGCCATTAACGTGTAATATAAATAGCATTTCTTCAGTGCTGTCAGCACGATTCAACTGAACTTTAATCTAGAAGTCTCAACTATTTTTTAACTTAATCCAGTGTGTATTGTGACCTGATATAACAAACAGTAACCTCGCTGCCAAAGGCCAGTCTTCAACACTTCCTCTGTTAGTGGGCATTACTCTTTGTGTGGAGCTTTTCTCTGAAAACTGTTTGAAGACATTGAAACTGATATCCTGCAAACTCATCAGAAAGGAAGTGATTAGCACTCAGATACACTGGGGATGCTGCCCTAAAGCATTCTATAAAGTTTAGAGCTAAATTCACATGTCCCCAAGAAGTTAATGGGAGAAAATTCTAGATGCCACTTGTCCACAACAAGAAGCATCCACACAAAGGAATGTGAAGACCGCAGACTAAAATACTCTGATAACCTCAATAAAAGCACCACGAAATAAAACCTGCTTTGTACTTTGGGATTTCATTTTTAAGCATAAACTCAGTGTTTAATTTTTTTTTTTTAACATCTCCTCACCAGAAAGGGACAATTCTCTTGCTTCACCCAGTCACCATAAGGTTAAACCTTTCGTTGTTGTTGTTGTTGTTGTTGTTGTTTTTGTTGTTGTTGTTGTTGTTTTACACCGGAATGAAAATTAGAGCTTTCAAATTCATACATAAAAAACCCCACAAAAACCAAGAACTACCCCTGGGAATTCAATAAGTCAGTGGTTAGAACATGGGAACAAAGGATGCATCAAAAAAACCAAAAATCCTTTAGACTTAGATTTCCTCGGTAATTTAGCCTCCAGGCATCTTCTACTCTGAGAAAGGTGGCTAAGCCAACCTGGTAACTGTAAAAAATTACATGCATGTAACTGTTTATTCTCCCATCAAAAACTCCATCCCTCATCTGACAAATTCTTATCCTGGAAACAAAAATAATTTTTTAAGTTTCTACCAAACATAGAATTTCTATGGAATGGTTATTCTTCAACAATATTCTAGCTACCTTATTAACACTTGGTTAATTTAATCTCTATTTTCCCTCTAAACTGAGCACTGTTCCACATAATATAAATACTTTCTGGAATCTTGTGTTTCATCCGTACATTCTTTACAAATGCTCTGCATTCCGAAATTAATATCAATAAAGTTTTATAACATTCCTACACTCTCCTCTATTTTGTTATGCCACGTATTTTGGGGGGTTTTTTTATTGTTATTCAAACTGTTAGTGCTTCCTTTGAAGTGAATCAGTTACTATAGAAACAGTTGTACATGCAAACCTGAGTTGAATCCACTAGCATAGAATAAAAAAATTATCATTTGATTGAATAGTTTGAATTGCTGGAATAATGAAATGTGAAAATTCATGTGTTGGCTAAAATTCATGCCTTGCCTAGATTCAGTGTGTGAGGTAAATAGTGAAATGCCGTAGGTTGATGATAAAGAAACAAATAGCAATGTTTTAAGCATGCTTAATCCCATCTAATATTACCACTGAGTTATGTATTTTATTGAATTGCTCTTCCAGTGAAAGGCTTTAAATGTAAAGATTTATTTCACAGCAAAACTCCAGGTGATTCATCATTCCAGTAATTTGTATTAATTTAAAGCTACTGGATCAATTTACTACAATAAATTGTCTTGTGTTGATAAAAAGAACTATATTGGGTCAAAATTACCAACATTAGGATGTCTACATTTTCTTTCAGTGCTTTATATAAATTAAAGCAAGATCAGGCTGAGAGTTTACAACTGATTTTTCTCCAATTCCTCCCCAGGTTAATACATTAGATTTATTTTTCTTCGGGTTTTTTTGGTTTTGTGGTTGTTTTTTTTTTTTTTTTTAAACAGGTCAGAGTAGTTATAAGTAAATATAAAATGTACATACACCATACAAAGAAATTTTCATACATTTTTAAACTATGCCTTATCTTTCAGGATTATAGAAATTCTCAATTAATTGGCTTCCATATTGTGCTGTAGTTAGTTTAAATAGGAATTGTATTAAGTGCCATCTTAGCTAGTGCTGCTTTAACAACTAATTACTGCAACACTGAAAAAAAGGCTCTTAAAAGATTGCTCCAGCTTAAATACCCATAATGGTTTTTACAGGTGACAGAAGCGTTTCAGACAGCCAAAATCAGAGCTGACAGCTCACCATCCACCAAGAACGATGCTAATGAGATCTTGATGTCATTTCTGCGTGCACTAAAGACCCCAGTTCTTCCAAAAACTGCTGCACCAAACCTCCTGTTCTGGTGTCCTCAGCGCTCAGCCAGTGCTGTTCTACCATTTAAATATCTAAGCCAAGTTGAAGTTTTTTAATCATATTTGATTATTTGTTTCACTCAAGAGCTGCTCAGAGTGAGGCTATTAATTACTATTATTTGTGCTGAACTCAAAGAAAAATGTTTCAAAGAGCTTTGAGTCAGGCCCAAAGGGCTTAAATTGGATCTAATTTATTCCTGGACTTTACTGACCCTCTGCATAGTGATGAATTTAACCTGTCTTGAAATTACTAATTAAATAGGCCAAGAATATATTTTTAATGGCTTTTTCAGTTTGAACTACACTGAAAAATGGCATCTGTTACATTTGGAAATTTTTCTGAAAGCTTTTCTGGATCTATTTTATGGTCTATGTATTTTTAAATGATTTTTTTTTTTTTTAACATCAGTCAGTTATTTCTGAAGCGGTAGGTGATATTGATTATTATATGCTGATTAAAGAATACACTTGTATGACAATGACTTCAAATTTTAAGATAAGGCAAACTGATGAAAATAGAAGGGCATAATTCAGGGAACAATTATCCACCTCAGGTGAAGGAGTTCTACAGACTTAATTACAAAAGTGTACAGAATGCATTACTGTCAATTAGAGCACACCCTGTGCAATTCATTAAATCCCTCTCCCCTGTGCAGAAGTGACAAATATTTCATTATGCCCTGGAGAAATGAGGAAGAACAAAAAGGGGTAATATCAGATGAAAAAAGGACTGATCTGTTCATGACACAGAAGTATATAATATATATTATACACAAATATGAAGGAATCTGGACAAAAGGGACAAAACTAGAAGAGGAAAAACTGCCTAAGGAAAGGTCGAGTTTGTTTACAGAGGAGTTAGGATGGAGATTTACTATGGTAATTAAGCAATTATTCAATGACAAAATGAAAAAAAAAGATGCAATTACTAAAGAAACCCCAGTGACACTTGGCCTAAAAAGATACATACCTTGCCAAGAAAGGAAAAGGTAAAATAAAGAGCAACAGAATTTTTAAAAAATGGTTTTATTTAAAACCAAATGAACCAAGTTAGACCTGTCATCATGTCATTTTTCACTTTCCTGATCTTCTCCATATTCTTCTCCTACTGGACTGAAGTATCTCTCACAGTTCCCATACATAGAAATAGAGACACCTTTACATAGTTTGGAAGAATCCTCCTCTTTTCTTTATCACTCTTTGAGTATTTAGTTTAATTTACTAGTACTGTTTTGAAATACAAATTTAAAAAAAAATATTTGAGGTAATATTCATGTTGTGCTACACAGTAGTTGTACTCTCACTAACATTTCTGCAGTTCTTGATTCAGGGACAGAAACTTCAGATTTGCAATGGAGACTTTTTTCCAGTATATATCTTTCATATGCCTTGGCTAAATTCCAAGTAACCAGCTGATTCCAGTAAAAAGTAATCTATTAATACTAAGGTGGGATTTTACACTCCTTCTAAAATATGTCCAAAGTCACTGCAGAGTTAATCTAGGTAACTTTACACCAGCATCTTCCAAGTCAGCAAACAGCAGGCACTCATCCAGCCCAGCACTGAAGTCATATTATATAAAACAGAGGTAAGTCCCATGTGAAAACCACGATCCAGTGTAGGAAACCCCTGATCTCAAGCTCTTCTGATTTAAGCCTACCTTGATAATTACAGACATGTCTGTTAAAAAATTTAAAAATTAGTATCGATTGCTTATAATCATTTGCCTGTTTTGACTTAAATCTTCAGAAGGTTATTTTGCAGTTTCCCCTCCTTTTGCATTTCAGTTTTTTTCTTCCAAAGTTATTCTATGCTTCGCAATACCCTACTCGGACAAGGGATAATTATTTCCTATACACAGATTTACACATAACCCGCTTAATTTTAATTATTAACCTTAACAAACTGCTGTGAGGGTAAAGGACGAACGGAAAGCAAGTTTTCTAACTTGCTTGTTACAAGCAAACATGTCAGCTAAATTCCAATTAAAGGATCGGTTTAATTAGACAGGGGATTGCCTATGACTATCTAACTGCTATGACACCATGGAGGAACTAATTCTCCTTTTACCTATTGCAAAGTATATCAAAATGCAAATCAAAACAAATCACGTGTATGGCGGTGATTAAGATCTGCTCAACTATACTCCGAAGGAGAGGGATGGAGATGCTGAAGCTGATCAGTTCCATTATTTTGCTAGTTCAGAAAATAAGTCCTCTACACCATGCAAAAGAGCCTCTCAATAGGTCATACAGTCAGAGACAACAAACTGCAAATTGGCATGGGAGAGGAGAACACCTGTCCTTAAGACTTATTTTTTAATAAGTAAGCATAACAACTAGCAATACTGGAGTATTGCACGACATTCTATTCCTGAGTCCTCATGGCAAATTCCATGACAGATAAGGATAGTCAGATTTATCAAAACCATTTCTAATACTGCAACATAACCAGGTCAGGTATAAATCCTTGCTTTCTACACCATGCCATTTATTTTGACCATGCCACATGGATTCAGCATCTCACCTTCAACAAAATTTCTGTGGCAGCTGCACTGCAGGCCTACATGTGGATATTAGAAGTAACTGAAGTATAGACCACACCTGGAGATTCTGTCTTTAGCTTGTCTCACTCCCACTCCGACTGCATAGAGGAAATGGATCACTTTGAACCAGAAGCACAGCAGTGGTCTGTATTTTCAGCTTAACTGATTGTAACATAGATACACAAACAGTCTTTGAATGCTAATGAACAGACAGGAATCTAAATAAAAAAAAGGTGGGGTTACATCACTTTTCTTAGGTGACAATTATGAGTGCATACACCTAAGTTCAACCACATTCTTCCTCTCTATACTTTTTTCTGCTGATCTAGGTGTGACTCAGATTTACCAAGAGCATTTTAAGACCACAGCTGATTCTTGCATTGCTACTTAATTAGCTCATGATAAGTAAGAACTTAACAAAAATGAATGAGCACAAATGTCTGACAAAGGAATACATCACTGAATTTAAAGTATGTCAAGTGTATCACTTATTTTGTCACAGCACAAGTTCTGAATGCTGTGGTAGATGTCATATTTCAGCACGATCAATAAACAATTCAAAACAAGAGCAATCAGTTCCTTTATCTGCAGTTCAGTCATTTCATATTCTAGGGCCACACAGTACTTCTAGCAAAAGTTGTCTCCTATAAAATCAACATCCAGGTCTATTTTAATAGGCAACCATTTATGAACAACTTGAATTGCTAATCTCTGGTGAGACTTCACAAAACCCGGAGTAGCTTAATTTTGCTACCATCTTCCAAACAACTGTATCACTAAAATCTCCAAATTTAAGTCTAGTCAAGTCTGTTTAATCATTTATTCCAGGATTTCTTTATTTCTTTTTTTTTTTTACAAATTTGGATAAGAGATAAATTATTTTCATGATGTGAGAACTAACTAAGAATGATCAGAACCAACTCAGCCTCATGTATTTATATTTACTGAAATTTAAATGCAGAAGGATTACAGAAATGAGTGTGTTGTGTGTTAATCTGTAACAGTTGTGTTGATACAGCACTCCACAACAATTAGACTGGGGGGTTAATTCTGAAAATAGTGTCTATTTAGTGATTTGATGCTAACTCAAGTGATTTTTTTTTTTTTTAATTGGAAGTATATTTCCTTCTGGGAAACACAGATTGGGAAGTTCTATGTTTTAGCAAAATCATATATACCCTTTTTTCCCTCTCTCTATTCAGGTATATTGTTTATTCCTTTTACCAATGATTATAGATACATAAAACTATGAGTCTTAAAAGACCTAGCTGAAAGGTATGTGAATTTGTAGGAGCATTTGTTGCAACACATATAACTGTGGAATGTTGGGCAGATGATCAAAGTGGTTCATCTTTCACCTATGAGATAAATCAATCTTTGCTAGCTGAAAAGGTGATCAAATTTGTAGTAACTTAGTTTCTTAGTCAGAAAGGTTGTTCTAGCACAAGAGAAATCAGGCTCTCTACATTGTCTTAATCTTGCCAAGCCAGAGAGGATGTTAAACAGGCATTTGATTTGGTTAGAACAATTATCATGTATTACTAGTAAAACATACTATTTGTATCTTGCTGAATCCACTGTGAAACATACAATATTTCCTGTACCCAGTTAAAGTCAGTCACTCTCATGCAAGTGTTCAGAAGTTTAAAAGTAATTTCAGGCCATACCTTCTGTGACTGTTTAATTCCTATGTTTCCCCCTTCCAGTGCTGCTCCAGCTGCCTTCTCACTCTATCCAAGAATTGGAAGACGCTCTTTCCATGCTTTAGTTAAACAATTAGAATTTTACTCTTTCATTGATTAAACTATGAGACTGTTCTCAAAATAGTATGAACCAATGCAGTTAGTCATAATTTTTACACTATGATACTGTTTGTCTCCCAGAACAATCCTCTACTTTCAAGTACAAGTAAGATTTTGCTCAACTTGGAGACTGTTGCAGTTGAGGCAGATGTGCGACACACACTAATTCTAACATAAAGTGCAGGCAAAAAGCGTTTATTCCAAGAGCCAGTGTCATATATATACACTTTTGAATGTTTATCCTTCAGTTAATTATCCATTGGTTGCTCAACTACTACAGCAGATTCATTGGCTATTTTAACTACACCATACTGTTATTAGTTATCTACAACATAGACATCCCAAGAATCCAAACAAAACACCAGCTGCAGCCTTTTTGCTGTTTACTCCCTCTATTGTTTTGAATTTCTTGCTTCTCTCGACTAGATTTCTCACAGGTAGAAATGGACTGTGCTGAGACCAATGTCAGACTCAGACAGGCTTTCTGACCTGCTGTTAACTCCCACAGGAGACTACTTGTTACTCAACTTGTTTTGTTTCCTGAATGGTATTACAACACACTGTGTAGTTTTAGCAGGAGATCTGATCTCACTCTGCAGAACTACTGAGATCTCCCTTCTTTGTGCACCTTGCACTGCTGATGTCTGTAAGAGTACAAATATTTGTGGTCCCAGCATCATTAAAAAAAAAGTAGACTGATTTCTGTGATTTTAATGCAGAATGAAAAGCGAAACCAGCACACGAAAAGAATTTCACCACTGAAAAGAATATACATAGCAGAAAGTCTGTACATGTTACCTGTGTCCCTAAGCAGAGGTAATTAAAATCTTTCTACTGACTTATGTGACATTTGAATGTAATCTTGAACAAAGTTGTGGAGGTAGCTGTTTAAAAATCACTGAACTATAGAATCATTTAGGTTGGTAAATATCTTTAAGATCATCAAGCTCTGCTTCAATTGCACCAGGTTTGACAATTTGCTTATCTCTACCATTGACCTACTCAGTCTGCCCATCTCGACTTCCAGACTTCCACTGCTGACTTTTTCTTGAAGGCTAAAAGGTTTTACACCTTTTCAGGAGTTTGAAGAGGAAGTGCCTCTTAAAAAAACTAAATATAGGGACATTCTTTCGGAGTGTGATTGTCTGTCTTTCCACTCATGTCAAACACAAGTTGATAAGTTTGAGAGTAAAGTATAATTTTTCCATTTATTAATTAATGCAACAATATTAGGGTGGGGGAGGGGAGGATGGAATGGTACAGGGACCTGAGGATATGGGACCACATACATACATGCTTTAAAATAAAAGTTTACTTTAGGCCTGTACTTTGTATGTTCAGTACAAGTGTCTAACAGCTGACATCAAAAACATAATTTCAGGTCTGAAGGAATACTAGGAGAGAGAATGAGGTGCAACAATGGTGCTGTTGTGAATACAGGAACAGGAATTCTTGATCTCATGAAGGCAAAAGGGATGAGAAGTATAAAGGCATCATGATTTTCCTGCAGGTGACTCATGTACCCACAGATAAGACCACCATTTTCAGTGAAGATTTATCTTACGAGAGATGCAAAAGCAGAGGCCATCTGATGATTTTTCTGTTTATATCCAGTTATTACCGATCAAAAATATTTCTGCTTTATCATGTCGCATGGCCATAGTCCACCAAAGAATCTAAGCAGAGAAGCTCAATATGCTAAACTTATACCATAATCATACAGCTAAGAAAGCATGTAATTTTTACTCGTTACAAAGAAAAGCAACAAAAGAGCTAAGATGCTATTAAATCTCTAAGGCATATTACAAATAGTCATGACAATAATGTGTTTTTATGTTGCAGAGAACAGCATTGAGCAATAGTTATGTGGAACTATGATTTGTTCATTAAATGATGGATCTTGTTCTATTAATTATATGAAACAATCTCTAGACAGATATGTTATTCAGTTTGGTTAAGAGTGGTAATTTTTATTAAAAAAACAATACAATTCAGCTTGCAGAATGTATTTGACCAGGTTAAGTTTATTCAGAAAGTAAAATATGCTTCCCTCTGTCATACGTAGTGTGACCTATTTTATATTAAATTGAGAATGTTTAGAGTTCAGAAAGGATACAGAATAGAACACTAAATCAGTACAATATGCAAAAAAAAGGAAAAAAAATCACATTGAATATTTATCAGGGAAAGTTATTTCTTCCCCAGACAAACACAGAATTTCTAAAGGGGATTAAGAAGTGTTGTGAGAGAAATAATTCAAATGCATTAATTGAACGCAAATGTGCCCTTTACTTCTTGACACTTCATTTGGAAAACACCAAGTAGGTATTAATTAAGATAACAAGTGACCCATACTTTTAATCTTTTGCTTTAATGACTGATGAAAATTTATAAACTTTAATGCTACTTCTTCACTGATGCAGAGCTAAATATACAAGAAGAGAATAACACAGACCTAATTTAGCTAGTAAAAATTTTCACTTTTGATTTCAACATATACCTCTGAAACATAGGCAAAACCTTGATTTCCTTTCTCTGGGAAATCTCACCGGGAAGCAGAAGACAATTGGTCAGTTTTACAGAAGAGTTGTCAGATCATGACAGGTTATTGGAAAGAGCTCTGCACTGTGTGTAGGAACTAGTATGCCTAAGAACATCTGTACCAAAATGAAGTCTCTACATTTATCTGGTTAAAAAGCTGGGTCCTACCTCCCTTCTAATTACAAAATTAATAAAAGAAAAATGAACATGAGCTTATCATCTAAAAGGGATGTGCCAGCTATTTCTATACATAATCTTTATTCCCTTGTCATTGACGTAAGTTTATTTATCTCAAGGATCTCAAGGGGAATAAATTACCCCTCCCGCAATCACAGCAATTCAGTTGTGCCCTTTCTTTAAAGATCAAAAAGACTTACATTGATAAGAGATACTCCTACATTTACAAAATGTTAATTTCAAACAAAAACATATCAGATATTACCAAGTATTTCTCCAGTGTTTGTATTGTGGTACCAGCTACATTTGTAAGAGCTAAAGTTTTTAAAATGGAATAAAACACCATGGTTATAGAGCTCTCTGAGTTCTAAGGAAGGTGAGCAAGCCATTTTGGGAGCAGATCACTAAAAAAAGACTCAAAAATAAGCTTTATTTCCTTGTATGGTATAGTTTAGTAGACATCCGTTTATTTAGAGTTATCACTGGCTCTCTAGACAACTAGTTCTCAGCATAGCTTTCCACATCAAAACTCACTACTTCAAGTAAGTGCCCACTGTCCTTGATCCCCAAAATACATACTATTTTGAGTTACCTTTTTACTCAAAGCTGTGGAACATTTGAATTCCAGCTTAGTGCTGAAATGTTTGAGTATTATAACACTGTCCAAAGATAGATTTAACACTGTCCAACTGCATCAGAAAGGCTCTAAGCTTCTGTTCTGTTTTCTGATATGTAGAATTTCTTTCATCTTGTATTTATTTAGGGAAGGCATAGGCAGATGAGAAACTAAAAATTTTAAAAATGTGTAATATTTTTGTAAACCCCAGTAACCTAACTGTCGGTAAAAAGGGTGTCTTACGATTAAGAGACTTTTAGATGCTGCTGAGCATGGAGTGGCCGATGCAAGTGAACATTAACATTTCCCACTGGCCTTTTCATAATGTCCACCATCAGCATTAGCTCCAGGAAAACAGTCACATAGCATACTAAACCATCAAGGGCTTAATAAGTAAGTAATCTGGCAAATGGCTGGTCTCTGTAGAGCTTTGCCCAAATTTCTCTGTGATTTGCATATTGCTAATAATTATATTCAGCATGGAGGTTTTCTTTGCAATTAGTTCTTTTAAGTGTATCAGAGCTTTAGAAGACATATAATTTGACAGTTTTCTAATTGCTTTTTTATATTATCACCTTATAAAAAAGGAGCTTTATGAACCTAAACCTGTAAAACATTTTAATTTTTCCAAGAACTTGATACTGAAGGGGTGACAACTATGGTCAGATTATACCAGCATAACTAATTTCAAGGCACATGAAGTCTTCCCAAAGCATCGGTTATATCAGACAGGAATTTTCAACCCTTTACGTGAAACTACACAAAAATATGAAAAACCACATGTTGTCCTGAGAGAGTAAAGATTTCCTTCATACTAACTATCCTTCATGTTTACTGTCCAGACAAGGCTAACCAGATCGCTATATGAAATTTGTAACACATACTAGCAAAACTCACTGTAAAGCAGAATGTTATTTTCATATCCATATTAAATGACTGTGAGAAATAGAAATGTTATCAGTAGTGGTTGAAAAATTGTAATGAAGGACTTTTTCTCCATTATGGCAAAACTGTATAAA
>VZRR01003002.1:0-116429 GCA_013398015.1 Oreocharis arfaki
GCTCATTTTCCTGTCATCCTCCTCTGCCTTTCCCGAGGGCATTGTCCTCTCTGCCACAGCTGGCAGCGCCTTCCCCAGACTTTGCTTCCTCCCTCCTCCTTCTCTCTTGCCTAGAGATGGAATTTTGCTCTTTGCCTTTTGCAGGGTTGTAAATTGTGTGTCTTTTTGTTTGCAGAAGTGTGGTCTGATTTTATTCTGGTGTCGTGGTGGGGTGTGAGGAAGCAGCACAGCTGTAGTAGCTGCAATACCATCTGTAGGCAATATATTCAAGTCACCAAGGGGGGAAAAAAGGCGTAACCGAGATATTTTTATTATCTCACCCTGATCAAACTAATGTGGGTTTTGTTTTGATCTGAAACTTAATGGATTACAAAAGCCTTCAGAAAATGAACTAGAATGACTCTCTAAAAAAATAAGTAATGATGTCTTTGATGTGGTTTATCTTTGAGTAAGAAAAATTTTCAAATTTTTGTGTGGAATATCTGGATTCTAGGCACCGAGCAGGAATCACAAGGGGGGTTTTGTTTGCCCATATCAGCAGCTCAAGGTGTTTTTGTACACCCACAAGAGATTGTGAGCACACGTAAGTGACACTGGGTAGTAGTAAAGCTTCAGGAGGAAGAGCACAGTTCCTGAAAAGGAGTATGGCACACTGTCTACTGGGAAAAAGAGTTATATCAGCACAAAATATACACGTATACAAACAGCTCAGTATCACCTACATACGTAGCTTAGTCAACATGTTTCACTTTAATTTACTTTTCCAGCCAAATTATTTGATCTGAAGATAACTAGATATGAAAATACATTGCACGACTGATGCAGCTGTTGCATAGAAAAGTTTTTTCTAGTGCAATTAATCTGCAGTTAATGCAAAATTCGCACTCACAGTCCAGATCGTGTCCACAATTTCATACTGTCATGGTTGGGGGATGAGGTATTCCTTCTCAGAAGATGAAAGAGAGAAGTGATGTGACTGTGAGCTAGAAGTGGTTTCATCATTCTTTAACCTCGAATGGATTGGTGCTGCATTTCCCAAGTGCCTCAAGCTTACAGTGTTTTTCAGTGGTGAGCGGATTGCTGGTTGCTTTCAAACTGGGAAAAGTGGGAAAAGGGGATCACTGGAAGCAGAATCGTCTTTAGAAGGTCTAGTTGACGTGAAGGGATGATCACAGCCTGGCCTTTGACTTTAAAGATGAAGGTTCTGGGGACTGGAGACAGCAGACTGGAGAACAAAAGTGCAAAAAAGGGAAACGAAGCAAAGTGCCACATAAATGCAAATATATAATACAGAGTAAAAGCAAAAATAATAAACCGAATGAGGAACAAGAAAGGATTAAGGAAAATCATATGAAAGAGATGATGCAAGAATAGCATTTCATTTGCGAAGTTTTTCAGACACATCCATCCTGCATTTCAAGACAGACTGTTCTTTAAGCTTTTCTTAGTATTTTACAGTGAAAAATACTAAGAAATAATACATTCCTTAGTATTTTTACACAAAGCACTGTGGGCCTGATTCTGGGCATGACCCACAGTGGTGTAATCTTGGTATGATATGTAATAGCGAAATGGTATCAGAGAGAAACGGGAAAATTTGAAAAGCACTGACTGAATTTTTTTGTGTGGAAAAAAAAGATATAAAATGGAATGATCTATGGTTTGAGAACATAGGTAAAAAAGATGGACATTCAGTATTGGAATTTGTTCCTGAAAGCTGACTCTTACAGAGCAGAAAACTTAATGTCAGGCAGAAAAAAAATAATTGCTGGGGCCGTGAGACAGCTACTTAACATTCGGCATTTTCAGTCTTACCAACAGACATACACTTTGTTGGAAATACCGCTACAGCAGCCTGATGACAGAGCATTTTCTTCTTCAAAACCAAGTTTTGTCTGTAACATTCCAGTATGCAGTAATTCTCAGGAAGGGTATTAAGCTCCATTCAGAAACAACGCTATTCAGAGATATTTTTACCTCGAAGCATCCTATTTCCATGGGATGCTTCCCAGAAGTTGTTGGCTTCCTTACCTTTTCACCATCTCTCTGCTACTGACTTCGTATTTTCATTCGTTTTCGGAATCTGAGCATCTTTTAAACTGTTTTATTGGGTTGTGGGGTTTTTTTCTGTGCTAGATTTTAAACCTTTGTGTAGAACAGTTAAGGCAGTCTACGTAGAGAAGGCTTGTGCAAGAAACAGTTTGTAGCTTATGCAGCCAGTTGTGTCCCTTGGAGCTGTTGGGCCATGAACAGCAGATAATCACTGACATAATCAATCAGATGTGCTTTACCACATGTTTGTTCATACTGTTGAAAATCAGGCTATCATATGGCCTTCATGTAATAGCTGGTATTAAGCTAGCAGTAACAAAAAACACTGTCTATAAGGTCCAAACTTTCATTTAAGTAATAGTAATCCTAGATTTTATATATAATATTTCTAAAAGTTACGTATTTATGTAAAATGTGTGGGTATAAATATAAATGCAGTTATATTAAATATATTTCAGCATAGTTTCTTGCACTATATGTTGTTACATACGCAGCATTTCTGCAAAGAATTTGGCTCCCCATTAATGCAGCACCCATGGATTTCAAATACGTTTCTGAATTCTGATCCATGGTGCAAGATAAGGAAAATGAACCAGTAGCACTTTCAATGAAATAGCTGCTCAAACATGCAGGGAAGAAACTAACACCAACACAAAATTTTAGTAATTTTTTTTGTAATCTCTTGTTTAGAACTTCTCAGTTGAAAGTATCGTTTTCAGGATATTTGTTAGTTAAAATACTTATTTTTTAAAATTTTTGAGACCGCATAATGTAAATTAAAAGACTGTGAAAAATAAGGTGTAGAAATAAAGAGAGCAGATTATCACCACTGCAGAAAATAAAAGTTTTTTTCCTTTCACTGTTTTGCGATATCGTCTCTTAAGAGTAAATTTTCATCCCATTATGAGTGAACTTCTAGTGCTTTGAAAAACTTTGCCCAAAATATGTGATTTGCACTAGGCCCTGACAACCTGCCACTTCCAAGTTCTTGAAGCTTGCTCATAAAATCGTATTTCTGGGAAAATGCTTGTTCTTCTGCAGCAGTAATTGTGGGTTTTCAGGCTGATGCATGACACAGGAGTGAGAAGGAACATATGTAAACATTGCCCCTACCAAGGCACAGCTCATACCCAACAGAATAATTTTCACTTGCGTGGTGACAACGGACGAACCTCAGCTTTCTCTACTTAGAGTCATCTAAGTTGGAAAAGATCCTTAGAATCATCGAATCCGGTTTGATGAATTTGGGGATAACGAAGTGTTTTCTGCCCTATTACCCGCCAGGGAATGTGTGCATGGGAGGCAGATGTGATAACCTCTACGCTACAGAAACACCCCGTGAGTACTTGCTCACATTCTCTGGAGAAGTGCTTACAGTCAGCTCATTCATGGCATACAGTTTTATTTATTTAGTGGCTAGTGTAAAACTGTAATTTCTCATGTTCGGATTCCAGGCCCTGTGTGTCTGAACGGTTTATATTAGTATGTTTGTTTCAGGTGACAGAAATGAGCTCTATAATTTACAAAAAGTTCCTTAATCTGGCAGAGCTTTTAATAAGAGTGTTAAATTACTGTTGCCGAAGTTGCATTTAGATCCCACAGTAAGGAGAAAACCCGTTCATGTAAATGAAGAGCCTTATTTGAAGTTAGATCTGATTTGTGCAGGTAACATTTAGACCCAGTTGTTGCACTTTGTTCGGACAGAAGGTTTTCTTGGACCCACAAGAAGATAAAGTGCTTCTCTTGCAGGCCTTATGAGAACATAAAATTAAATTTTTGCACCGTGACCTCTTGATTGTGATTACATTTTCATATGGAAGCAAAGGAAACAGGTTTGGTGGCAGAGGCGTTCACATAAAATTCCTGAGATACAGCTCTGCTGAGGTTGATGTGTTGAGTAATTTCACATTGAAGAGAACTTAGGCAAGAGAAAAATGAGGCAAGCCTACACTTAATGTGGCAGTTAAGAAATTCGTCACTGCATGGGGTTGTTTTTTCAAATCTAATCTGTTTTACAGAAAACTAGAAGCGAAATAATTAGTTAGAGTCTCTTAGGCGAATTCATCCTCAGAGTAGAAAAACAAAGATGCTGAGAGCGTCATGTGACTAAATGAAGGGTAAATGCATCACACCTCCTGAGTGAAGCAAACAGAAGGAGGGCATCACTCAATTGGATCTCTGACTCCGGAGCACCATGAGCTACCTGGCACCAAGTGCTGCCCTGCCAGCTGCATCGGGAATCCTCAGAGATCCCTCATGTGTTTAGGTCACCCTTTAGATATTGCATCCTGTCGCATTTAAAAGAGTGGAGGGTTTAATTAACCTTCCTCAAGGATTTAGTGCTTTCTTAATTATTTTTCTAAAAGAAAATTGTGGTTGGGATTACTTCTTTTGCATTTCGAGTTCAGCTTAAACACTTAGGGGGATGTTCTTCCAGTTTAACACGACTGGTGTGTATTAGCAGCTACATTCTCTGGCAGAACTGGAACTCTGAAAGTCTGGAAATGCCTGCCAGGCTCAAAAAGCAGAAGTAGGAAATACTGCCACATTCCTTCTAACAGAATTCAGTAGCCTGACGTTCAGTTAGGTGCCGCTGGTTACTTGCTATCATCACTTGGCTTTGTCTCAGAGCTTCGAAGCTCATGGAAGTAGGATTGGAAGGAAAACGTGGAGATGCTGGCCTGAAGCTCTGGGGCATTGCAAGATGTGCCTGTGTTTAGCACAGCTCTCCTCTGCTGCTGTTGACGTTGATAACTAAAGGCAGAGAAATCAATAAGGCAATTATATTTACAGCTATGCGTTCTTGATAACAAAATCACTGTGCTCTGGGGGGCAGTAGATCAGGCACAGAGGCTTCCGTGTGTGTCTGGACTCAACAGCTCAATAATTTATAATTTTATTTATTATCCATTGGGGTTTAGTTTTTCTTATTTATGTATTTCACCTTTTTTTTTTTTTTTTTTTTTTTTTTTTTNNTTTTTGAATGATGTACTCCCCCCACACCACCCTGGAAACTAGGCTATCACCTTTGCTTTCTCCCACATAATAAAGCAGAAATGACTAATTACTTTTGCACTTCAGCATCTGAAAGATGCAGAAGCTGATGTGGTGCCTTACAGATCCACAGCCAGAAAAGATAAAAGGGGAACACTTGCACAGTAGCTTTTGGTGTATTCACTGTGCTGTCTCAGGAATGGTTGCAGCCACTCCAGGTTGCTGTTAACGCTTTTAAATACACACAACTATCAAAGTTCATGGAAACCATTTAGTCTTAGGGGCAAGGGAGACTCTTTGGGGTAGCTTCTCCAGGCAAAAAGAGTCATTGAGGCTCTTGTGTAGAAAGTAGCAGTTCATCCCCAGTTCTGCAGTAAAGAAATCTAACAGAGGAATTAATGTCAGCATGAACACCTCTGTGTTGATTTCTGGCTCCAGGTGCTGCACTGGCAGCCAGATTTTAGGCTGAAACTGCTCTCCTCTCTGTCTGCAGTGCACAGTTCAGAGGGCTCTGGATGAAAGACAAGATTATGGCTTCCAAAATACACTTTAAAGCAGACATTCCTGTCTCATGTAGAAGTCTAGGTGAAAAAAAAAAGTATCTAAGAGGAAGAGTTCTTACTTTGAAAGACATTTCTTAGCATTTTTGTATCTACAGCAAAAGGATTGTTTTACAGCTTTAGTTTTTTTCTCTGCAAAAATCTATGAACAGGCTTACTACTGTAAAGAAATATAATTACGTATTATTACATATTAATAGATATTATTATTCATTATAGAAGTACAATAACCACTCTGCTGTAGTGCAGCAGAGATATCTATAGATAAAATCATATTATGTTAAGTTGCTATTTATATTTATTTATTTCTGATGTGTAGTCTTCTGCTGAGTGGAATTCTTGAGGAGTCGTTTTTCAAATCAGGACAAAAATTTTCCAAGCCACCAGAGTTTAAGGAGTTTTATTCTCCTCTTTCAGAAAAGGAGGGGGGAAATGGGGTTTTTTTGGTCTCTGAAAATAAAAAGTGCTTCTGCCTACAATGTTTCTGTGCTTTACCTGGCCTGAGTTTCTGATGAAAGATCCATCCCTGTTTTCAGTTCATTGTTAGCTGTCCTAAAACTGGATGTCCAGGCTTGAGTGTGAGCTGCTCTCCACAAATTATGATTAGGCTTCTTCGAGTCATAAGGTCTATAACCTCTAACAGCAGCACCTATTCTTAAAACCAAATAGGTGCAATTGTGGCACTTTATATACCTCAATATTCTTTTTTTTTTTTTCCCCCAGGGATTAACGTGTTCAAAAAATAGTTGAGATTGTAAAAGAAGAAAAAGTAACACCTCTGCAGTTTTATTGATCGGGAAAGTTTCAGAGAGTACATACAAATCAGAGTAAATTTTGAAGTACGCTTTCCTGTTATTAAATACTTGTAGGTTACAAAGCAGCTGCTAGGTCCATGAGATTAATATAAATATCTACACATACATAAATCAGTTTATCATTAAATTATTTGGTTTTTTTTTTCCCAGAAAGAAGCTTTAGATGTTAGACAGTGTAAGACTCTTCATTTAAGTTTTGCAGCAATTTTTGCAATAACCTAGCCAGCCTGTCTGCCACTTACCCCTTTCTTACATGTTGCACAGCACAAGAAGCTATACATGCTTGCAAATGGTAAAATACATTTTTACACAAAACCCAAATTAAATTTGGGCAGAAAAAACCCCAAACCTACATCCTACGTGCTTTCATTTGAATATTTGCAGGTTTTTTTAATTACTATTTCAATATCACCTATGTACAGTTTACATTAAATACAAGCAGATTTGACCTAAAAATCTTGTTCTAGACCATTATCAGATTTTTGATGATGTTCAAAGCACCTAATTAAAGAGATTTTTGAACTGCTAATGACTCCATCCAACACTGTCTATAGACACCTTGCAGCACAGTTACTGAAATGTCGTACTGACAGATTTCAGTTGTGTTTTCTTCTAATGTGTCAAAACCATTATTTTTGTTCTGCATCAGAACCTAAGTGGATAAACGATTCCAAATGTACTTAGGGAACCTGATGTTTATTTCAAAATCATGCCTTCTTTTCACAACCCCACTTGAAAGGTCAGGAGACCTCAATTTTGTTTTCAGGATCTCTTCTCAGTAAATTTCCTGGTATGGAGTTGTTCCCTAAGCCTCTGATGGAATATCCAACAGCTCAAAACCTGAAAGGTGTCGTTGGCATCACTGATCATTGAAAACTTGAACTCGTGAGTGTAAATAACAGCAGTTGTCAGTATTTAAACAAGCCAATTAGCTTATCATTAGGGCAAATGGCTCACTGAGCTCCAGAGTGTTGTATGCTACAGATCTGCTGCAGTCACTTTAAAGCAAGTCAGGTATCTCCACTGTTCTGCTGTCATTTTTCTGCATAGAACAGATAATCTGATAGATACCTGTCAAAAAAGAAAAAACAAGATAAAAGCATCATGCTTCTTCTCACTTGTGCAGTTGTACACTCGCCAAGCACTCTCTCTGCTCTCTTCCTCCTTTTTTCCTTACATCTGTTATCAGGTTACTCCAGGGTTTCTTGCCTCAGCAGTGTTGCCTCCACCCCAGCCCCAACTGGAGTGGTGATTGCTGCTCTGAAAGTGTGGTTCTCATTTAAATATATCCGAGAAAATGTCAGCTAGCAGGGGCTGTTCAGCTGCTGCTTCAGTGTCTGAGACAAAACCCTGAAATACGGGTGCAAAACCAGGATGTGGCACATGAAATAAGCACATCTAAGTTATATAAACTTAACCACCTGCAGATAGAAGAGATTCATTCACAGGCTGGTCTGGTTCTGGGCACCATGAGTTAGTTAAGCCCTGTTTTGACCTAGACAACCAAGATTCCACCCAAAATGCAGTGGAAATCCTTTATACCTCTCTGGGTGCTTTAGTTGTAGTTTACTCATCTAGGAACATTGATTATTGCTTTGATTGCACAGGTCTGTGCTGCTGTAACAAAATCCATCACCTGGGACTTGTGCTGAGCCCTCCTGAGTGCTGAAAATTTGGTGGCCAGCGAAAACCAGAAACAACATCAACGTTTTCACTTCTTTCCAGGTAGGGCAGTCACCTCTGCAGAGATTTGTTAATAAAGAAATTTCATGACATGGGCTGTGGAACAAATGGTAGTGATACTAGGGTTGGTTTACAAAGAATAAATTAAACAATAGAGGAGTAGGAGTGCAAACAGTGGTTTCCTTTGATGCTGTGTTGCTGCCTCACTTCTTTTTTTGACAGGTGTGGCAGGATTTTTTGAAGATGCCGTGAGTGATGGTGACACTCAAAATGTGTCACAGGGGACACAGGAGGTGTGATACTGGTAGGTGGTCAGAGCAATTCCTCATTATTAAGAATAATTATTAAGAATAATAATAATGTGTGTTTGCACTAGCAGAACACTGAGCTAGTGTTCCTAGTCCAGCAATTAGTACCAGGCCTCTTTTTTTTTCAGAAATTAATCAAAATTGTGCATACTGGGTTTCTAAATACCAGGGGGTCACGTTCACAAGGGCCTACCCAAGGGACTCCTTGAAGTCCAGGTCAGTTGGACTAGTTTTAATCTCCCTACTGTTGGACGTACAATTGTTCATAAACGACATCAGAGATGGCCTCACAGCTTTCTGCGAATAATGTACCCTCTAAATTTTCCTTTTTGGAGATGGAGTCATTTTCTTGCCCCCAAAGCACTCTTATCTCGTATGCAGAGCATCAAGGTCTCTGAAAAGAAATCTGCCACTTTTCATGGACTAAAATAACTTCTAACTTGTGTTAGGATGATAACCAGCGTGCATCAGAGGGAAGCCGGAGATATTTTTATGGTAGGATTGTAAATATTTCGAAGCCAAGTCAGGCAGGAGCCACAGGGTGCCGCTATTCTGCCAAACAACGAGCATTTCCCTGCCTTTTACTTGCCCGGTGGCTTTAGGACAACAGGAAAAGTTGCGGTGATACCTTGGAAAAGCTGATGAGGAATGGTTCCGGAATCTCCATGACTCCGCTTGAGGAATTACGGGGTGTATTACGACTGCTTCACTAACCCATTAAAATGAGGAGTGAAATTCAGCATGAACAGAACGACAGAAGGGAGCATAACACAGAGGCAGAGCCAGACAAGCTCTGAACAACTTTTCTTTCCACTCTATCAGCGCACAAAATTCTGATCAGATGCTTTAGTGTGTGGTTTAATTAGTGTGTACCGTATTTAGGCAGGCTCTTAACATTTTGAAGTTGATCCCCCCAAGATCACGAGGCTCCACCTGCTCTGGTGTTATTATGCACAGACTCCTTAATTTAAAATCTGCCTCATTCCTGAGCTGCAAATGCCTTCTGGCAGCCTTGTCCTTCTGTACCTGGGACAAAGATGAGGTTGAGTAGTAAATGGCTCTTCCCAGTGTTGCTTCAAGAAAAACTGGTCTGCCCTGATTGAAGAAATCCATATTGGAATGGCCTTGGCAGAGGTTAGCTCTCCTTGATCCATGCATATCATTTATTTAATTCTTTTTCAACCAAAGCTGCAGATACCTTGTTCAGGAAATTGTGGTGCTTTGCACTTGCTTCTTGTAGTAACCCCAAAGTGATGAAGTGCTTCCTCATCTGTACACTGGTTTTGTAATATCTTGCGGTGATAATTTTCAAGAATAACAGGTTCTCCTAAGTTTTCAATAGCTGCCTTGCTTGAGGAGAATGTAATTACTTTTCCACAAACTGCTGTAAAAACATGGCAGATGGGAGATTGTCCTACTTCAGCTCACCGCAGTACCTAAAATTTTTGGATACATTAATTTCTGTTGTTTACACTTTCCATCTTAGTTCTGGGCTAACTGGAACCTCCCTCCCGTACCTTTTGTGGGGGTTCTAAAATGGGAATGGAAACCAGTCGTCAGAGCCTCCTTGTGGCAAAGCTAAATGAAAAAAAATTACATTTTGAGGAACTTTATTATGGGTAGAATGCTGCCATATTTACTTCCAAAATAGCTGCTAGGAAGAAGTCATGGAGTTGCAACAGAGTGTGATTAGCTGGGTTAAAATATACTAAAACCACCTATATAGTACTTGGTATTGAAATTTTAAAGGGGGGGGGAGGGAAATGGTAGAATGAGATTTGAAGGATAAAATTATATTAATCATGCATTTCATCCTATATAAATATATAATTATTTTCTCTATAAAGTTCCCACCTGTCTGCATAGTTAACCATAAATATGTTGTATTTGGTTGTGTTCAGTAACATGCAGTATTTTCGGTATCATTCTATAAAGTTCTGCAGAGTTACCCACCCCTCCAAAACTATGATGCAGATGTTAGAGCACTGCTACTAAAAACAATGAAAGTAACAATAACAACCCATTATAGATTCTAGGCGTACCCCAAATACTGTATTTCACTCAGTTTGGTTTAATTTTGTTCTTCAGTTAAAAGAAAGAAATTGCTACAAAATTACTTAACACTGCACTTCATCATTGCCATTATCAATCCAGATTTGTACCCTCATCTGTTATTTCATTTATTTGATTAGTAATACTGCATTGACCGAGTACTTACGCACTGTCCTTAGCACCCAGCTCTGAACTAAAAATCTCTAAAGCAGCATGAACTTTTCCTGTCCACACTTAACTCTGTTTTCTCAAGATACCAGTTTCCTATTTGTTAACAGAAGACAGTAAAAAACAGGACTGTAGTTCTTTATCCTTTGCCCAAAATTGCACCCAGAGAGGTAAGTTTTCCAGCATGTCTCAGAGATGAATAAATTAGATAAATCAGGGAAGGAAGGTAATTTTTTACAAGGAAGCCTTAATGGAGCTCCTTTTCCATGAAGACTCTCACCAAATTCCTGTCTACACAGCCCCACTGAAGCCAGCACAAGAGTTCTGCATTTTATTTCAAACATTCCTGCTTGTACAGCTCAGATAAAAGTTAGCTCGTCCTTTGCACGGCAGAACTAACCCAGACTTCACTAATTATTCTTGCCTACTTAGGTGTCTTATTACCTTGTTCAGAACAACTGTTTCAATGTCCTCCTCCCACCAAAAAAAGGATAAATACATTCATCACACGATACTGACACAAAACGTTGTAATGTAACTGCAAAAAAAAGCTTCTGCTGGTGTTCCCAAAAATCAGTTTTGTTGGATATCTACTGTATTATTTAGATGCCTGGGCAGCATGCAGTAACATTCCAGATATGCTTGATGAGCAAGAACTTTTTGTGAAGCTGCCTGACTGCAGGGTCTTTTTTTTTTTTTTTCCTTGGTTTTGAAACAACAGTGGAAGTGGAAGAAAACCACAGAAAATCAGGTCCATATATATATAGTAAACAGTAAAGTCACCAACTGACTAGCTGTTATGTGTCCCATTAGTTTCTGAAACACTGAAAATAGCTGTCTCCAACACAAACAGCAAGTCTTCCTAATGAGCTGAAGCATTGCAGACAGGAATCTTAAATGCATGAACAAATAGTAAATAAAATAAATCTGATTATATATAAATATACAAGTAAATAAATAACATAGACAAATGGTTTAGAGATGTTGTGTGACAAGATCTAGGTAGATCAGAGTGATCTAGTGAAACTAGTGAAAGAGAATTACGAGTTTAAGGGTTTGCCCAGTTACCACCCTACCAAGACACACTGTGATGATATTCCACAGTGACAGAAAAAACAAGGTGGAGAACCCAGAGGGAGGCAAATGATGTCTTAGTCCTGCAGAACTAAAAACTAAAGACGCAAGTTAAAAAAAAAAAAAATTAAAAGGAGAAGAAAAAAGTACTTAATTTGCTGCATTTTTATTTGGGCAGTAGAGATGCCTAGAATAAAGAATTTTCAGCTTGCACCAGTAGCTGCATCTGTGTTTGAGGAGTCATTCACTAACAGAGAAAGTGCTGAGAAAAAAAGAGGTGAATATTGTGGAACCCTCTCTCCTTTTTACCTATTTTCAACCCAAAAATCCACACACCTGCACAAGCAGAGAGCTGATCGGGAGCTGAAGGAGCCATTTGAAAACAGTAAATTCTTCCTTATACCTACTGAAAGCCACACGGTCTTGTTAAATGTTACTTCTGTATTAAATAATTGACTTTTCGATAGAACAAAATGCCTGCATGCTGAATTTTTTTTTTTTTTTAAATCGTGGGAACACTGGTGTAACCTTCCCAGTTAGGTGTTGAACCTTCAATTCAGTGCTGACTGAAGACACAGAAACGCCCTGAAATGAAGTCAAACACAGCAGAGGGGGTGAGTAGGGCGGCGTAGCTGCATTGATTAGGAATGGAATGAAGAGTTCATGTTTTACAGCAGCTGTGCACGAGTTACGACAGGGTTGCTTTAGCTGGAAACGCTGCTGAAATAAAATTGCCGTCGTTTCTGGCTGTTCATTTATGCAGGGTCTCAGAGCAGTCGGTAAAGTATGATGAGATGCCTCGTATCATTGCCCCCTTACAGCTTTCCAGCCGTGGGATCGTAATTGCAGCAGCACCCAAGGCAGGAGTTAGCTCCACACATTTTTGGCAAACACGAGCTTTCACACACAAAGTCAGAGCTCTCCTCTGTGGGAAATAAACAAAAAAATCATAGTGACATCACGTTGTGCTAGGCCACATTTTGGGCAGTGCAACAACGCAGGGAGAGGCCTAGCAGCGAATGGTGAAGATGTTTTTTCCATGGCTTTAGGTGCTAGTTTAAGAAAAGAACAGTAAATTCAAAAGGAAGTCATTCCCACTCTTTGGAATTGTTCTCTTCAGGAGAGAGGCTCCGTATGAATTTTGAAGCTGCACCCATTTGCCTTTGTTCATCTTCCATCTTACTGATAAAAGGAAAATTTTATCGTAAATACCGCTTGTCACATCCCTAGACTTGGCATCCCCTTCTGCAGCTGAGCCGCTGTGAGCATTTTGCTGTATCAGGGTTAAAGGCACCTTTCAGTTTTAACTTTGAAATCGTTTTGTAATTGATTTTAAGTCAACACAAAACACAGCACTGCTGCCGTTATAAACTTACCAAAACACAAAACACTTACCAAAAAAAGTCCATGGCATTGAAGGGAATGGGTTATAACATAGATGATGCTGATAGTCAGTTATTAACTGGGTAGCAAATGAGGAAACAGCAGTAAGAAACAAAACATGCCTGAAAAAAAATCATGTGAATGGAATTTGTGTACCGCATGCTGGTTTCAATCAGGTAGTTAGATTTAAAACAATTGTAACTTCAAATGCCAACACACAGGGTTTTTTTATTCAGGTGGATTTCAAAATACAGGGTTTTAACACTAACACTTCTTAGAAGCTTTTTAGCAAAGGGGCAGAATATGGCTTAATTGTGTTTCACCATAAAGTAATCAATTAGGAATGACAGCAGAAATCAACTTTTGCATGATAGTATGACTACATTTTGCATTAGTTTGAAGGAAGTGTTAAGAGTGTAAGGTATTGGAAGATCTATTTCCTTTAGAAACCCATATTATGGAGAGAAAATAAAAGAAACAAATTTTATATGAGGTACTACTTCATTACTTAACACGTTGCAGAGCACATAATTAGCCTGAAAAAGACATTACTCGTTCTTGGTGTGAAGACCATAGCAGAGCCTCACACTCAGTGTTTTTACTCATTTTCTTTCAAACTGTAAATGCTTTTTACAAGTAATAAGGCTTGCAGGATGTTACGAGGACAGGCTGGTTTTGCCCTGAGAGACAAAGCCATGCAAAGCACAGGGAGATATTTCTAGGAAGAAGGTATGAATGTATAGGAGTAAAATGAAATTTCTGCTGTTTACTTTTTAATGCCAAACAAATGCTATTCGTCCACGTGTCACTTGTGTGCAATCCAAGGCATAGTAAGCATGTGATGGGAAAATTCTGGTTAGCAAGGTGACTGCTGCAACCCTTGCATAATTTATGTGGACCAAAATTATACATTTTATTTCACTGTCCTGTTATTCTTCAGCTATATGATCTCAGAGATGAGGGGAGCAGGAGATTTGCTGCCTCCATCTACCAAACCTGCCTTAATTTGCTTGAAAACAATTTGATTATCCTAGATCTCGTAAAAAACTTCCATCTCCCTCAAATACTCTCCACTGAGCTGGAATTTATGTAAAGTAAATTTGACTGTTAAAAAAAAAGCTGCTAAACACAACTTTCTGAGCCCATGGAGCAAACATAGCACAAATTATTTTCCGTGCTGCATGCAAAAGAATGGCCTGACCCAAAGCTTTTTAAAGGGAGGAGAAAGAATTGCATTGATTTCCAATGGACTCTGGCTTAGCCTGGAACCCAGTGCTCTCTTGGTGCTCAGTAAATTAATGTTTGGATACCACATGTCACCACGGCAATGCTCCGACAGAAAACATTAGATACAAAAATGAATTCAAAGTGCTGCCCAAATTGCTGTTACACAACGTGTCATTTATGTTTGGATGATGCTTGGGCTGGCAGACAGTGGAAGTTCATGGGCAGGCAGTCTCCTCACTCCTGCAGGTCATTTAGGCAAATGAAAATGCTCCTCCACTGGCATTCATCATTTAAGGAGCACGTTATGGGGGTTTTTTTTAAAGCATATTCCTCAAGGTGCTTTTCCTCAGGCTAAGATCTCTAACAGCTGTTCTTTGCACAGCAAAAATTTGGTCTCATATTAGAATCAAATTCTCTAATTTATTTTTCTGACATTCCTCAGCTCCTTATTGAAGTTATGGAATATGTGGTGCTGTGGTTATTTTTTCCATTCATCACCTTTTCCATGCTTAAGTTACTTGAGCATTAAGAATTTCACTTTTCACCTGTACAGAATGATTCCTTCCCCCAGGCAGCCTGTTCCACTGCTTGATAATCCTTTCAGTGAAGAGTTTTTTTCCTAATATCCAAACCTAATATCCTAAACCTCCCCTGGCCCAGCCTGAGGCCGTCCCCTCTCCTCCTGTCCCTGTTCCCTGGCAGCAGAGCCCGACCCCCCCGGCTGCCCCCTCCTGTCAGGGAGTTCTGCAGAGCCACAAGGGCCCCCCTGAGCCTCCTTTGCTCCAGGCTGAGCCCCTTTCCCAGCTCCCTCAGCTGCTCCTGGGGCTCCAGAACCTTCCCCAGCTCCATTCCCACCTCTGGACACGCTCCAGCCCCTCAGTGTCCTCCTTGGAGTGACGTGCTCAGAACTGACCCCAGGATTTGAGGGGTAGAATAGCTTTAAAATGAAAAAGGATAGATTTTAACCAGTTATTAGGAAGAAGGTCTTCCCTGGGAGGGTGGGCAGGCCCTGGCACAGGGTGCCAAGAGCAGCTGGGGCTGCCCCATCCCTGGCAGTGCCCAAGGCCAGGCTGGACAGGGCTTGGAGCAGCCTGGGATATAGTGGAAGGTGTCCCTGCCCATGGCAGGGGTGGAACTGGATGATCTTGAATATCCCTTCCAGCTCAAACCCATGGTTCTGTGATTCTAAATCAAAATAACATAGGGAAATAAAATACAAGTCTAGAGGAGAACCCAATTGAATGTAATACTTTAGAGCACGAGTTCTTTTTTGCTCAAATTGTGAAGCCATGTCCACAATTTATATGAGGTATATATTAAAAAAAAAAGGCTTGTGCTCTATAGCGTGGTACCTATGCAACAAATTTAACCATTGAGTCATAACTGCCCTTGAAATTTAAAGACATCTTATGTGCCATAATGAAAAATAGTGTGGAGTTGCACTTCTTTCAGATGTCAGAACATGTTTTTAAATATCAGTCTTTACAGCAATCCGTCTCGTTCCTAAGCACAGCAATGGTGAGAATAGTGAGACATGCTCTAAGTAATAATTCATTCTGCATCTGTCGCTATGAAAATTAAGAAGATTCGTGTCATAAATACTGGATTAAAACCAAAGCTAATTTTGTGCTGAGACATCTACAGTGGTCTATCAAAAGCCTGCCAAAACAAAACTGGTTAATTGCAAAGCAGATGTTTGCAGCATCAAAAAAAACCTCTTTATTTTTTCCCTTTTTCCCCCCTTTTTTCCCACTTTTTTTTTTTTTAAATCATACTTATGCCATATTATAAACAACCTCATCTGAGGGTGAAACCAGTCCACACAAGGTGCACCTGGATGCACAACAAATGAACACATGTGGCAGGTGCGAGAAAATCCTGAATTGTCAGGCCCAGTCGGTGGTTTGGTTAATTGAACTGTGTTAGGCAACGTGACAATCCCCCTGAAACCAGGGAAGGAGCACAGCCCGATCACTTCTTGACTTCAGCAGCAATTCTGTTTGAATAAACTGACCAGTTTTGGGAACTGTGCCTGTCTCTCCTCCAGGTTCCTCTGGGAATTTCAGACACATGTCCCGGGCAAGGCTGGAGTTGCTTTGGGAGCGAGAGGGATAAAATTAATCTGAGACCTGAGATATCAAGAGCATGCTGATCTCTTCACTCAAGGCTGCTTTCCAGCCTGCCTCTGCCCTCTCTCTGAATGTCTTCCTCCCACCCTTTCTCAGAAAGTAAAAGCCAGGTGAGAGCCAGCTCAGCAATTCCCTCGTGTGAGGCTCATCAGTGCCAAACGCAAAAGCCTGACACTGGATTTTCTGATATTTGGGAAAAATGAGCAGCCAGTGTCAGCTGGCAGCATTACATCTCTGTTCAACAGCAGGGATTAAGACAGTGGCTGAAAAGGAGTCATTAGGATCCCAAGCTGACTCTCCCTCATGTTAATTTAAATGCTAATTAATTACATGTGTCACGGCACATCAGCGGGGAAGGATTGCTCTCCCAAGAGCCTTGCCCCTACAGGCTGTTCTGCTTCTCAAAGCACAACAGAAGAAGAGGGGAAGGTGATTTGAGCCTGTACCCAAAATATTTGTCTCCCACTCTCGGCCTAGGGACAGCTACCATGTCAAAACCAAAATCCTGACAGAAATACAGCCACTAAAAGAACGTGAGCCTGTAGCTTTAGTTTCCTAGCAGTGGACACTTTTTATTTTTTTATTTAAACTTTTTTTTTATTTAAAACATTGCTGGACAAAGTAAAATGAACACGCCTGACAACTGAAACACCTCAGAGTAGTGAAACGGAGCAGCAAGAGCATCCTCTTGGCACCTGCCTCGGAGATATTTATATGCACTAATGAGATCCCATCTCAGTCATCTCTAAACTAAACGGGCCCAGCTCTTCCCCTGTGTGTTTCCATTGTTGTGACCCTTTTGTGCTCTGATGATAATCTCCAGTGATGTGGATTTTTTGCCATTACATATTACACTCACCTGGGTGGGTGCCCAAAATCTGCGTTGCAGGAGGATGGAGGAGAAGATTTTGAGGCTGCTGCCCACTTTCTGGTACATAATGGAAGAAGGCATGGAGTGAGGGAAGTGGGGGAGCTGGCAGCCAGGGTTGTGCTCTGGTGGGAAAACTAGAGCAGTGCTGGCCATGGGGAGCCCGAGAGGGAAAGCAAGATGCGATTGGAAAAGGGGCCATGTGGAGGCGACGCAGCGCTTTTCTGGAGCAAACGACAAATAAAAGGCAGCATCAGCACAGAAGTGGGTGTGAAGTGACAGCCAAAGGTTAATCTGTAGGGGGGATGAGACCACACAAGATTTTGAAGCCCCCGGGATCCTGGGCATCCCATCAGCTGGACACTTTCCCTCTCTCCCGTCTTTCCTTTCTCCCTCCCTCTTATTGTTCTTTTTATTTCTTTTACTTTCTCTCCTCTTCCTTTGTATCTCTTTTTCCTTCCTTCCTTCCTTCCTTCCTTCCTCCCTCCCTCCCTTTTTTCTCCCCATCTTTAATTTCCCTTTTTTTCTCCTCGTCTTTAATTTCCCTTTTTTTTTTGCTCTCCTCCCTTTCTCCCTCCCCCTTTACTCAAACCCCACCTCCATGCCCTCCTAGCGTGAGGTAGCAGCTTGAGGGACTAACACACCGATTTCCACGCCGACTCTGCAATTCACTAATAAAACTTCGTGGTGATATTATTATTGTTACTGCTGGGTTGGTTTTTTTGTTGTTGTTGTTGATAATAATAATAATAATAGTAATAATAGTAATAACGATAACAATAGCAATAACAATAATAATAATAATAATATTAATTTTACTTTCTCTTGCGGACCTTGGCCGCCCCCTTCGCCGCCGGGAGCGCTTCCCGAGCCTGTGTCGCTTCCTTCCCGTGGCTGTCACGTCACAGCCGGCGCTGCCGAGCGCGGCCCCGCCCGCGGACCGCGCGTTCCGGCCGAGCTCCCGCAGGTGGGTGCAGGACCGGGACCCCGGCACGGAGCGGCTGCGGCCCCTCGGGATTTGGCTTCCCGGGATTTGGCTCCCCAAGGATGCGGCTCCCCCCGGGATGTGTCTGTCCCCGGGAGGCGGCTCCCCCCCGGAGGGGGGCCCCCCCCCGGGCGGGGTCGCCCCCGGGGGCGGGCCCCNTTTCCTGATAGAAGCGTTTAAAACTCTTATTAAACTACTTTTATTGTATTATATATATTATTTTAAAAAATATTTTATATATATATACACATAAATGTATAAAATGTACACATATGTATAAGATATACCTATCTGCTATGTATATATTATTGTTATATGTATATATATGTGTAATCTATATTATTATATATTTTGTATATTTATATACATATATGCAGGTATATATGTATATATGTATGTGCATATATATATGCATATATGTGTGCATAAATAAGGTGTGTGTGTATATATATATATAACATGTATATATAATCTAATATATGCTAATATATGTTTATGTATGAGTATATATCTGTATAGGTGTGTATTTGTATTTGTATATATGTATAGATATACATATGTATATATGCATATATGTACAAACTATGCATATACATTAAATACATACACATCACATAACATACAATATCATTATATACATAATATACCACATAAGATACAGCATCATTAACATAATTATCAAGACAGTACACCAAAGCAATACGACATATTAATGATACGTTAGTGCCACCTCGTATTGGTTCTGTATAAATATTAATATCTATTAATGCAAGCAATGTCTTAATATTCTAATATTGTTGATATATTTGTCAATATGATGATGTTATATGATGCAATGTGTAACATCTAAGATACTAATACGGTTTCATGAGATATATGATTACATAGAAAATATATGCTGTTATATAAGATATATGACGTATATATTATACTGTATTATGCTGTTACTACTATTATCTTTTAAACTCCTTTACAAACTTCGCCTTATGGTAGCAGTCTGTTGTTTTGTGCAAGTTCTTTATGGCATTCAGGACAGGCCATTACAGCAACCTGTTGGATGTCATTTAAATTGTCTGAAATTCGGAGTGTGGCCCTGGACGAGATTCCAGGATGCACACTCCTGGAGGGACTGCTGAACAAAATGTGTTGCTCATTGGGATGGAGCGATACTTTCGTCCTTTCTGTGTATTTGTGGTGTTTGCCCCAGGTTACTGTGCTTTGGAGGAGAAAATGCTTGGAAATGCACACTGATTGATGCATAACATCACCTCACAGATACAGCTGGTATCACTGATGTTATCTTTGAGTTGTTGCAAGAACCTGGTTCTCCTTCTAGAGTTATGTGCATGTGCAAAAAGATTTTCTTGTATCTTGCAGGCCTCCTCTGAACGTCTGGTGGGGTAAAAGCTGTGTGGGGATCTCCACAGCTGCAGGATTTGCTGTCCCCACTCACGTGGGCTCCTTGGTCTCTGGCTGTTGCACCAGTTTTCCTGTTCAGCATTTCCTTGGTAGGTAATCAAAAGGAGACTGACAGAAAATTTAGTTTCCTTGATGGCCACAGCTGGTTTTGAACGAGGGACAACAGGAGACTGGTGTTTTAAATGCCATCAGCATGCATTCTGGTATTTTCATGTACTTGCTCCCCCCATTCTCTTTCAGCTTTTGCTTAAAAGGTAAACACTTGGAAAAAACCCCATCCATGCTTGACTTTCCTTGATTGATTCGGAGATTAAGTTTATACAGATAATTATCTCTTATAAATTATGGATGGTATTAGTGTCACAACTTACTTTTCCAGCAGAGGAGGATTTATTGGGTGATGGAAATTCTGTTAACAGGAATTGAGTCCAGCTTGGCTTTGCAAAAGAGAGCTTGGGCCAGGTCCAGACTCAAAAGAATTATTTATTAAATCTATAGCATTGAGGTGTAGGGCAAGGTAAATTCTCAAGTTTGCAAGCATCCTTGTTTGCATTTATGTGTTCATTTTTTTCCTAAAGCAAAACTTTATAATTGGAAGTAGTCTAGAGAGAGATCCAGAATAATTACATGGGAAGTTTTGTGTGTTTTAATGTCTTTGGTATTGTTCTCCTTAGGTGAATAAATAGGCAGACAGGACTCTGTTTTCTTTAGGTTATTTATGAAAGCATCCGGCCAGTTTTATGCTAGCCCTGGAAACGGCAGATTCTTCCTTCAGTTTCAGTGCTGGTCAGTGAAGATTTGCTGCTGAATTCTGAAGGTAGAATTGCTTGTAGTTGTGTGAAATTGGTAAGGAAGTTAAGGCACTGCTAGCTGATTTCTTTTTGTGGGGTCTCAAAGCTTAGGTACAGATATTGTTCTATTCATTCCCCTTCAGCTGATGTTTTGATGGGAGCTGTCCTCAGGACGACAGAGCATGGGGGGATCGAAAAAGGGTGTTTATAGCAGTGAACTGGAGCTGTTTTATGCACATGTGTGTGTGGAGGGAGAATCTGTAGAAACCTGGGCTTTGTTCGTTCTGCTATCCACGAAACAATTTGAGAGCATCTTCCTCATTTGGAAGGCTTGCTAGGCTGGCAACAAAAGCATTCTTAAAAAACTTGCCAGAAGGCAGACCTTTGTTTTTTTTCCCATTTTTGTCTTGCATGTGAACAGGCCGACATGCTGCAAATGCTTTATGCCAGAACTCCATCCGTTCTGGACTTCTGTTTATCGTGGATTTAAAAATTTTCCACGTCTTACCGAGGCTCTCGCTGTCATCCAGACCTGCGTTTTTCCACAAGGTTCCGAGCCTGTTCTCACATTTAACACACAAAACCCCCAGACACTTCTATTTCCACCTGGCTAAGCGAAACAAATGTAGTAGCTGGCAAGGACTGTGACCTTTGGCAGTGTGTGCTGTGCTGGTCACTGCTCAGTGACAGGAAGTTTACTGCTCTGCCCTTGCAGCTGGCTCTTGCTAGTAACTGCTGTCTTTTGGCTGTGCAAGAAGATTGGTGGAGCAGTGCCCTGTCACCCATTTGATTTTTCTTGGGATCGTGGCTCAGAAACACGGCATTAAAGTTTAGAGTCCACTGCAGTGTTCTTCCGGAGTGGTTTTGCTGGATAAGCTGTCCTCTTTGAAAAAAGCTTTGTGATGTTAGTACTGAGAGATCCAGTGAAGGAAAAGAGCTCTGGGCTCTTTTTTACTGGACATCCTAAACTGTGCTCAGCAGTTGCAACGTGGTCCTGCTCACTCTTAAGCTGTTTAAAACTGTGACATCACATTGTGTGTTTAGCTTTGGGTAATAGAGCTACAGGTAAGTCAGGCCTGAAACTGGGCAGGAGCAGTTTGGCTTTGGGTAAAAGGGATTTGGTTTGGTTTGATTTTGACAGTGTAGATTTTGATATCAGGTGTCATGTCTGCTGATAATCACCGTGCAGACTCCCTTTGGCTTCTGCTTCTTTTTTACCCCTCAGTTCTAAAATGCCTTGTGAAGGTTACATTGAGACAAAAGTTTGGAGGAAGCAGTGTTGTTATTAATGTTGTTACGAAGAGGTGACTTCAAGGCTTCGACGTGGCCTTGAACAGAGGCACGGCACCCTTCAATAACACTTAGCTTGTTTAAACTCTCTCAAAGGAATCACAAAGCCATCAGTCAATCTGCTGTTGCAGGGAGGACTCGGGGCAGTGAGAATGCTTTTTAATATGACCAAGTTAAACTGTCTTGGCCGCAGCTTTGTACTCGCTGCAGAACACATTCTATTAATATTCTGATTAGGCACAGATTAGGTTTTTTTGATTGAATGATTAGGCTAAGTAGACTATGTCAAGCACAGCAGCGAGATTACAGAGGTTCAAAGCTCAGCACTTTGCATTTTTAAATATGTAATTTCAGCTGGCATCTGTGTGGAGCTGGAACAGCGTAATGCGTTTCTGTCAGCATCTGTGTTAGGGAATTTGGAAGAGGCATTTCAACAAGAAAACATAGGTGTTTTGTCAGTTTAGGGTTTTTTTTTTTTAAATGGAACTGCTGGTTTTGAGCTGCACAATGTTTCTGGCCTGCCACATAGTAAACTGTCTCCCTGATCAATGTGTTGCTACCATGAGCATAAAAACCCTGAGAGAATGTTTTGGTTGTGTGTATTTTAGAGCCGCGACAGAAGCAATGCGTTTATCCTGGCATTAAATTTCATGAGGTATAACTTGGCACAGAGAAACTCAGTGTTTTATTCTTGCCTGACCAGGATGATGGTGCTCTGTTTGCTGAGCACAGCCCTGCCAGGAGCCAGGCATTCGCTCAGCCCTCTGGGGAGACAACTCTGCTCAGCCGGCGCGAATAAGCCAGTGTTGACTTTATTCACCAAGGTAAGAGCTGTTTACACAGCAAAGCTGGGCAAGGCTGTGTGTTTATCAGCTTTGATACACAGCCCTCACAGATTAAATGGCTTGTCCTTGCTTTTTTTTCCTCCCCCCTTCAAAGTAGTATTGGGTGTTTTGCTCAGTGGGTTTCTGCACACGGGGCTTTGCAGCACAGTCCCGCTCTCATTGTAGCGAGAAAGAAATGGCAATCAACGAAGACTTCAGAACAGTTTTGCCTCAGTGGCTCTACGGTTCATTCACTAGTTGAGGATTTAGCCCAGCTGACAGTGTTTCACCCTGAAAAGGGAGAACAGAGATGAATTGTTGCACATAATCCGAGCACAAGCGTCAGCAGTCAAAGCAGGCTCTTCAAAGTGCTCGTGTTTAATTTCAGCAGCACCTGTGAGACTGTAAAATGTATCCAAATAGCGTTGGGAGTGCGTGAAGGAAAAGCAGATTTTGTTTTACCCTCTTCTTGCTTTATTGGCGGCAGATAAAAAACGCAGGAAGGATTCCTAGGCATGTTCAGAAAACAGGTGAGATGGGCAGGAAGGGTCGTTTGTGGCCTGTCACATTCCATGAGTTGTTTTTGGTCATTACCTGCATAGTTCTGCAGTTTTATAAAAGGATGGCCCAGGGTGGGTGATGCTGGGTTTGTGCAGTTGTTGCAGCCTTCAAGGGGAGAACAACTACAAATGCAAAGCTCTGGGAGTGCTGGCGTCAGTGTGGTGGTTCTAAATACGACTGAAATAATCTCCTGCTCCTCCACGATGTCTGTTCATTCCATCACTAACCATACAGGAGGCTTTAAACTGCGGGACAAATGAATAGGTTAAAAATAATAGGTCAGCATCCATTTAATAAGCAGAACTGTACTTTGAAGTTGCAGCTTTCTCTCCCCCTGCCCAGTTCAGCCTCAACTCATTCATAATTCAGGTGAGGTAAGGTAGGGAATAATGCTCTTACCTTTGGGTTAATAATTTGTAAAAAAGGCTGTTTGTGTCTGAAAACTCCTAACTAGAAAGGCACTGTGTGAAATCAGATTTTCTGGTAGCGGATTTCCAGCAGTTCTCTAAAATGGCCTTTTGTTGAAGGTGTTTTTAACTCTGAATTTTTACTGTTAACTTTAAATGTTCACTGGCAATTGCAAAGCGAAGCTCAGACTGTAAAAAAACCTTAATCTACATTGTTAACTTCTGCTAATTAACCCTTTTTTTTTTTGCCTTCACCTTATTTTTAATAAGGAGAAAAGAGGAGGAAAAAGCAGAAGGGAGCTATGACTTCTGCAGCACACTGGTAGAAACTACCAAACAGGTCTCCCCTTGCAGTCCCCTTTTATGACAACCCCAGCATTCAGGCAACAACTGCTTATATAAAAGTGTACTTTTAAAGAAGATTTCACTGTTTGTTAAAATAATTCACTGTTGGTTTTATACCAGTACCACCTAGTGCCTGAGCTTGCCTTGAGAGTGAAATTATATCTTTTATAGTAGCCTACTTTGCCAAATGTATTTATGCAACTGGTAAGTCAGAAAGCTGCCCACAGGCTTAGGGGAACCAAGTGTGCCCTGTTTTACCTGGAAGTGTTACAAAACTGATGTGCAGGGCTCTGGGTCATTCCTTTCAGTCACCAATATCTGTAAGACCAGCCCCACCAAGAGCAACCAGAGCCATAAGGAACACAGCACTTTAGTGTCCTGAGTAGGTTTTCAGAGCCCAAGGACTTGCTTGCGTGGGAAAGACAGTTTAGATTAGGTGTGAATAAAAGTAGAGTATTAAATCCAAAGTAGTTCACAAGCAGGAAATAAAAAGGAGCTGTTTCATGTCAGCTTCATGTTTTTAAACAAGCCCTGAGAAGACTTTTCAGTGGGAGAAAGAGAAGAAGGTCTTTTCCATCTGTGGTAGGTGTTTTGGGGCAGAGGCACGGAGCCATCCTGTTCACCTCCATAGACTTTGCTTTGTGGATTATAGCGAAATTCTGCTGCTGCAAACACTGGAGCAGAATGCCTTCATGAGAGTTACTTCTTTAGTTACAGACTGCGTGGTCAGCAGAACTCTGATGTTCCACTCTAGTGGAAAACGAGGGATTTTTCGAAAATGTGAGGGTTTTTTTGACCCCATCACAGGTTACAACACTGCAGCTGTTTGCCAGTTCTCCCTGCTGGAGGTTACTCTCCTTCCAGCTCTGCAGGTTGGAGCATCCTGCTCAATTTCTTCCAGGCAAAGCCACCTGGGTTATCTTAAATTGCCTTCTTTTCCCATTTGAACTGAGCCAAGTGTCTTGATCTGAGACAGGCTGGAAGTTAGTTGTGTGACTTCCTCATTCCTCTTCTAGCAAGAATGGTGCCTGCAGCTGTCTTCATTTGGTGGTGGCAGTGCTGTGAGTATTCAATGCTGACCAGAGTGAGGGTTCTCTGCAGGATGCTTTGGATCATTCCCTTGGATCAGCTTTTTAGGAGACTGTTGATTTCCTCCGTGGGAAATGGAATAGCAGATGAAAAATAATTAAGTTCAGTGGCTGGGTAGTTTATTCTTTTTTTTTTTTTTTTTCCAATCATATTTCACTGATAAGTAAAGTTCCAGAAAAGCCTGAGACAGGGTGCTTGGTGCAGGGGAGGGAACCTGCATTTGCAGTGATGAGTGCTCCTGTCTGTGTGTGCTCTTTTACAGTACGAACAACTTCTGTGTTTTACTGCATGCTTTAACCTCCTCTGAATGTTTTCCTTTAGAAACCATGCCCTCTGTGTGATGAAGCAAAAGAAGTTCTTGAGCCGTACAAGAGAAGGGTAATGTATGGCAATACTGTGTATGTTTTCTGTATGGAAAAAACCAGTTAATCCGTGTTCTTTTCTTTGTTAAAGAGGAAATTGCTTGGATTTATTAGCATCTGTTACTCTTCCGTGGATGACCTCTTCAAGACGATTTCAGCACTGATTTGCATAAAACTCATTATCCGAAAGCGTTTTGTGACAACGCTACTCAAATAAGTATTGGCAAACTAAACCAATATACACCATGTTGCAGTGGTTCTTGAAAACACTCCTTTTGTAAATGATGTTGCCTTGTCTGAAGGAGGAGTTTGCAACTTTTGTGAGGCAGGTAATGATATAGTTTGGGAAGGATGTTACTAAGTGGGGTTTTGTGTATTTGAACCACGTGTGACTGCAGTTTTTTTCCCGTTCTTCAACCAGGTTTTGGTCTCTGTTGAAGGATGAAACTTGTATTGCAAGCATTAGGAGCTGTTGAGACTGCTGCCTGACAGGCAGCTGTTTTGCTCCCAGCTGCATGTTTGTTGAGATTGCTGCTCACAGGAGAGTGGTTCTGCACAGTGGAGCAAGAATATCATGGGCTAGGGAGAGATTCCTTTGTGGAGAGGCAGCCAAGGGTTGTGGCTACATATATTTTGTGCTCAAAAGAACAGGCACTTGTATACCATGCCAAGAATAAACCCAAAAGCTTCAAGAAAACTGCCTTTCATTTCTGAGGAAAACACCGATCGGAAGACAAGCAGGTATTGTTTTTCAGTGTCCAGTAGGAACTGACACACTTCTCTTCTGTCACAGTTTATTCTGCAGGAGGTGGATATTACCCTTCCAGAGAACTCAGCGTGGTATGAAAAATACAAATATGACATACCTGTTTTTCACTTAAATGGGAAGTTCCTCATGAAGCATCGAGTCGACATTCAGCAGTTTGAGGACCGACTCAGGAAGGTGGAGCTGCAAAGTGATGGGAATCAGTGAAGAAAACGCAGCTGCTCTGGTGAGGATCTGAAAGGTGAAGAGAACTGTGTGGGAAAAAAAAGATATTCATTATCTGGCCTTAAATGTCTTAGAACATATGGTTTCAGAGTCCGAAAAACTTGAGTAACTTTTTTTCTGTTTTGTAATAATCACCCAGCCCAGCTGCAGCAGGAGCCACCTTTTCTGCACCATTCATTTGCTGCCCTCGTGGGCTGGCTTCTCACTGACAGAATAAATGCTGCTCCATAAGAGCAGATAAAGTAAAGTCTGTTTGTGTTGGGGTTGGCATGGCCAGGTTTTGGGAGGTGGGGGGTGGTACAGGGGTGAGAAGCTGCTGGAAGCTTCCCATGTGTCCAGCAGAGCCAACACCAGCCAGCTCCAGGATGGACCCTCTGGCCACGCCCGAGCCTGTCAGTGATGCTGGTGGGGCCTCTGGGATAACAGATTGAAAAAGTTGGGAAAAAAACCTGCACAACACCACTGCAGCCAAAGAGAAGGGTGAGAGTATGTGAGAGAAACAGCTCTGCAGACACCAATGCCAGAAAAGAATGAGCAGGAGGAGCTGCTCCGGGTGCTGGAGCTGAGGTTCCCCTGCAGCCTGTGGGGAACCCCTTGTGAGGAAGCTGTGCCTCTGCAGCCCTTGGAAGTTAACAGGGGAGCAGAGATCCCCCTGCAGCCCTTGCAGGACCCCATGGCAGAGCAGGTGGATGTGCCTGGAGGAGGCTCTGACCTGGTGGGAAGCTTGCACTGGAGCAGGTTTCCTGGCAGGAGCTGTGACCCTGTGGGGGACCCACGCTGGAGCAGCCTGCTCCTGAGGGACTTCTCCCTGTGGAGAGGGACCCACGCTGGAAGAGCTTGTGAAGAACTGCAGCCTGTGGGAAGGACTCACTCTGGACAAGTTCGTGGAGGACTCCCTCCCATGGGAGGGACCCCATGCCAGAGCAGGGGAAGAGCCCAAAGAGGAAGGAGAGAATGTGGGATAAAATGACCCCAAACGCCATTCTCCCTCTCCCTGAGCCACTGAGGGGAGGGAGGAGGAGAAAACTGAGAGTGAAGTTAAGCCTGGGAAGAAGGGACAGGTGGGACAAAGACATTTTGAAGGTTTAGTTTCCTTTCTCTTTGACCTACTCTGATTTGATTGGTAATAAACTAATTTCCCTAAGTCAAGGTCTGTTTTGCCTGTGCCAGTGATCAGTGAGTGGTCTCTCTCTGTTCTCATCTCAACCCACAAGCCTTTTGTTGCCTTTTCTCTCTCCTGCACAGCTCTTGAGGGGACTGGTAGAGTGACTTTGGTGGATGTGTGGCATCCAGCCAGGATCAGTGTTTAAATGATTAGTGCATGTAGACTGTAGGTGTGTAGGAGACTTCCTTGAAGAAGTCTAGAAGTCTATCCTAAATGATAATTTGAAATGGAAGAGAGGGCGTTTACTTTTAGGGACACGTGATTAAAGACCACACATTCTCACTGGAGTTGTATCTATAGAACAGTAATCACAGTTTGATCCAGTTATTGCTGACACCTAACACTGAAAAGTTTATTTTTCCCATTTCAGTTCTGTCTGCAGCACAGCTGCAAATCCATTTATCAGGTGGCAAGAATGCTGTTTTATCAAGGATTACTGCAGTTGCGTTGGAGCAATGTAGGCATGTGAAGGAGACACAATGCCCAAGTCAAACATGTTTTTGGGAAGAAGAGAATGACAGATTCAGGAAAAGTCAACTATTTTAAGTTGAATAACAGTAACAGACTGGAGAAAGTTGCTGGTGCTTTTGATCTACTTAACAGATCCTTTAACACAGAAACTAATCCCTACCTGCTGCATTTCTGTTCTTATCAAGGTGGTATTCAGTCTTTTTTTCTCATCACTAGGAATTTAAGCAGCTGCACTCGACAGATGTGGCTTCACAGAGGGAAGAATCCAGACACAATGCCCAGCACCAGCTGAATTACTGAAATACAGCAGGACTCATTACAGACTCTTAAGTTTTGGAGTATGGCTTAATAAGAACTCAGCTGATCTGCTGTGGTGAAAATGGGCTGTTCCTTCATGGCCTCATCCTGCAGTGTCTTTAGTGTTTCACGAATGGTTTGCAATACAGTTTTGATGTGTTCCCCAAGACCAAAAATTTATGGGGAGTGGGGAGCAAGAAACTAAAAACTTTCTTCCAGCTCAGCAGCTTCAGTCCACTCGGGTTGGGGTCTAAAACCATCCAGGATTTCCCAGGAGGGAGACCTGTGCCACTTTTATAGCAGAGAACTTGAGGTAAGTTCATTCAGATCATTGATCCACGGTGTTTTTCATCACCGTTAGCAGAAGAACAGGGCTCTAGAAAAAAAGTTGTGTGCTTTCTGCAGTTCACAATGCTACAGCCAAACTTCTAACTGCGCCGCGGGTTACTTTTAAATAAAAGGTCTGAATTACCTCTGCATCAGCAAGTGCCACTTGCTTTTCTTCTGTGATTTGAGATGGTTTCAGGGGGCCAGGGTTTTTTCCCTCACTGAAGTTTTGCAATAAGAGAACTGCTTAGAGCACTCGTCAACCATAGCTCAAGTGCTCTTCTAAAATGTAACGGCATTATCTCAGAGAGAGGGGGAACAGAGGTCATGTGGACTTGCCCCTCTTCCCAAAATACAGAACGGACAGAGACTGGCAGAGCTGTCAGAGAGCGTTTTGCCTTTAGTAAGGTCCGTTTTGGGAAGAAGACAAAAAAAAAAAGGAAGCTTAACCCAAACTTCTTAATAATTTTAGGGTTGATGGATCCTTTGTTCCTTTTTCTGTCAGACTGTGGAGGTTTTCTTCTGTAGCCAGTGCCAGATTATTTTTCCCCATTTATTTGGTAAAGTGAATGATAACAGGATTTCCATAATAGCTTTTGTGAGTGAGATGGAGCTTTTCCATTAGGGCTGTGCTGCCAAAACCTTCCAGTGGCTTTGCTGTTCTGCGCTTTTAAGGGAGTGGAAACCCTCTTTTCATCAGTTTGGACACAGGGATAGGAGGTGAGAATGTGTCAATACACAGTGTTGGTGGCAAAGGCTCACCTTCGCTTTCCAAAACCAAGAAAGGATGTAACATATACAAATTTGAGGAGGGGTTTTTTTTTACCTCTGTTTGAGCATAAGAAACGCAGCAGTGTCCCAGCACATGCATCTCTCTAATCAAATGTGCTAAAGTATAGCACAGATATTAAAATGAGAAGGCATATGCCCCTGATGAATATATATTTATGGAGCAATATGCAGCTTTGTGCATATTTGTGCAGATTTGTGTTTGTTTTGATTTTATTCTTTTGACAGCGAGCATTGGCAGGAGTGCAAAACCTCGTAGTGCACTATCCATGTGATGTATAAAAAAGCTTGAACACAAAATGGGTTTATTTCCTATTCCTGGCCAATTACAAAGCACATACACAATGTCCCATCTTCTTCCAGTAACTATAAAATACAAATACCCACCAGGCTTACTTGCCTATATGTCCTGCTTCTCTGACTCTTTCTTTGTGTCTTTAAATTGTACACAAGACGTAGAAGAAAATGCCTCATTTCTTTAAGAACAGCACTCCAGGCACAGCAGTGTCTTCCTGTCCAAACTGGCCTGTGATACATAATCTCAGATTCAGCTTTAATCACATGGCCATCTGGATTAACCACACGTGGGAGTAAACAAAGCCCCACGTGCAAGTGTTTACAAGATCATATCTCTTTAATTTCAGTGGCAGTATCACTTTCCAGGCAGTTTTGCTTTATGCTCTGCCGATAACATCTCTTTTCCATCATGCCCTGCTGGCAAGAAGGCTCCACCCCATTCTTGTGAAGCTGCTTTACCTTGCAGACCCAAACATGAGTTTCTGAAAGTCAGGACTGGAGCTGTGAGAACAGAACAGTTTCCAGGTAGAGAACTACACCTGAATGATGACTTGAGCTGCTTTGGCCAGAAAAAAATAAAAATAAAAAAATCATGTTAAGGACAACAAAACCATTCTCTGTCCTCTATCCTCACCTCTTGTAGGATTTCAGAACAAATTCTGGTTCTTGGTCTGGATCTTCCAGAGATAAATGACACATGGCTGGGCTATCCAAAGGGTAAAATGAGTTCCTACAGGAGACAAATACTCTCAGCTGTCTTGTCCATAGAATGAACTGCAGGGACTGTGGGCACTCCAGACCTTCCTCATTTTCCCTCAGTGCTGCCTTGTGGGGCACATATGGTTGATTGCAAGAGCAAAAACTAAATCCCTGCCAGTCATACGCAAATCTCGCTGGGGAGAAGGCAAAAGAGCAGTGGGTGATGTGGATTACTGGAGTGCATCTAAACACTGGACCAGGGTGTGTAAAATTCGGGGTCTTAACTACAGGCCAGGTTGTTTTAGCCTGCCACCTAAAGAAATGAGACTTGGACCACATAATTTTGTCAGTCCATCCCTTTTCCTTCCTTTCTCCCCTTCCTGAGTCCTTCTCAGGAATATTTAACCCAGGGACCAGTTCAACAGGATAATAAACTGGGCTTTTTTCTTGACGGTTTTGGTGGGTTTTTGTTTTGTTTTGTTTTGATTTTATTTGGTTTGGGGTTTTTTTTCCTTAGCTATGACATTCCCTGGATGTTCCCTGAAGATCTTCTCCCGGAAAGGTGGCACGTGTCTCTCCACCCAGTGGAGAAAAGCACGGTGAATCAAACCACCAAACCACACTGATGCACAGAGATCTGGTTTATACACTAGACACAGATTTAAGCTTCTTCTCCAAGGGGTGACACATCCATTGCAATGAGGTCTCCAAGGCACCAGGAGCTGCGGCCGCAGATTTGTTCGCAAGGCTGGCATCCAGGTGCCTTCACTGATGTTCCCACTGCAGTGAACACTGCATCTCTGCTTAATTTACCTCACCTGCCTCGCGCTAAGGTGTGCTGAGTGACTTGGACAACCCGTGCTGGGCTCTCCCTTTTTATTTTAACACACAGGTAGCACCTGTGTGCCGTTTCCATTTCCACCTGGAAGTGCAGCTGTGTCGCTAGGGGCGAACATGCAGGTGCAAATGCAGGTGGGCTTTGTTTCTTGCTTCACTGGCGGGAGAGCAAACCAAGGGCAGCCCCTCCCTGCCCCTGTGGGCTGCTGGTAAAATTTTAGTACATCTCGGTGATTTGATGGTCTGTTCTGTTGAGGGAACACAGCAGTTTCACGAAAAACCATCCTAGCCCTGCCACGTTCCTTTATTTCCGAACAAAGCAAGCACGACAGAGGCAGTGAAATGGAGAGCTGTGGCTAGGCGAGGGAAAAATATCAGCCCCGAGGTTTATCCGTCGCTGTCTTTGGAACTCGGAGCTGTCATTTTCAATGTAGCTCCCGCCGAGTCTCAGCAGCTCGGACGTCTTCACTGACATCAGCACCGGAGCTCCGGAGGTGCAGCCGGCTCCCGGGAAAGATTTTCCCCCTCTCCGACTACCGAGAAAGGGCTGCTTAGAGGTTTTTGCCTCCCTTGTGATAAGAAAAGGACGATTCCCTTGATTTCCCGCCCTGTTCCAGTCGCCACCGAGGCTCGCACGGAGCTCTCGCTACCCGGCCGCTCCTTTGTGTCGCTGCTGCTCCGCGGGTACCGCCAGGGGAGGAGGAGGAGGAGGAGAAGAAGAAGGAGGAGGGGTTGATGGCAGCGAGGTCCTGTGGCGACAGCCGAACAGAAGGCACTGTTCATGTGTCGCTCGGGGTCTGGCGGCTGCTGCTCGCTGCTCTCTGCTTTTTTTTGTGGGGCTGCTTCGTCCGCGTTTTTTGGAAGGACAGCCGAGGGTCCGGGTGGAGGAAGTAAGTGTAACTGGACACATGCGAATGGAAATGCGTGGCTCTGGGGAGGGGGAGGCTTGCGTTTTCTCCTTGTTATTCTTCTTCTACCTGATATTGCTGGCATTGTCATTTTTTTCTTCCAGTAGCGCAGCTGAGGTTTGATTTTAACTCTTTCATTGAAGAAAATGAAGTGGAACCATGTAAGGAGTAATGATGTCCAGCCTGAAGGGATCTGGCTGAAGGGTCCCTCAGGCAGAATTACCTTCGGGACTTTGGAGCCGGGGAGGAAAGAAACAGTTTCTGTTCCGGAGGTTGTGACAAACTGTAGCCATTTCTAGGATTCAGCCTAGGAATTCCATATCCTTTTGCCATTAAAAAAGAAAAAAAAATTTTTTTTCCTTTTAATTGCCCGGGGTCATATGGCTCTTTGCAGATATAAGGGGTTATGAAACTACTCAGCAATGAACGTGCACATGTCAGAGGAGTTTAACTTTCAATGCAAAGCAATTGTTTAAACTTAAATTTAGCCCTGTGTTGCACCCTCTTGGGCTGCTGGTGGTGCGTGCAGGATGTTTACCGAGTAGTGTCTCAACCCTGGACTGTACAGGGCAGTCCAGCCACCCCCAGGTCATCAAATCAGCGATAGCAGAGCATATCCATCCATTAGAGATGACTTGTTTTGGCAAGGATGCTTGCAGCCCGTCTAAGGTCCACTGGAATAAACAGGAAAACTCTCACTGACGATGACTCATGTCCCTGGGCTTTAGACCAGTGCACGGTGTTGGAAATGTGCTTTGCCAAGTGGAACTCTGTAGGTAACCCTCCTGCAGCCCCCTTGGTTTGTAAAGGGAGTGGGATGAGGTGGAGAGTGACGTCAGACAACAACTTGAGGGTCTGTGGCTTGCTTTCCCTAAATACATTTGCTAATTGCTTGTGTGTTCCTTAGGGTTTTGCATGTCATTGGTCTTTAATTAATTGCTAATGGCTCGGTCTGCTGCTGTTTGCGAGGCTGATGAGGCAAACTGCAGCCTGCCTCTCCGCAATGATTATTATTGTGGTGGCATTTCGGGGTATTCAGCGTCTGCTCCGAAACTTTCAGGTCGTGAGGTGCTTGTGTTGGGGGCGGGTTACAGGCATCAGACTCGCCTGGGAACACACAGATCAGCTGGCTGCCAGATCTCCCAGTCAGAAGGGACCTTGCCTAATACTTGTTCTGGTCTCTTGCTCATCACAGGCCACAGGATTTCACAAATAAATTCTGCATCAAGCCCACGGCTTCTGTGAGGTCTCCTCTTGCCCTTATGGACAGGCTCCATCCCTGGCAGGGGTTCAAGCATGTTTGAGCCACTGCCTAGTGGCTTGCAGGCTTGAGCTCTAAAAGGGTGAGTAAGTTCTTCCATTTAAAACGTCTGAGGGCTATTTTGGTCTATCAAAATACGGTTTTGCAAATAATGCCTATTAAAACACATCGGGGTAATTGTAGCTGTTGTGGCATTTGTGTTGGCAGAGCCACTTTCTCTTTGCATGAANCTTATGGACAGGCTCCATCCCTGGCAGGGGTTCAAGCATGTTTGAGCCACTGCCTAGTGGCTTGCAGGCTTGAGCTCTAAAAGGGTGAGTAAGTTCTTCCATTTAAAACGTCTGTAATTAGGCTGAGGGCTATTTTGGTCTATCAAAATACGGTTTTGCAAATAATGCCTATTAAAACACATCGGGGTAATTGTAGCTGTTGTGGCATTTGTGTTGGCAGAGCCACTTTCTCTTTGCATGAATTTGTGTACACTCCTCTTCTCTGCCGTAGATACAAAGTCTTTCAGGGATGTCTGTAGCAGCAGAAACTTCACCTACAGTGGCAAACACATCTGCCTAGTGTGTTCTTTACAATTCTCCAGGGTCTCTTGATACAAATTTTAGGCAGAGGGAGGGGTCTGTTTCTGGATGATGTTCTGAATGGATTCATCTTCAGACCATCATTGATCAAATGACAGTATTACCCTAAAGATGACTCTAGCTAGCTGGAGCAGGCCCAGAAGAGTCATTGTGGGCCTCCATCCCTTAAAATAAAGCAGGTTATAGACCAATGAAAAGTGTCTGAGAGCATCACAAAAGTGGGCACAGCAGATTTCCGCTGCCACGGGGATGTCCTGCTTTCCTTATGGAAGCTGGCAGGAAGAAATGCTGCTGCTGCTGCTTAGACCCTCAGTCTGAAAGGGAGGGAAATTATTTGTGACACGGTGCAGGAAGGCTTGTCATTAAGTTAAAGTGCTGAAAATCACCAAAGTGAGAATAAGAACGCTTATCAAGGAGTTCTTGCACTCCTCCTGTGTTCATCCTCGCTGTGTCAGTCCCCTCAGTGATGTGTTGTAGATATTTTTTGGCGTCCCTTTCTGTGATACACCCCTCCACACGGCACAGCATCTCTCATCTTTCTTTCTTGTGATTGCTGAGCCCGTTTTCACGGCGATACAAAGCAACAGGGAGGGAAAAAGTGTATCTGGTATCACTCTGCTCTCAGTTAAGCCTCGTGCAAGGCAATGTAGACCAGAATTAATTACTAAATCTAATTATACTTTGTGTCTTGGAAATATTGATGGTATTTTCAATTTCAAATTTATGCATCTGCAGCTTCTTTCTTTTTTTTTTTCCCTTCACTGCAGCAACAAAGCCAGCAAAGCTCTTAAACACATGCCTATTTTAAGCCTGCCAGCAGTCCCTTTGACTTAATTCAGCTGAGTGGCCCAGGGTGGCCCAGGGCAATTGTTTAATATAAAATTCTCTCTGTCCTGATGGCAGACAAAGTCACTGTGGTTTCGTCAGGGTTTTGAGGGAAGAGGAGGGAGGGAAAAAGAGAAGAAGTTTATTCCTGAAGCCTAACACGACTTGGCCAAACTCTTCTGGGTAAACCCTCAAAATGGGGATTCTTGTATGTTAAAAGTTCTGGTGTCTTGGTACTTGCTTTCACCCTGAAAAAACTCCCGTTTTTATGTGATACTCATTCATTCCTAACAGTGTTAGAAGGCCTTGTTCATTCCCACAGCACTTAATTATAATAAAAGCACTGTTGGGTCTGCCTCAGACATGTCCATTTCTGACTTGGAGTATGTCCATGCCCTGGCACTTTAGCATCCTTCCACGCTTCCTTATCTTCACTTTTTTTCTGCCTTAAGCTCTTTCACTTCCCTGGGTTTTTTTACGCATTTTGCCAGTATTTACCTCGCAATTATTCCTTCCTTGATAGCCTTCTCCTACTAAAATGTAAGCTGGCAGAACCGGTATATTTGGCAGCTTCATCACTCTGCTTTTGTATTTTCCTCTTCTCTGTTCAGTGCCAGGCTGAGCACTCTCTGAGCAGCTCAGGACAAGGATTTCAGTCGCTCTTCTGTGTTGGTCCCCACGCTTGGACATCAGCGTGCACTTCTTTGATTGTGCCTCAGGGAGGTGTGCCAGTGGAGAGCTGCTTGCTTGGTTTCTAGTGGGACTAATTTGGGGGATAATTCAGCACCCCGAGCTGTGAGTGACCAGTGGAAAGGGAGGAACAAGGATCAGCACCAGGGTCAAAGGGGATGCAGTCCTGGCACTGATGAAATTTGACTAGTACAGGGCAACCGTGGCCCGTTTGGCTTGCTGAATATCACCTCAGAGATTCCCGATCCTGGGACCCTCCCTGGCTCTTGAACTCAAAGCTGCACCTTCCCATCCTTATTTTTTTCTTGATATATGGATGTTGTAATGAATTCCCATCCAGCAGCAGTGCATTTGCTATGCTCTGTTCTGAGAAATGATGATTACTAGCACGCTCCTTTCCTAACAACCAGCTTCCTCTTGTCGTTGTCACTCAGTTTGATTTGCTTATACCACAGATTAGCAATATCAAACTTATTCCTGCTGGTGAAACCCAGTGCTTTGGCATCCTGGTGTCTCAAAACACACAGAAAGGATGAGGGGGCTATTTATACAACAGATTGTAGCCAGTGTGAACTGACAAAGAAAAAACAAGGCATGCTTGAAAGAAGTGGTGGCAGAAGAGTCTACCTGTCTTTAAATTCAGTATTAAAATGAAGTTATGGACAAATCTGTCCCTGATATTACCATGTGGTGATATGTATGAATATCTGTTAGTCTTTTGTCGCATTTGAAATGCTCTTCTGTTTTTCTTTGTAAATTAACGTTTGGTCCCCAGCACTGAAGCTGCCGGAGTAAGGTATCTGTGTTAAATTTTGAGATTGCATCCATCAATTTTAGCAATCTCCACTTACTAAATTTATGATGTAAACAATTTTTCAATGCCATTTCCTTAGAGTTTGTGAAACACCTTTAAGCAGGTGTACTGCAAGCTGCTTTCACCTCATTTTGGAGGTTTGGGCGGCAGTGACAGGGGAGGTGCAGAGTTTTTACTCATTCACAGAGAAATACTCCTTCCTCAGCTCTCTTACAGGTCAAAGCTAGCAAAAAACAGCAGAGATTTTGAGTGAGCTTTGCCAGCTAAATAATCAGTGTAACTCCAGCCAATCTTCAGAAAGATAATTTTAATTCAACCAGGTATTTAAAAGAAGGAGAAAGAGATTTCTAGATTTGAACACCTGTGATTTGGCAGTATTAACATTCAACGCAGTATTTCAGTCCTAGTGATTATTCAAAATGAGGTTTTATATTTTCCTTGTGATTTCCAGGGTTTTAAGTGACTTTTCCATGTACTTCTGGCCCCTTTTGGATTGACTTCTGCTGTCTGCACCTCATTGTAAGGAAATTTTCTCTCGTTCAGACACGACCAATGTAAACTCAAAGAGCAATTTCTAGACAGTTTTGAACACTATGCCCGTAATACTTTTTATCAGAAACACATAAGAATTGCAATTCTGCTATCTCTGTGAGGATAATATTAGCAGAGTTCTCATCATCTTTGCACTGTCCTTACTGGAGTCTTAGCTTTGTGTTAAGAGCTCTTCTGGAGGCATTCCATAAAATTAAATGGAGATTAAAACTAATTGGTTTCTATGCAAGCCACTGTAAAAACCTGAATAATAAGTTGAGGAAATCTTCTTTTTGAAAGGGCTGGTTTTTTTTTTTTCCTGCCATTGAAAAGTTTTATCACAAAAGAGTTATTTTCCTTTCCCATCCTATAAAACTTTTACTAATGGAAAAGACTCATTCATTGTATGTTTTGAAAGAAAACTGTAAACAGTGGACATAAGAATCAATGCGATTATTGAGCATCATTTGTACCCCCGAAGATTCAGTGATGCAAAAGCCAATTACAGGAGCACTTCCAGTATCTCATTTATTATATTTTGCTGATATTAGTCATGGTGAGTTTCTGCCTAGAAAGATGAAAAATGCAGTTTTCATATTGAAGATCTGGTATTTAAGCTTTGAAAACCCCACGAAACAAATTGAATGAGGAGGTGATTCAGTGATGCAACATGGGACAGGAAATGTCACAGCTTTTAGAAGAAAAACCAGTGCATTTTGTGACCTTGGCTATTGTCCACTGGTGCTTCTCCGAAAGCCTGTATGGGCTGAATTTCTCTGCTTAGGAACAGCCTTAGGAAGAACTTTTTCTTTAGTCACTCCCCATTGTCTGCAGGGGGATTATTTCCATAGAGAGGAAAATTAGGAGTGCTGTAGGTTTTTCTGCTGCTGACCAAATCTTTGCAGCAAGGTCTTCACTGGGCCTTCTCTGATTCTTGAGTCTTCTCATCTCCGCCTCTGTTTCCTCGTGGAGTAGCTGAGTCTTAGTATTCTTATCTGAAAATGCATTTAGGAGGGATTAGCTGAGGCATGGGGAGTCAAGACACTTTTGAAATGCATAGCATTATAATCTGAAATAATTCAGTACCCCTGTTAGGAGTAGTTTTTAATTTAATCTACTCAAAATGAAAAGTGAGAAATACGATGTCAAGGGGAAAAATACTTTCATGTCATCAGGTAAAACTTAGGTAGCCACTTAAATTCCAAGGTTTCCTGACATTCTGTTTTGCTTAGGTTGATCTTAGCCATGAGGTGTCTGTTGCCCAGTCCAAATATCTTTCTCGTGTTTGAGTTGAACATGATTACTTTTAAGTAATTTGGCAGTGTTTTGTTTCCTCGCTGTTTAATCAGTGAATCTGATGACTATTCAGATTTTTTTTCTCTAAGATATATGAACACTTTAAATGGAAATCCTTGCTGAAAGGTATTTGTGTATTTAATATCAATAAAGGATTACAAACTGACCTGTGAGCCAGAAGGGGAGAGGCAGAGATGCTTTCTCAGGCCCGTGAGATCCTCAGCATTCTGTAGGAGAACCTTCAAGTTTTTAAAGGAAGAGGGAAAAGAAACTGGCTCGGTTTACCTTTGAAAATTGCAGTTATTAAGGAAGAAAAAGGAAGAAAAAATAAACTTGATATAAATTAAAGCAGAACTTTGGAGGAAAACAGTAATCTTTTCTGCATCCCAGTTGCTTGCAGGAGTACATTTACTAGTGCCAGACTGAGACTGGCTCTGGTTACTGATAGGAACCAGCCCCTCATGCTAATTTAGGTGGTTGAATAGCTGCCCAAAAGCCTGGGGTTATTTAGATAAGAGTAGGTAGAGGTATGCAGCAGTGACTAAAACTTGAATCTGCTGTGAGAGAGACCCATCATTCACTCATCATTCAGGATGTCCTGAGCAGAAATAACCCAATCTGACAAACACAGGGTACACAATGCAGGTGGCTGCTGCAGCAGCCTGTAGGAACTTCTGGGCTCACATTTTCGCTCAGAATTCTCTGGATTAAACACTTTTAGCTTCAAGCAATACGCTTTAAATCAGTCTCTCAAGCCCTTTTGAAAAGAGCATTCGGGGTGGCATTTTCCTTGTCAGGGGACTTCCAGCGCCATGCAGGGTTTTAGTAAAGTTTGAGATCCATAGTCTTCACTGTGTTATTGATTTGATCATGGGGTCTGTAGGCATGGCTTGGATCCCCCTCCCTTTTCAAGCTACAATTTGTGTTCTGAGTGCTGGAGGGAGTTTGAGGTCTGACCGTCCAGTGTTCAAAATCGTCTTGACAGAGGCTGCTGTAAACACATCTGTGCTGTCCAGCCAGCTTTCCCTGTTTGTGCTGGGACTGGCTGGGGTGGTGATGCCTTAAGTTTTAACTTTTGCAATTTAAAATTCTGTAGAGTATAACTCTGAAGTTTCTTGCAGCCTGTGAGCTGCTGCTCTCTTAGGCCAGACAGACACAACAAACCCTCTCCAGGCCTTTCCTCCAAGGACACCCGGCCTGTCCTAGGCCCAAAATGTAAACCAACATCTTGGGAAGGGGGGGTGAGCTTGGGGAAAATTACGTCATTAACTGGAGCTTTAACTGGAGAATTAAACTTGATATACAAATGGACCAAACCTATAAAAGTGTGAAGAACTCGTGACCTGGGGTCCATCCTGGGGTCCATCTTGGCAGTAGCCTCTGGCTCCCCAGGGTGTGCCTGTGAAGGCCCTTCAGATAAATACCCACCTTTTTTCCCTTACTCTTGTCTAGTCTCAGTTTTTTAGGTAGCCTGTTAAGGCATCAGTGGGGGTAATTTCCTTTAGGAGGTGCCCATAAGTTGCTGAGGTTTTGGGTTGTGGCTGGACTGGTGTTGTTGAGGTTTTTGCTCTCTGTGTCTCCCCTGCCTCCTGCCCCCACAGTGAGTAGGCTGTAGGCTTTTTGAGGGATGACCTGTGCTGGCCAAAGGGTTTTGCCACAGCACCTGGTGTCATGCCCAGCAATAAAGCCTTGGGTAGGGGAAGGTGGAGTTGGGGTGCTGTCCCACAGCTGGCATAAAGCACTGTCCCACAGTGCTTTCACTGACTGCAATGTTTACAAGTAACAGTAAACACAGTAAAATAAATACTGTTGTGAAGCTGTGACAGCCCAGGCAGCCGGAAGCGTTTTGGAATGGGTAATTTATAAAAAGCTAGTACAGAAAAGAGTTGTACCATATTTCACTCCTGCAATGGGATTTCATCCTGCTTTTTAACTTTTACCCAGTGATCAGGTTATAGCACCATGCAGTGGCTGCCAGTCTCCACTGGGACCATCTCCATCATTCCTTTTACTTCTCTCTGAAGCCCCTGTTCCAGATGAGCTTCATGTTTCGCCTATTGAACTGTCGAGTCCTGTCCACACAGCTGAGGATCACCCTGGGAACACGGTGGCAAAACAAATCTTTGTTTTTCTTTGCTGTGAGTGCCACCACTAAACACAATCTGGATCCAGTTTCTATTCTGTTAGGTGAGGTGATGGATCACAAGCAGTGAGTTTGAATGCTGCCCTACAGGCAGTTAACCGTAGGTCGCTCTAACCTTGTTTTTCCCACTGGCCACAGCAGTCCTTGACACTGATTTGTCACCTTGTCTTTGGATGCCTACATGGGACCAAATTAAAATCCTCTTCAAAGGCCCACATAATTTTGCCTGATTGATGCCTCTCTTCTGCAGTGTGTTGCACCCACTTGTGTTGTGTCTCTGACCATTCAGGCCTGTCTCATTCCATCCTTTGACTGAGCCTCTTGTATCATGTCAGTGTTTTCATTTATGCTCCCATATGTGGGAAGCTGTTCCTGATTTTGTCCTCCAGAGGTTCTTGCTGGTGCAGTGGAGATGGACAAGATGACCTCTGGAGGTCCCTTCCAACCTCAGCCTTTCTGTGATTCCACTTGGAAGAGCTGTCCTTGATGCCTTGTCCAGCAGTTTTCAGCATTAGCTGTGTATAATTAGAGCTGACTGTCCATTTTAGTTAAGCACCAGTCCTATCTCATCAATAATTGCTGCAGCACTATAAAAGGGGAATTATCTAGATGTGAGCACCGTTTGCCTAATTAAGTTGTCACATATCCCTCTAATTTACACCCTGTTGCTTTATTCTGTTTGGATTATAAATGCCCCTAGCCTGAGGAGTTTACTTATTATTCCTGTTTGGAAAATATTTCATGTATTAGCACAACCACTAAGAAGCCAGCAGCAAATCATCTTTGGCTGTGGTGCCACTATCACCAGGTAGCTGTGGCCTTCCAGAGGAGTTGTTGCTGCGAGTTTGCACGTGATGTCCGTGTTTTGACAGGTTCTGGAAAGCCAAAATGAAACTTCAGCCCTCATGGAGGCTGAAGGGCTGCACAAGCACTGTCACCCCTCCTGTTGTCACCCAACAGACTGCTTCACACCACAGGGGCATTTTGGGACTCTGACTTCATGTGTTGCCAAGAGGATTTCCAGGGCTGTCAAAGGCTGATATTCACTTTGGCAGGCGGTGGCTTCCTCCTGTTCTCTGGATATTTGAAAAAATCATTGGGGTAACGGAGGACATGGTTTGGGAGGTGTGGCTTCGTACAAATGTATATGTCCTACCTCTAAGTTCTGGATAGTAAAAATGGTTAAATTTCATTTAACCTGAAAAAAAGAGGAATTATTTATTTATCTCTGAACTGCTGATTAGCCCTTGTAAAATTCAAGATGTGTGAGCAGCAACACAGAACAATAGAAGCGTAACAGTGCTTAGAAATACAGGTTTCAAGGCTGTGCTGTTGACTTCCCAGCAGCCTGTGTTCAATAACTGTACTTCAAGAGGATGAGGATACTTTAAGTTCGTTCACTGAGGGTGTTTATAGACTCATGATGTCTATAGGTGATCAATTGTAATGTGAATATGCTCTATCCTGTGTGCATTCTTTAGAATATATATAGTAAATGTGAACTTGTAAATGTGAACACAGCTTTTTTTAAAAAATCTATTTTCCTTCCTTTCTGAATGAAACAAGTAATATTAAAACCAATTCTGTCTTAAATGTGACTAAATTAACTTTTTAAGGGAACCCTTATGAATAAAATCTTAGTACTGCTGCTAGGATTTAACACATTTCTTAGTTGTAGGCATAATGCTAAAGAAAACTTGAATTATGCTTTGGCTCCAGTTCAAACAATGAATCCCAGACAACTTCTAGAGGTTCACCTTTACCAGAGTGCAATCAGTGTTGCCAAGGAGAGTTCAAGGGTTTTCTGGGCATTTGTAAACAGGGCAGAGGAGAGAGCTCTTTCATCTTACCTGGGCAGTTTGCAGTGGTGACATATGTAAGAATTTCAGAAAAAAAAACAAACAAAAAAAAAAAAAAAACAAAACAAAACAAAACGAATTCAGCAGCATCCTGGCATCTGTGTGAGGACCAGTTAAAGCCCAGAGTTACAGATACATTGGATTTACAGACACAGCAGCCACAAGTTGCAATGCCAACAGGCCTGTGTGTCCTACCTCATCAAAAAAGCAGTTTTGTGTGTTGTGTGAGCCAGCTGGCCTATTAACTAAAAGCAACCCTCCCTTTTCATGTCTTTTAGTTTCTCTGCATCATGCTGGAGCAGCCAGCAGAGAGACTGCCACCAGAATAAATGTGAAGGTTTAAAGCAGGAGACCAAATCTTGAACAGAAATAGTCTTTCAGGAAAATGTAAACTAGTGCAGAAAGAGATCCTGTGAACAAACTGCCCTCTTCTTTAAGGAAAAGTTGAATTCTGGCTCACTCTGGTCGTCCCCATGATTTGTTGTGGCTGTATGAATGTTTTGTGGGAATCAGCAGAAGATTGGTGTTTCTCCCCTAACTTGTGTTAAATATAAATACTCTCAACCTCTCTCCCTTCCTCTCTCAGTGTCAAACGAATTTAACAGGACTGAATGTAAGTCTTTGCAAATCTCTCTGTAGTACACAGGGATATTTTTTTCCTCTTCTACCCTCTCTCAGTTCTGAAACTGCAGCTTCCTTGTAGAAAAGAGCTTTGGGTAGTTTCTGATGTTTTCTGATGTTTTTAATGTCTGAATGAATCTCTGTGCGTCCGTGTGACCACACAGACCCTCACAGAAGGAAAAGTTGGCAGTTTTCAGGTGAAACCAATAATTTCATCCCAAAAGGAATCCGAGGGAACACGTATGGACAGACTGGAATGGGAAGTGGAGTTTAAGCTTAGCAGCAGTGGACAGGAACTGTGCTCAGCGCAAGCTCAGCTGGAGAACAAGGCTCCGTCCAGAGATGCTGTGGATTTGTGTAACACTTGTCTCACAACTGACCTTAATGTGCCCACTTTTGGTTAAGTTGCTTGGGGCCCAGCTCAGGGTACGTGGTGCTCTGAAGAAGTGTTGAAAAACTGTCCTACAGAGGCCTGCTGTTCCATAAACTAACAAACTTTTACACTTCATTTGTACTCAATATTGCTGCCGTGGCAGCGTGGCCTCTGGAGAGAGCAAATTCAGCCTAGCAGTTACAAAGGGAAATTTGCCAGCCTATTCCAGCCACTGCAAGTGGGAGAGAGCCAGGCACTACTTCCTTCCACCTCGGTTTTTATTGTTTGTAGGGTGAATATGACTGCCTGAAAGCGATAGTTTAATGTTTTAGTGCTGGTACACTTTGCTAGAAAGGTGTGGTAGCTTTGCATGCTGCCCATAACTCCAAAAACTGACAAAAAGCAGATTTGTTCATCTGTGATGGTCAAAGGACCAGATTCCTCCAGGATGTCTTCTAAAGCAGTACTGGGTATGCTGCCTTACTTCAGGTAGCCTGCCTGACATCTGTTTGTAGATTATTACCCCTTTCAGCAGTGATCATCAGTCACTGGGTTTTCCTTAATGGTAGGGAATGAGTGATAGCCAAAGGGAACAGTGATTTGTCTTTCCTTTGCTTTGCATTTCCCTTCCCCGTGCTGAAGAAGTTGCATTGTTCGTTCTGCTTCAAGGCTGGCTCAGTCTTCTACACGAAATGATCTTGATCAAAGCTTCCCTTCAGAGAGGAGTTGGAAGAGGTCATTAAAAAGGATAGAATAGCGTTTATTGGTTTTTAAACTTTGCCAGTCCTCAGTTAATTTTTTGCAGTTTTACGAATGTATTCCCCTTTCCCAGAAAAAGCTTCGAATTTTGTTTTTCGGTTGGTTTGTTGTTTTTTTTTTTTTTTTGCCTGAATTTTGTTTTGTGTTTTGCAGTTGATGGGTTACTGCTGGTTGATTACAGTTTCCCTCTGCCTTGATTTGTTACCCTTATCTCCTCCTTCTCTCTTATCTTTGGTGGTCTCCCCACCCACACCCCTCAGGGCGTTTTAGCAGTGGCAGCTACCGGCACCTCTCAGTTCTAACTCCTGTAATTCATGTTAGCTACTCAAGTTCTAGGACAAAAGGCCCTTAGGCACCGCACTTTTCATGCTGGCAGTGAAGTTTTTCAGGTGAACTTGGCGCTCACCCATAAAATCAACCAAATGTATGGGAAATAACAGAGGGCAGCAGCTGTGCAGCCGCACACAAAGGCTGTTAAATTCCGCGAGGAAGAAAAAACACATATTGGAAGAACTTAATCATTTGTCTCTGTTGTTTAGCTGAAGCGTGGCAAAGTCTTTGAAGGCTGAGGGAAGCCTGGCAGTGAATACCCCAGGGGGCTGAGGCTGAAGGTCTGCCCCTTTAGGAAGTCAAGGTGCTCACACAAGGTGCCCATGTGTCTTGTGGGTTTGACTTGTACGCTCTGTGAGGATGAACTGGCAAGGTGGAAACCTCATCTGGGACATCTCAAGGCTTTTTTTTGACCAAATTTTTTTTTCAGTCTGTGCTAGTGCCTCATCCTATCAGAAGCAGTGCTGTAAGCAGAATTTATTTCATTACCCATTGGGGAAAATAATTGTCTTCTGCAGCTGTCTGCTTCTGGTAAAATCCAGTTATGGATCCGTGGACCTTTCCAGACGGAGCAGTAGGAAGATAAAACACAGTGTCTGCTTCATGTGATGTGGTCCTGGATCTGGGCTACCCCTCCACAGAGGATTCACTATTCCACATGTGGCACTCCAGCCACCTGCAGTGGGTCTGTTCTGTTAAATTCATTACCCTGCCACAGAGGGCAAAGGGTTTATTATTTAGAACGTTTTCAAGGGCAATATTATCTCGCTGCATTTTGGACATGGATCAGTAAAAAGATGACTTTTTAAGCAATGAACCGAGTCCTGGATTTCAACCTTGATGTGCCCCTTGTCTTGTGTCAAAGAAGGTGCAAACTCCACCAGTACAGAGGGCACGAGGGCAGAGTCCTCTGCTCTCACAGTCTCCTGCCCAAGCAGGAGTGACCAGAAGCATTTTTGGCTCCTGCTTTCCTCTGATGCATCTTGGCTGATCATTCAGCACAAATTAATTAAGTATTTTGCTGATTACCCAAAGGGAGTTAAGAATACCCTTGTGAGGTGTCTTGAAATGCTGAAAGTTATTTGCAGGAGCAAGGAGAGCACCCACAAATCCTAGGCTTTATGATAACCAGGAGCACGCATGGGATGGTGGTTGCTTGCACCTGATTGCGCATCTCTGGCTGGAAGTTTAATCCTGTTGGTTTTGAAAGGCATTTTTATACCACATTAAAGATTTTTGGAGTGTCGTGCCACCATACAGGGGTGTTTAAAAGTGTGCACGAGGACGTTGTGCTGCTGCCAACAGCATTTCCCTGGCAAGAATAATTATTTTTTTTCCTTCCCCAGTGTGTTACAATTTATAGCTTGGTTCTCTTTATAAGGGCTCCTGGCAGGTCTTTAAACTCTGGGCTCCATCCAGAAGAAGCAGCCAAAGTAAAGCTATGCCAAACCACAGCTACTGTGCTGCTGATTTGTTCATTTTTATTACAGGAACAAATTACGGTATTTACCAAGCAGTCATTCCTGGACATTTGCAGCAGTGGCTGAGTTTCTCAGTGTCTATTATTAAAAAAAAATAGTAATAATAAATAGTCATAAAAAGTCATGAAAAGCCTAAAGCAAAGTCTTGGAACTTGCCACTACCCATAACTTAGATATGATCTGAAACAGAATCTACTCTGAATTTGGTTTTTTTTTCTGCTTTTGTAGAGAGAGAATTTTGAATTTTTTAAATTTTTTTTTTCACTGGTTTCCTTTTAAAAGCTTGTATTTCTTGTGTTTGGGAAGAATCAGGAGACCAATTTCCTCCCAGTATTCTAGGACCTCAGCAGAAATTGTGTATGTACACATATAAATGCACACACAAATATTTATATTAAAGCCAGACGGTAAAATACTTTAAGCTGAATTACAGGATAGCTCCAAAAAAACCCATGGGAATATTCTTGATTTCCCGTAATGATATGGTTTTTATCCAGACTTCTCTGGGGATAGGAGTGGGGAGTGGGGGAAGCAGCTGGGAAGGAGACAGCAGCAGCTTTTTAGTACATGCTACCAGAAAAAAAAAAAAAAAAAANCAGCTCACAAAAAAAAAAAAAAAAAAAAAAAAGTAGGATTTTCTTTTCGTGGAAACACAATGCTTAAAGGAGAAAAAAAATATGCATTTTGTGTCTTCTGAAGTTCTCTGCTTGAAAATATTTTGACTAAACCTTTGGGGTGTGGGTGTGGTACTTCTTTTCAATCTTTTCTTGTGTTTTTTCTTCTCACTTGAGGGTTCATTGAAAGATACGAAAATTGGAGTAAGAGTTTGGTCAGGCTCTGCTTGCAAGAACAGAAAAGAGTCTTTCACAGAGCTCTCCATGCCCTTTATTTTTTATTAGAAGCTAGTTAGATTTAACAAACCCACACGCCGTGTTTCAAATCTTTCATCTTCTTACTTGTTTCATCTCTTGCTTTCAAATGTTACAGTCAAAATAGAGGTTTTTTTTTAGTGTGATGAGGTTTCCTGCTTCAGAATCAGAGGAGCCAAATCTCTTACATTTCTAGAAGTGGAGAGAAATACTTTCAGGGTGATAAAGCTGGGTATTTATGTGAAAAGTGAGACTGAGCGCCCCAACACATTTTCCTGTCGTTTGTGCATCTTTTTAATGGGCAAAAATCCGTATTGGCAGCCTTGTGTGTCAGCCCTAAGCCTGTGTAATTTCAATCTTGCCTAAACTCTGTTTTCCTTGGGAGAATTACCATTTGTCATCACTGCGAAAAGGGACGGAATCTTCCAGTCCTGCTAAAAATCTTTTGGCCTTCCCAGGTAGTTTTTGAAACAGGAAAGCAGAGGCTGCCTGTGTGTGTGTGTGAGGGGGTGTAATTTAATTTTTTTTTGTTTTGTTTTTCGGTGCACAAGTGTTTGTCTCTCTGTGTTTGCAGTGGCTGCTCGCCTTGCGTGATAAGGTCAGGCAGCATCCGAGCCCAGCTCATCCCTCCCCAACAGCTCTGTTAGGCATTAACTCAGCAAGAATGAAGGAAGAACTAACTCAGAAGAGTGAAATGAAGGTTTACAGGAGCTGCAGGTTGGTTGGGAATGCTGAATCAGGCACCACCAGCCTGACAGTCCTTCACCTGCCTGTCCCTCCAGACAATTGTGCCCTCCCAGGAGAAGGGCAGCATGGAGCTGCCATCAAGATGAAACAAGAAGGTGCAGAAACTGCAAGTTTCTGGTTGTTTTTCAGTCATTCATGAGGAAAATTACTAAAAGCAGCCTGGGAAAAGGCAGTGTGGTGGAGAACTGTCCTCCTCATTCCGTGGCAGCCGGAGGGTTGAAATGATCTCTTGCAGTTGTCACAATGTCTGAGGTTTAGTTTTTTTCCTGGGAAGTGTTTCTTCCTAGCTGGAGGCTTATGTGAAAGAAATTTCTACAGAATAAAAAACCAAAAAAAAAAAAAAAAAAGTCATGGATACACTGAAAATCCAGTGTCTTGCTCTATTCCCAGAGGGGTGAGAAAGAGACTTAGCTTTACAAACATTTGCAAACCTCTGTTTTCTCATTAGTTTTGTCAATTGAGCCCCCTCATTTTTAGATACCACTAATTGCAGACCTTCTGTGTGCGTCTTGCAGGGGAGGAGAGAGGAGCTGGGTGAAGAGGGGAAGAGAAATTACCCAGCAAAAGAGAATTATAGCATAGGGAAACAAAGCTAAAGCCTGAGGTGCAGGAGTTGGAAGGGAAAGAGAGTACAAAAACTGTGTAAATCTGAAAGGAAGAGATTAAACACACTGAAATCCACAAAAGGCACTGCAAGCTCAAACAAAATTAAAAAAAAAAAAAGCCAGGAGGAGGAGTGGTGAGAAATGCTAAGGCCACAGTATAAATTACTTATCTCTTTCTGATTCCAAGAAGGAAGTGATTTACACCATGTTGATCCACATGCTTCCAAGGAAGCCTTTAAACCTGAGATTCTCTCACAGATTTTTTGACTGTCAAGTGAAGAGCAGGGAAGATGCTGACAGGAATGCCAGCAGGGACTGTTCCAGCTGCCTCTGAGCTCATTTCACAGGCGCGCTGGAACAGGGGTCAGGAGCCCACAAGTCATCCACTAGCCCCAGTGCCTGCTAGTCCTGAGTGTTTCATTGCTGACAACACTTTTGGTTGGTTTTAAGTCCTCTCCCCTTACCAGATGCTGGTCTGTCAAAATCAGGGAAGATAAAGCTGTGCCTGCTTGGCACACTTAAAAATAAAGCCACAAATCTTTTTTTAACTTCACAGCTAGGATTTTTCTCTCCTTTTTTAGAGAAGGGGAAAGAAAAGAGTGACACGGATGAGGATTATGGCTTGTTTTATGGTACAGTCTTCTCATAAGCATGTGTGACATCCAGTTCACTTGTCATCTGAACATTTTTTTTTTAAATTAAATAGCCATCTCAGAGAAAGTCATTGCTACTTGCTGATGAGTAGCTTTTGCAATGCTTGGCATTGGGTAGGAAATGGGTAAGTGTGCTGTACCTGCTATAGTCCTCGAGACAGACCATGGCAAGTAAAAATTTCTGTCTAAATCACAAATTATACATAACATGGAAGCTAAAAACCTGCTCTGAGGAAAAGGTCTTTGTCCAACAGCAGGAACCACTCACTGTTTTGTGTGGTTTGTTAGGCTTTGTTTTGTTAAGTGACCTGGCAAAGTGAGTTTTTCTGGTTAAATTGCCATCACTTCCCTCACCGTTCATCATGTCCTGTGTGTTTAAAAACGCAATTCTCTGCTGTTGGGTGCTGTGCTGACATGCAAGTACGGGTGAGCTCCATGCACCAGGAAGTCTCTCTGTTCACTGGAATGCATCTTCTGTGGCCTCAGTTAAAAGAATGGTAATTAAAAAAACCCCTAAATAACTTCACATTTATTTTAGTTTTGTAGCCTGGAGCTGACACTCATCCCTTGGAGTGACGTGCAGTTCTTGCCGTGAGAGATCCCTTGCTTGTGACAGGCTGTGAGGCTTTTGGGGGTGAATTATGGGCAGGGAACGAGCACCATGAAGAGGCTTAGAGAAAGCAGAGAGGACCAGGTGTAATTTGGTCTTGGACTGCCCAGTCCCCTTTGTTCTATTGGGGTGCTGCCACACGCACAGCTCTGGTGTCACAATTTGGGTGTGGTGTGACTGTGGCAGAAGGGATTTTTTTTTTTTTTTCCCCTCCCTTCATTATTCTCTTTCTTATTAGGAAGGAAGGAAAACAACCCAGCTCTGCAGACAGTGCTGTCAGAGATGCACGTTTCTCTCCAGGACAGAGAATGCTGCCTTTGCCTTTGGCCTTTTTGTGGCACTCTTTGTGGCCGTGCAGTTCTCTTAATGGAGTCACGCGCCCCGATCCTTTCAGCTGAAAGAAACATTCCAGCACTGCCCACTGAGGAGGAGATGAGGCTCTGTGTGTGCGAGTGAGGACCTCAGGAACGCTCTGGGAGGCAGCTGCAAATGCTCAGGTGGCTGTGGCTCTGCTGAAAGCGTGAGAAGTCTGTGAGGATGGAAAATGAAAACGAAATTTTAAAGCCTTTAATGAAACAGAACAAGGTCGCGGCCAGCCTGTGCTCCCTTTACCATGTACGTGGGTTCTTATTTGATTCATCTGTTTTCAAGTGCAGACACAAAATAAGCACTGAAAAAAGGGAATAGAAGTGCTCGGTCCCATCAGTTCTCTCCTTCCGTGGTCGCCTTTCAACCATTTTAGCTGTTAACACATCTGTGAGCTGGAAGTGGTAGAAAAAGGTTATACAGCAGTCAGGTCTTTCAAAATCCTGAGTTATTTAGGAGAGTGAGGCATTTCACAGTGAATTAGTTTTTCTTCAGTTGAATACCCCTGTGGGAATAAGTTTGGGTGTTTGGGTTTGTTTTTCTCCAGTTGAATACCCCTGTGGGAATAAGTTTGGGTGTTCCGCTGTTCGTATGCAACATTGGGCATTGCAGAGGTTTCACAGGTACATTTCCCCAAGTTTTTTTAGTATTTAATTTACAAAGCAGCTTGGAGAAATTAAAAAATAATAATAATTTTTAAAAAAAAGTTAGCAGGGAAACATATGTTTGCTTTGGGACTGCTGTCCGAAGGTGCACAGGGAGCTAGAGCACAGGAATTGCCATTCTGGGTTTGGGGGAAAGGAAGGAAAATATACCCAGGGTGAAGCCTGTGTCTTCATTCTGTACACAGGATTTGTGTTTTTGTTCTTTTAAATCTTCCCTATATGAAAGAAAATTACTTTCACACAGTCTACCAAGATATGTGGGAGAGAACACGAATGTGTTCCTGGGAGTGGAAAATGCTCCTTTTTTTAGGCGTGCTAAGCTTTGAAATCTCCCTGTGAAGTTTCCATGCTAGATGAAAATAATGTAAGAGCAAATGTAGTAGCTTTAAAAGGCAGAAATCACAGTTACTGATAACTGCAACATTTGAAATGCGATTTTGAAACTCAAAGTTGAAGACCGGAGACACAAATCATGGGGATGGATAATCTGAAGTGCATTTGGCTACATCTATATAATCTTATTATTTTGTTTTAAAGGCTCCTGAAGCTTCTATCTCAGAAGAAAATGGTACTAGTAGGTAGGAGATGGGTTTGATTTTTGTGCAGGGAAAAATTATGTGTGTTCATGACATAACTAGAACTCTATTTGGCCCTATAATCTCAAGAAAACATGAGTGGGGGAGATGTGAGGTGTCTTCAAAGTTGTAGAAAACTAAATGAAGGTAGGTTTTGTGCAGTGTTAGTGTGGATGAATGGCTGAAGAGACAAACTCAATGCTCCTGAATATGTTTGGGATGGTCAGAAAAGTCTCTCAAATGCACTGTACTCGAATTTGTTAAATAATTAAACACTCTTTGTGGGACTGAACCACTAAAAGCTCTGTGTGAGTGCCTGGAACTCAGTCAGTGGGAGAAGAAGCCCCTGGAAAGCAGCTCTTGTCCACAGGGATTGCTCAAGCAGCTTGGCTGTGTTTAGCCAACAAGATCTCCCTCCTGTTTTTGTCAGGAGGGCTAAACAAATAATCTTTTGATTTTACTGCCGTGGGTTTAGAGAAGCTGCTTAGAAGGGGCAGGGATAATCAAATGGGTTGTGAGTACTTTGTGCTTTCTTTTTCATCACGCCACTGAGTGCCCTTCTGCTTCTCAGAACTGACTCCTGCTAAAGCAAGGCACTCAAAGAGAGAGTTTTTTTCTCAGTTAAGTCAGCTCTGCCTTTTGCCTAAGCTGTGGTTCAAAAAACCATGCTGCCCGTAGATTCTGATGCTATTCTGGAGCTGCATTATAATTCCCAACAAAAAAAAACCCAAAAAACAGGTCTAATGAAACTGCATGCTAGCTTTTCTTGCATTAAAGCTTTAATAGAAAAAGTGTGGCCAGCTGAGCCAAAGATCTGCCTGCATGGCTTTATGTTTGAGTCACTTCGAGCTTGCCAGGGTAATGCACCTCATGGAAGCCTGTTTTCCATCTGCTGCTCTAGTGATACATTAAGCTGTAACAAAACATTAATTCCCAGAGCCTTGAAATCTTGTCCCTTGTGTCTGTGACGTCGTGATTGACTGGATGAATTTTTGGAGCAGTGAGCAGTAACCGTGTGTGGATGGTTTATACGGCTGAGTGATGAGCTAAATATTCTCTGCTTGAAATCTCCGTCCTGCTGCAGTGCTGTGGCAACTAATCTGTGCTGCAGGTACAGCGTAAATTTAATTTTCACATCCTGTAGCCTCACCTGAACCATTAGGAAAGGCTGCTCAGTCTGCCTCAGGACTGCTAGAGGCATTTCTGGCTGACCTGGGTTTTGTAAGGCTTGAGACGCTGGAAGCAAAATTAGCCACTAAATATTTGGCACAAAATAGGTGAACATCAAGTGAAGAATCAGAGAGAAATAACTTAATAATTCTGTCGGCTGGGACAAGGGAACTGAGTTTTAATTGCTATAAATTCTGTCTCATAGAATGATTAATGTTTCTAATTAGCCATTTTGTAAGCTATGTTTCCCAAGCCTGTTCTGCAAACGTGCAGGATCTTTGATCCTGCCAAGAGCCTGCTGAGATGGACCTTTCTTAAAGCAGAGAGATGGTGATGGCCCATGCAACAGCAAGGAAAAAAATCCTGACCCCGCTGGATTCACTGTCAAACTTCTTCCTAAAAGTCAGTTAATTCAGAGGTCATCCTAGGTGCTGGATCCGAGCCCCTGAAAGCTGCTGGAGGGAGATGGAAGGCTCCTGGTGGGATCTGTGCTGAGAAAGCCACCAGGACAGGATGGGTTTCTTTGCTTCTCTCCTCTGCTTATGTTGCAGCATTGGATTTGCCTCTGGCTAAACTCCCTCACGCTGAGCTTGCCTCACTGTCTGCCTGCTGCACTTGGCCCCTGTCACAAGCTTTACAAGAATCTGGTGGTTTTTTTCTCAGTCTGGAGCTTTAAAAAAAAAAAAGTCTGTCTTTGTTTTTCAAGTGATGTGAGTCTGGTGCTGCTCCTGGGCCAGTCCAACAGAACGTGACAGGACCAAGCTGCTGGGCCCTATTAGGGGCCAAATGAAGTTTGGAAGAGAGTTGTTGTCCTGCATCCCATTTTATTCCATGGTGCCTAGGGATGCAATTGCTTGAAAAAATTGAAGCCTAAAATTAAAAACAGTGTTCTTTTTCGTCAGCTTCAGCCCTGGCAGAAAATTAGTAAATACTTACATATGCAATCAGGTCAAATGGTGTTCCTGAGAATACATAGATTTTTTTTTTATTCAAGAGGATAAAATACAGTAAAATACGTTGCAAATTTGTGCTCAGCAGAAGGACAGAGGCATTGGACTACACCAGACACAGGTTTAAGAGTAAAATACTGGTAGATACTGTAAAAATACTAAACTTAGTATTTCAGCACTAATATTTAGATTGGGTGTATGACACCCACGCTTTGCCCACGGCCAGTGTACAGTTTACTCTCAGCACACCCTAAAACCCACTAAACTTGTTGTACACATTGCAAACCTCCAAAGACAGGAGGAAGTAAACTCCCCGAAAATATATAATTCTTCTTAACAAAGTGACACTAAGATGCAATTCTTAACACTGGTGGAATAAAGCCTATTACTCCTTATCAGATATAAAAGGAAAATATGTGATCAGTTGTAGCCCAGGTTAACTGCTCTGTCTGCTTTTTGAGCATGCAGACAGGCATACAAACCTGAAATGCTTCATGGTTTCATAAAACTTAGTTTGAAGCCATTCCAGGAAAGTCTTCTAAAATTGAAATTAATTAGAAACTTGGTACAACAGTCACATTCCCAGGTCTCTAGATGATCCCAAGTTTTCCAGAAAAGCCAGCCTTCTAAAAAAAAAAAAAAAAAAAAAGCATTAATACAGGCATCACTTTAACGTGACCAAAATTCATAGTTTTGCATCACGTTTTTCCTCACCATTTAACTATAAGTGCTCTGAAAAAGTGCTGAAAGAGAAGCTCAGTGAAACTCAATTTGGCTTGAGAAAACTGCCTTTCTTGGTCTGCTGCTCCTTCAGTTGGAACACAGTGTTAATTTCCACCGAGCAAGATGTAAGGCAGTGAAGGTGACTGTTTTAAAGGGAGGTTCAGGGGGTCAGCGAGAAAATCCCCCTGGCTGTGGTGAAGTCCTGCCTGCAGGCCATTGCACAGCAGCCCTGGAAACAGTGGGATAATCAGCACGGGCAGCTTGGACAATGTGTGCTGACCCCCAGATTCACTCATGAAATGAGTCCAAGATTGTGTCTGTGGATGAGCAAATGTTCAATTTCGTGGGAGGCACCCAACCTTTTTCTCCTGTAAATGTTTCTCTGTGGTTACATGGCCAGGGAGCTCCGTGATGAATGGCTGAGATGCCCTCTCAGTCTTACTCAGAACAGAATTCTTTTCACAGCTGCATTATCTAAAAAAAACCCACAATATAGAGAATAAGAAGTCTCATGGGTCTGGGATTTATCCTTTGGAGTTATTAACAGCACACTGAACTGAGGATTTCATCGTCTGTTCTTTGTGGAAAAATAGTAAAGTTGGTAATAGTTGCCACTCATTTTTATTTAATGGAGTGGTGAGGATTTTGATTTTTTTTTGGTTTTTTGTTTGTTTGTTTGTTTGTTTGTTTTTGTTATAAGAATCAGTAAATTAGCAATCTTGTTAATGTGTCCTGCTCTAAGCTGTTGGTTGTCATTGCAATGCTGCTCTGCCAAGGACAAAGAAATAGGAAATAACTTCGGATAATGTAGTCTATAAATTATTTTCACCTGAAGAGTTAGTGTGTTCCTGTGCTGAGCAGATCCTGGAAAAATGAATGTTAATTAGCTGACTGGTAGACGTTTGTTTCAAAGAAAAAAAAATTAGGAGTAGAAAAAAATGGTATTAAGAGAGAATAGAGATATCATCTACTGTTAATTATTCAACAGTATTTTGTAGGGATGAATCATTGCTGGCACTGCTAAGGCAAAGACAAAATATTTAGTCTAACACTTTGTGAAAAAAAGCATTAAATGTTCAAGACAGATCTAGGATCCTTTTTCTTTGATTCGTGCAGATCTTTGCTGAGTTTTGTTTTGTGGAATCACACAGAACCACAGAACCAATAAGGCTGGAAAAGAGCTCTGAGTCCAACCTGCCACCCAGCCCAGAGCTCTGAGTGCCCCCTCCAGTCGTTCCCTGGACACCTCCAGGGGTGGGGACTCCAAACCTCCCTGGCCAGCCCCTGCCACTGGCCAATCACCCCTCCTCATGTCCTTTATAAACCTCCCCTGGTGCAGTTTGGAATAAGCTGTGGAAGCGGAGTCAGCAGATTTCTTTTTTAACCTGTTTTAATTTTTTAAAATTTTTTAAGTTTTTTTTTTTAAATATTGAATGTATCTGCTTCTACTTGCAACACCAAGCTCTCGAGTTTTGAGGACCAAATTTCCTTTTCTGACTATAATGGCTGTGAGTAGAGAAGCACACTGGCTTGGACAGAGCACAGCCACTCTGACAGGCTTCCATTCAGTTTTACTGCTTTTTTTGTTGTTGTTGTTTATGTTGCCCGTTCTGTGAGAGATGTGGAGACATATCATGCCCTGGGGGCAATCTCTGCAAGACTGAGGATCGCTAGAAGGTGGGGAAATAGTCAAAGCCATGAAATAGATCTGTGGTTCGTGAGGCTTGCCAGAGGACCTTGATAAACTGCTGCTCAAATGTTGAGTGTCTTTTTAGAAGGAATAACTTCAAAAGGTAGAAGCCACGCTTTTCTTCCTGGTATAAGGCAGCAGTGGAGATGGCCACTGGGATTTTAGAGTAGAACTCTGCTAGATGGAGCTGACCAATGCTTTTTATTTTTATTATTATTACTCTGTCACGTTTTTGTTAGGATGCCTAAACTTTACAGCAAGTGTCATAAGACTGCTAAGCAAGTATTAAAAAATGAACACAAAAAAATTTTCAAATGTGTCTCTGCAAAAAAGAAACCCCAAACAACTAGAAAAAGAAAGCTCTTTTTCTTTCTGGCTTGAGGATGACAGTCGTGATGAAGAGGCAAATTTTGCAGAAGGTTAACCAAAGGATACAGGCAACTGGCATAGAGGTTTTATTGACTGTGGTATTTATTAGGATGTGACAGTAAGCACAAACGAATAAATACTGTTGTGAAGCTGTTACAGCCCAGGCAGTCAAGCATTTTAGAACTGGTGTTTTGTAAAAAGCTAGTGTGGAAAGAAATTGACCGTATTTCACTCCTGCAATGCGTTTTCATCTTACATTTTAACTTTTATCCAATGACCACGTTATGGCACCGTGCAGTGGCTGCCAGTCTCCACTGGGACCATCTCCATCATTCCTTTTACTTCTCTCTGAAGCCCCTGTTCCAGATGAGCTTCATGTTTCGCCTATTGAACTGTCGAGTCCTGTCCACACAGCTGAGGATCACCCTCTGGGGAAGCAGAACCTGGGGATAAGCTCAGGGAGTTGATGCTGCTACAGAGCTGCAGTTGTTCAGCTCTTTCTGCATTTCATCATTTTAGTAGACCTGGGGTTCCTGCAGGTCGATGTGCAATTCAGGGAGGTGGCACCTAACAAGGGTTTAAAGCTGCACACTCGGGATGGTGACTGCTGCTTTGGGGTGCTCGGTGCTCGGTGCTGACCCCTGGCCTGGTGTTCCTTTACTGGTGCTTAACCCTTCTGTTAAGCCACCATCAGTGACACCAAGGAAGAGGGAATAATCCGGGATGTTTAGATTGCAGGTGAAGTGCAGGAGACCTTCCTCTTTTTTTTTTTGGGTTTGTTTGTTGGGTTTTTTTTTGGGGGGGGGTGGTTTAGGGGGTTTTTTTTGTGTTTTGTTTTTTTTTTTCGTTTGTTTGTTTTTGGTTTTTTGTTTTTTGGGGTTTTTTTTGTCATCAAGTCTGGGCTCCACTGCGCCAGTTCTGCTTGCAGCTGATTCCTGCTTTACCTCTAAGAGCCTGAAAGAACGAGAGCATGAGAAGCATGAGGCAGGGTTAGAGTTACAACAGCCTGCAATCCTTCCTTATCCATGTGGTTCTTCCTACCTCGGTGTGAGCTGGGTGCTTTACAAGCCTCGCTGGGCGGAGGGCTGGGGAGATTAGTTTTCTCCAAACTAGCTTATGGTTTAGGTAATTGGTTTTCCAAGGGCTTAAAGAATAAAAATTGTAAATCTTACGCGGGGCCAGTGTTGGTTCTTTGCTTATCTGCTCGAGGCTGTTTATGAGAAGCATCAAATGCGTTTATCTCTAAAATGCTTGGAAATAAAACTGTGTAGCATTTCATGGCTGTAGCTGGAATTAGTAAATATAAAGGCCTTGTTTAAGCTCTTGGTATCTTTACACGAGGACAGGTTTACACCTCCATCTTCTGGGCTGTTTGAACCCCCAATTTAGTCTCTGAGGTCTCTGTGAAGCAGAATGAAACACCTTCTGTGGATGCCACTGGCGACCTTGTGAACTTTATGTCACAGAGGTCCTCAGGCTGCTCCTTAAGGTGAACTGTGCCAAGTCGCGTCTGAGGAGACTGGTGCAGAGGGAGGAGTTATTAGTTCAGAGTGTCAGTGGGAGCATTAATAACATACAGAACAAGCTTTGTTTTCTAGGACCAGCCCCTGAAGATAATCAGATCTCCAGAAGATGGAAATTGAACCCCACCTCTTTCTTTCCTCCTGCTAGAAAATTGCACATCTGCTTTTTCGTGGTTGAAGTTGTACTTTCTCTGGCTTGGTGCACGCATCTGTGCCAAGACAGGCAGGAAAAGGTGATTGTGGTAGCAAATCTCCCCATTCCTGCCCTCCTTCTACTTGTGCCCGTAACCTTCCAATCCACGCAGCTCAATTGCAGCATAAAGGGACAGTTTCCCTCGCAGCAGCTTGTTTTAAATTTAGACATGCTCTGAAACCCAGGACATCAAAGTGCTTTCAATAGCACAAGAGGAACTCATCCATAATAGAGCCCTTAAAGCCAGCTTCTTGCCTGTAAGCTGATTTCATCGTGCGGCAATGGTTGGTCGCTCGCTCATTGTGACTGCGGGGTTCTGTGACAATCCTGCTTTAAAGGACACATTTTGGGCTGGAGGTAATTGGGGGCTGGTGTGGGCTTTCAGCTGTGACACGCAGCACAGAGTTAATTTCTGGTTGCTCTTTGACTGCCTGCTATTCACTAGTTTGCTGCTTGGCTGCCAACATGAGCAGCCAGGGGTTTATACAGACTGAAAAAACTGCGGCAGAGAGGAACAACTGGAAGTACTTCACTGGGCATTGCTGCTGTAATCAGGCTCTGCTGCCACTCAGGTTTAGAAATTAGAGACAACTCTCTCAGTTCTTGGAAATGCTTCATAGTTTGAAATGTTTTGTAAGTGCTACACGCCGCCCATGTTTGCTGGCTCTCAACCCACTCGTTTGTTTTCTTACTCCTTTTGACAGATTCCAGACGAAGTTTGATTTAAAAGCTTCTGCTAACCAAATCCAATTAAATAATGAAATGTCAATTGGAATAATGAAAAATGAGAGAGACTGTGGCTCAATTTGCCCCATGTTTTGTATAAACCCAGGTTAAAGTCAGGTGACACAAGGGCACCTCCATCCCTGCTCACCCAGGTTGTGGCTGCCAGACCTTCACTGTTTGCCTGTTCCCACTTTGTTAGGAGCACAACCTGTTCAGGAGAATGTGCTAGTCTGTCCTTTTCTTTTTTTTTTTTTTTCCCCTCCTCCCTGAAGACTCAAACAAGTCAGTTGTCACCTCCCGTTTGCACACACAAAAATCCACCCCCAAAATCCAGGTGAAATTTGTCACCACCTGGACTCCCTCACCTCCTCCAGTGCTGGCCTCTTGCAATTAATTGCCTTTGTCGATCATTAGGCTTCTGTTGTTTTGCTTTTGACAAAAGACAGGTGTGCCCTGGCCTGGGCTGAGGTTGTCCAGTATTTTGGGGCTGAGGCACTGAATTTCCTGTCTCTGTTCTGCTTGTTTCAGTCCCACTTGGCAGCTGAGAGCTAAGGGCTCTACACAATGAGACAGATAGCTCGAGTTTCTGGGAACACTCGGTCGCAAATTCCTGCCCATAATTAATTCATCCCCTGTCTGTATCAGCAGCCAGGAATGTAACGTGCTTGAAACAGATACTGACTGTCAGAAAGGACAGATCTCACAAATATTGGAAGCAAATATTTGGTGTGATTATTGCAGTTATTATACGGGAGTGCTCTGCTTTGGAGATGAGCTGCACCGAGGAGGGGTTTGAACAAGGCTTTGGCTTACTTTAAACTAATTTTTTGTCACTCTTTTAACTCACTGTTCTTCATTAGGGCTACAAATAGGTTGCATGCCTGGAGGATGTTACACAGACAAGGATGCCAAGAGCATTAAGATATATTTTATAGAGTGATGGGATATCAGGGATTCATTCTGCTTCCTCTGCTGTGGTGGGAGATAAAACAGGAGTTAGAAGGGAAGCAGAGCTGTTGGAGAATGTCAGCTTCCTTAGGAAAATACTGGGGATTCATTTGATGGAAAAATTGAACCAGTTTGAGGACAAGTGTGACAACAATGCCCAGATGGCAGGGGAAATGTAATTAACCTTTGGCAATGCAGCTGTCTCAAAACGACGATACAAAAATTCACTAAATTCACTAGTTTATTAAGGTGTTTGTACATGAAGTAAGCAGCTTTTCAACTTCAGTATCAAAGTTATTATAAAATACTTACGGAAGTATTTTAATGCTTTTTAATTAAAGACCCAGAAACACCCACTTAAAATCATGCTAGTAGGTGGCAAGGAAGGTAAAAGTGATGGAGATAGCCTAACATAAAACAAAAAAATGATTGAATCTTACTTATCCAATTTACAGGGTGAAAAATGATATTTCCAGCAACAGGCAAAAGCTAGGAGACATTGTACTTAATGAGGAAATTTGTTTCGGTGCTTTTCTCTAACAAGGTGTAATTTCTTTCTGACCTGACAGGCTGCTAAACCTTGGGATGCCATTAAACTGGTAATGAAGTGCCATGCTAAAAATAGTCTCTCTGCTTTCTTTCTGGTTGCCAGAACCAGCAGAATCATCTGTATACTCAATTCACCACTGAGTTTGAGACATCTCTGCGTGGAAGCCTCCAGGGAGGAGAATGTGTCATCTTTTCTCTGTCACACACAGAGCAGAGTTCTATGCTCATCATGTGCTAAACAGGCAGATAGAATTGGGAGCCAGGCATTAGATCCTCTGTGTTTGCTCACCAGGTTTGGATTATCATGAAGTGTGCTTTGAAAGCTCAGTCCTGAGCTTTAACTGAACTGAGGAGAGTGATCTTTGTGGAAAATGTGGTGTGCTGGTTTATCCTATTAAATAGCAGAGTGCCTTTGAAGCCAGGATCCACAAACTTTACATTTCTTGGGCTGTGTAAATATAAATTGCTCTTGATTAAGAGATGGGGCTGGAGTACCTAGCTAAGGCTGTCTTTTAGGACTGTTAGGGTTTCCATTTTTAGGTTTTACTGGTAATTTTTTCTAACTAAACTCTCCTCAGTTGCTGTTGCAGCCACTGCACCGTAAGTGTCGAAACAGAAGGGTGAGTGAACAGATTCCAGAAATGTCCACAGTCCTACAGTGAGCTAAGGCTGGCTGACCCTAAACTCTGGTGTTTAGAGTAGTGGAAGGGACAGACACCCACAAAATCCTGCATTGTGGAAGACAGAAATCAATCAAGAGTCTGTAGTAAAGCCGACATCCTAAACTTCCACCAGGGTGTTCCTTTTTACCTGCCTCAGCAGCGGGCAATGGCAGGAGGGCAAGTCTTGGAAGAGAATCTTTTAATTGCTTGTTTACTAAGAAAGAATAATTTTTTTTTTCTGGAGCATGCAGCAGGCTGGCAAAACACATTGCTGGAAGCAAATAAGTATTTTATCTTACTTCTTACTTCTGGCTGTTCACAGCATCTCCAGAAACCCCGGGATTTTGCAGCCCCCCCGAGGTAAAACTCGGAGCTCTTTAGTTACTTTGCCCTTTGGCAACAACCAACTTCACACAGATTCTTCTGCAGCAGAGCTGACGTGCTCAGCCAAGTTTTAGCATTTCCATGCTTCTGGGTGATTTTTCGTGCTATCAGTGATGCCTTGTGATGCAGAAAGCCGTACAGATACGCGCAAACGTTTTGGGGAGACGTAAGTGAATCTTTAACAAGTTTCTGCTTTGGAAGTGTGGTTGGAGGAATGTCACGATCATCATATTCCCAGATCTAGTGAGACTTGTGCCTGGTGTTTGGGGCAACCCCAGGCATGAGCCTGGAGAAGGGAAGGTTTCAGGGCGACCTAATTGTGACCTTGTGATGCGGAACGGAGGCTACAGGGAAGATGGAGAGAGAGTATTTACAAGGGCCTGGAGTGACAGCACAAGGGGGAATGGCTTCAAACTGACAGACTGCTACTTTAGGTCAGATAATAGAAGGAAATTGATCCCTGTGAGGGTGGGCAGGCCCTGGCACAGGGTGCCCAGAGCAGCTGTGGCTGCCCCTGGATCCCTGGCAGTGTCCAAGGCCAGGCTGGATGGAGCTTGGAGCAACCTGGGGTAGGGGAAGGTGTCCCTCCCCATGGCAGGGGGTGGAACTGGATGAACTTTGAGGTCCCTTCCAGCCAAAACCATCCTCTAATTCTGATACACAAAGCTCCACCAAGCAGCAATAACATTGTGGCCCAGGGATGTGGTGTCCAGTTTCTGGATTACACACACTCAGCCTCCAAAACAGGATTAGCAATTCTCTGGCAGTGAAAACAAATAGCAGAGCTTGCTAAGTGGCACTATGAAAATCTATGAAATTTCTTGCAGGACCAATTATACAATACTGTAAAGGTTCAGCATTAGTCTGTCTCACTGCTGTTCTGCAAAGCTCTGATAGTCCTGTATCAAGTTTATCTTGGGTATGCAAGAAAACCTGCGTGTCAGGATTGTTTTCACTGCAGAAGTCACAATAACATACAGAGTCAAATCCCAGCTGAGCTCAGCACCCACTGCCTTTATTTCTTGTAGAACTAAGGCTGATATCCAGTTAACTTCTAACTCTTCCTACTTTTCTTGTTAGTATTCCTCTTGGATTCAGATAAGGAGAATAATGGTGTCCAGTCAAATTTTACCTCTGCCGTTTTGATTTAGTTCTGTCTTGTAACTGTGATTCACTAGTGCAGCATTTCAGAAATTTGCTTGAAGATTACTGAAAAGAAATTGAATGTTTTATGCTTTATTTTGCAGCAATAATTTTTCATTTCCAGGTCTGCACGTCAGATCTGATTTGTTTGACCAATGCCAACTTCATGTGACAATGACTAAAAGCATTCTTGGTGTGCTTGTTACTGGAAAATAAATGGGACTGTTCAGTCCCCCCAGCATATAGTTTTACATAACACATCACATACCCGTGTAAAACTAGTTAGTGTAGGGAATTATCACTGATTTTAATTAACTCACAATATTCCCATGTGTTTGTCTCGTTCTGGACTAGAGTGCAAGTATTAGAGTTTGATGAAAGAATCTTTCCACCCCCCCACACCCCCCTGAAAATTCAAGTTCAGAGGGAAATCTTTATGTAAATACTGTAGAAACCCATGGAGTCCACACTTTGCTCCTGCTGAGAGAAATAAACTGATATGGGAACAGGAAGGGTTTATCTTCCCATGTGAAGGAAAATGCAGCAAGAGTATTTTTAGCTGCTTTTGACTGAAGGGTAAAAAGAGACAAGGGAGAGGAACAGACCTGCATTTGGAGGCGTTTTGCTTTTTAAAGTGCTTTCCTCTTTTTCAAACAAGATATTTGGAAGACTAATTCCCTCATCATTAAACATCAAAAAAACTCAGCTTCTGCCAGCTGAAACACCACGAGATAAAATAATGCAAAGTAAATTCTCTTCAGGGAAGGAAACTGGCTTGTTAGATGGCACCTTCAGAAAGACCTGGGGTGATCCCACGGTCTTAGAACAAGCGAAAGCACGCATTCCACATGTAAATATATCGGTTTGGGACACGCTTTGCAAAGCACCACACGCAAGCCAGGTTCCGTGTATTTGCAGACTGTCATCAGCTGATTCGTTGCTGAATAAAACATGAGGATTGAATCCACCCCGTGGGGTTTTCAGTCTCGTTGCAGAACTGACAAACACAGTACCTAGGGGAGAAGAGGCCTTCTGATTGCGCTTGGTGCACGTAGGCTTCAGTGCAGAGCACCAGACAATGTTTTTAGTAACGCGGGTGCCTTGCAGACAGCAGGACACTCGGGATGCATCACCTGGAAAGGAGAGAAGCCCTCTGTGCAGGAACTAAATGTTAATATTGAATTTTTATGCAGATGAAGACTAAGGAAAGAAATCTGAAGGAGTTCAGGGTAAATTACAGTGCATCAAAACAGAGGTATGCAGGGTATGATAATAATCTTCGTTTCGAAGCTGGGGTCTTAAAGATAAGTTATGCTCATTGAGCTTCTAATGAAGCTTTTATCAAATGCAAGACTGATGCAGCCAATATTGCTAAACTCTGGAATTAAAATATAAAGCTATTAAAAAGAGAAACGTTTTCAATTTTCTACTTACTTTAATTTGAAAGTGGGCTCAGTATCTTTTCTAAGTATCATACATTGGGCTGTTTTCCCATCAAGAGCGAGAAGTAAGATGCAATAATTATAATAGGATTATATTGGTGAGCAGTATCGACTGCAGGAGCTGCAAGAATCAAATGTACTAAAAGCGGGCAAATAATTGACTTAGCAACGACGAGCAGAGGAATTAGCATTTTCGTTAGGCTGCCTGCAGAAGTGCCATGGCCACATTCACATTTTGCTTTTTGGTGGCTCTTTTTGCCCTGCAGTTTTCAGGCTCTTGCCTCCATCACCTGCCAGCACTGCCTGAGCTCTCTGATGCTCAAACTCTCGTGCAGACCCATTGCTTGGTCACAAGCCTCAAAACTCTGTGTGGATTTTGCTGCTGTGAGCCAGGTAGAACCACAGGTGAAGAACTGATCCTGTTTTCAAATAATTAATTTACACAAGATTTACATGAACAAGAGATCATTACTAAATCCCAGGCACGAAGTTAAGCCTCAGATGTGAAGAATTTACACCATTTGCAGTCTAAGTGAGTCATTTTCATCTTGGCCTTACCTGGCCAGGAGGAATCAGTTGGATTCAGCTGATGTTTACCTGTGTGAGCACAAAATGAAGCCAAATTAGGGATTTTTTGCATGGGGCAGGGCAATGATTTGTGTGGTGTCGGCAGCCCTCCTTCCAGCCTTGCAGTGGCAATGGGAGGGCTGTTTCTACATGTGAGAATGTGGCCTTGGGAGTGCATACATAGTTGACTTGGAGCATTTTCCCCTGAGCTCCACCCTACAGCTGTGGCGCAGTAACTTCGAGTCCAGCCTAAATGTGGGGGAGGTCGATCGTAGCAGTTCCATCAAGTGCAGCACTTTCTTGGATCAGGTCCGACAGAACTCGTCCTCCTAAGACCTTGTATTTGAGAAAGGCTTTAGGGGTCTGTGTTTGACAGAAACACTGCTCCTCGCGCTGTCTCGATTCTCCCCATCGGCTGCAAACAGAGCCGGAAACGTCAAGGTGTAGCAGGTGTAATTTCTGTTCCATTTCTTCGGTGCACTTTGTGTGCAGGTGTGGTGTGAGTCTCAGGGGGCACAGCGAGCATCCTGCACTCTCAGATTTTACTCTTTTTTTCTGACAAAACGATCACCAGGGATGAGGCACCCGAGTGAAGCAGAGGTCGGAGTCCAGCGGCACTGAAGGACGTGGTTAGAGCTGCTGCTGTTGGAAATTGCAAAATACAGGTTTCCTGATGGAATCCGGAGGTGCTGGCAGAGAATGGGACTTCTGGAAGCTTTACAGTTCCCATCCTGAAGGAAGTGCCTCGTCAGTAAAACACGTTGTGCAAGGAAATACTGTCGCTCTCCAGGACAAAGTACTTGGTGATTTTTAGAGTAGGACTGGTGTGGGGTTCTTTGTCCTATGACACTTGTTGAGAGCAAATTAAATTCTCATCTCTTACAGGTTTTAAGCCAAAAAATGGTTATCCAAGCTGTATAAAGTGACCTAATTTAGAAGATGAAAGAGAGTCTAGAACTTTCTAGAGCAAAAAACCATGGACTTCTGGGCCTCTTAACTTGCAAGCTTTTAGTAAATAAGCAGACACTAATTCTTTCACTACATTTTGGTGCCTAAGTGTGACAACAATTTGTGGTTTAAGCCGTGTCCTGGGGCCAGAATAAGCAGTAAGTTCGTGGACAGGAGTGGGGAAATAAGGGAGTAGGGGTCTAAAGTGTATGTGGCAATGAAGAAAAGGGAATTTAGGAAAATGTCGGAGTAGGTGCCTTCCAAACCTGTGAGGAAAGACATTTCTGGTAGAAAGAAACTAATATAAGAAAATAAAATACACACAGTTCCTTATACTTTGGAAAAAAACCCAAACATTTCTATTTCCAGATCAGTTGTAAACTGCATCTGTATCTTGTGGGTGTTTTTTTCTTATTAGTGCTGGGCTAAAATGCCACCACCACAAGTACTAATGGTATTTATTATCATGTGAAAACTCTCATTTCAACAGCCTACAAAAGGATACAAATCTAAGCAAGTGACCCAAGTCAGTGGCTGGGCAGGCACATAAAGCAATTTAGTAGAGTCACAGTGCCAAAAAGGGAGTCTACTGCTCTCACGGAAAGTGGTTCAAGGTTCAGTACACAACAAAGTAACAATGATTTATGGATGGGCAGTGAAGTTTTAAAGGCATGGTCAGACTCTTGAGGACTATTTCTGCTGGACTGCTTTGTGCTGCTGCCTCAGACCAGCACTCAGTTTTTTGATGTGCTTGTTTGTAAAATTGCACTTTGCATGCATGGTAGTTTATAAAAGCCCCCAGAGCTGTCTGCAGTCAGACCAGACGAACGGAGAATCCTGTTTACAGCATGAAAAATTAGTAAAATGTGGGCTGAAACAGAGTGAAATTGCTTCGTGTCAGCCAGGTTTGGTATTGTTCTACTTTCTGTATGTTGAAATGCTTTAATGTGAAATCTGTCCTCCTCAGCGGGTGAACAATTACCACATCTTCCTCTGGCACCTTTCAGCAGCCTCTCATAGCTCCTTGGGTGGTGGTGGTGCTGGTGTAATATTGCAAACTGCATGCTGTTGACCAAAAGGATTCTCTCCAGCCTCCTTCTCCTGTCACCGTGTCCCAGAACTGCCGTGTCCTTGTGCTGCCTCTCTCCCTGATTGCTATAGAGCTCCGTAATGAACAGGTCAGGCAGCACCTTTTATCTCTCCTTGCACTGAGCCACGTGTCATTATCAAATCTGGGAATTTGTCTTCTCAATTTGGAGAAATTAACTTTATTACCCTGAAAGACTTGAGGGCCTTATGGGGCTGCAGCATCTTGGGCTTCAGCTGGAAATCCCAGTTACTTCCATTAATTTCTTTACTGAGTATTTGTGTGTTTGAAACCAAGAGGCCATCCATGAAGGTCTTTGAGGTGGATTGTGGAGGGAGGAGTCAGGAAACATTTCAAACAATCCCAGATATGAGTGTCTGGGAAAGGATACGCCTGAAACTCAGTGTTTGTCCACTAAAATAGGATTTTCAGGTGCCCCAGGGGCTCTTACTTTTTAAAAAGTGTTCTGTCCATTTCACCTTCACAGTACCCAGCATTGTTTCTTAGAGGGTGAAAGTCTAGGAGGTTTCACAGTATTCTGGAATTGAGAATTTCGGTTCTTCTGCATTTTTTTTTTGGTGGAAAGGGGAAACAGCGATCACACAGCAACTGCAGCAGCTGCTTTGGTCTCTGGAACATCTTAAAGGGTGGAACAAAATTATTGTCTAAACCTCAATGATGAAAAGATGAGCTCCTGTTCTCCTTTTCTAGAAGCAAAGGTAATGCATCGTCTTGTACCGCTTGAGCCACCTTTTTTAAGGGGAGCACATTTTTCACACAGCCTCTGATGACTGCATCGCTGGCAGCTCTTGAAAACAATAATTTATTACTTAAAATGCAACAATTTGCATTCTGAGTAGCCAGCCAGGATTGATAGTAGGCAAGGAGGTGGGAGATGGTTCTCCATGATTTTGCACCATTCTTCCAGCTTGAAGTAAGATAGAGAATTCTATCTGTGCTCCAAATCCGCTGACCTGCCCGAAGTGAAAAACTGCCCGCAGGTGACCGGGGTCCAAAATTCTGGAGTAAACTGATCAAAAGTATGTCAAAGTACATAAATAGGAAACAAAAATACATTTCTGAAAGCTTCTGAACACCAGAGGGTGTTTTTTTGTTTTTGTTTTGGATTTTTTTTTAAATTATTTTTGCACGTGTGTATTTGGGATTTTTTTGGTGATGTGTGGGGTTTTTTTGTTTGTTTGGTTTTGGTTTGGTTTATTGTTGTTGTTATTCTTACTGTTAGTAGTACTATTAGTGTTATTATTTTGGCTGTCTTTTTTTTAATAATGCAGCATTCCTTGGGAAGATGTCTTCAGGTGGGATCACAGCGGTTTTTCATGCCTGTTTTTAAGTCTCGAAGCTGAATGATGCAATCTCGTGTCGCATTTCTTGAACCTAATAAATAGGGAGACTTGTGGGAACGTGGGATAAGAAAGGTGAACGGGCTTCCAAGCTTGAAACCATGACTGAGAGTTGGAACAAGTGCTTTTTCTTAGCAGAGATGCTGAAAAAAAAATGAAAAGGGGGCAGCTCCACGAGTGTTTATTCAACATTTGCAACCCACTGCCTGAAGTGTAGGGATCATTTTTCGCCTCCTACAAATCCTCAGCCACTCACAACCTCAGCAGGAAAACGCCACTGCTTCAGAAAAGCTCTGCTGTGATAATTTAGCTCATCACCCTGATGATGCTTTGTGGGGGCTAAGAATTGAGGTCAATTCATGCACAGTCGGAAAGAGTGCGACAAGGATTCCAGTTGTATTCCAGTTCTGCAGATGGCTTCGTCTTTACATTCCATCTCAGAGCAGTAGTGCTGGCTTTTAACCCCTCATTTGAGTGCAATTCAATGGGAGTGGCTGTGTCTTGCTCGCTGGCATTTGTTGAGCCTCGTGGGTTTTTCTTTGATACAGAAGTCATAAATCTATTGAACAGGGATGTAGGAATATAGCACCCTATAAATTATTGTGGGGCAAAGGATGTCTTTTACACTTGAATCTTCTGCCTAGCTTCAACATGCCCTCAGATAATTTGGTCCTGCCTTGGGCACTTGAGTGTGTTGGTTGGTTTGTCATTGTTTTTACACTTATTGCAGAAGGAAAATACCTGCAATACCTTTACTTTTACTCTGATACCCATAAACCCATACATACATATATATATATATATGTATGCACGTATAAATGAAAAATTAGGGCTACTAACAACACAGAAAAGAAAGAAATAAGAGATAAATATTAACATATATTTATCATGCCCAATTCAGCCACTTTTCTCAGAATTTTCTGGCGTCTGTAATAAATATTGATTTATTGATTGATATTCTGTCTTCCCCAATTTAATATTGCTTGTCTTCATAAATACTATCTAAACACATTTTCTTGTTTTTATTCTTTATTTTCTCTTTTATGGAGTAATTTTGGACAGATTTCCACCTGTTTCAGGTGAAAAACTTTCTGACATGATACATACATAATATGTAGTAAATACTGGCTTTGGGGGTTTGTGGCTGGTAAGACTCACAATTATTTAGTTCAGGTTTGGCTTCAGGTTTGCTTAGGATCTCTGTGCTTCTCAAGACAACTAATCTTCATTATTTTTACCATGGGCTTTGTTATTAAAGCACATATCATTTAACTCTATAATTTTATTACTTTTCACTCACATGCACTGATTTTGTGTGAAAATGGTTCTTCTGAATTCGGAGAAATGTGTTGTAACTCTCAACCACCTTTTTAAAAAAAAAGGATGAGGTAGAGAGGGATTATGTGCATCTGCTCTGCCAAAGTGGGATATCAGTGCAGTGCTGTAGGCAGAAATTTGAATTAGCATTGCTGAGATATAGCCAGATTATTTCCCGTGTGCTTTAAAGCTTTGCATTTGGTTGCATCTTCTGATGCTCCAGCAAATGCTCCGAACTCATCAAGTTACTGATGGATGTGTTTGTAAAGGCCTGGATGGTCACTTTATACAAAATTACAAACCCACTGTTGTACTTAATGAGGTCAGTGAAGCAATCAGGGAAGAAATGTATGGTTCTGCAGCGTGGGTCTGTGAGCACGATACTTCTTAGGCTTTTTAAGTTTAATGAAGCAGCTACTCAGCAGCTGAATGTTCTTGTTAAACAGCCTCAGCATGGATTTTAAAGCTAAAATGCTGCTGAACACCATGGTCTCCTTGGAGAGTCCGTGGCACTTATTCTCTTGAAATGTCTGCGGTTTTTTATATGTTAATGGTTTCGACATCAGCCATTTGCTTCATTTTAGTTGTAAATGAGGCCCAGAGTCCATTCCCCGTCCCCTGAACACTCTATCCCCTGTAAGCTGTCTCATCAGTCTCCAGCTCGCTCCCCGGGGTGTGCCTGGTCTGAAAATAGCCGAAAGTAATCCTGCAGAACAAACTCTTTGCCAAAGCATTTTCCTATTTTAGAAGCCTTTCTAAGAATGTGAGCCCCCGTGTGAAAGCTGGCGTGGTGCAAGTGGTCCAGCACCCACATCAGTCCTCACGTGCTACAAAATCCCACCGCCAAAGACATCCCTTCAGGGGGCTTCCCAAGGCAAATCCGACAGAGTCGAACCAAAAGGTTTCTTCTAAACCCTTGGAGAAACACCGCTGTTTAGAGGGTTTTAGTAAGGCCTGGTTTTTAAAGACTCTTCTCAGCTGCAGTGCTGACACCACACAGCCGTGGTGTGTGATGCAAAACACTTTTTTTGGAGGGGGGAAACTCCTGGTTTTAACTCGGGGAATATCATCATTGCAGCCTGCAAGGTTTACACGTGACTGCAGCCAGGTGTCCCAAGGCACGCTAGGGGATCTTTCCCCACTTTTGCAGAGGGATTCATCCACCCTGCGTGGGTGCTTTTGGTGCCTGACCCCAAGGGGAAGAGGGCAGGGACACAGCCTGGTGGAACCGCGCAGCCTCCCCTTCACGACAGACCCGCCCAGCCAGGAGCATCCCAGGAGCATCCCACCTCTTTGCCACGGATTTACATGCCCAGGCTCCTTGTTCCCGGCATAACCCTTCCTTCCCAGTCGCCACTGAAAGCACCATGCAAAGCACACTCCCAGTGATGAGAGAAGGAGCAAAGCAGAGAAGAGAGATGGGGGCAGGCTGTGATTTCTGCCTCACCTTGCGGCATGAATTACTGCTGCGTGCTGGCTGTGATTAAGCAGGTTTGTGTGACTAAAGCCCTGTACAGGATTAATTGCCAGGTCTGTGCTCTGCTGTGGGCTGGTGATAGCAGACACTAAGCAGCAGTGAAGTGTTTTCAAAGGGGATTTGAAGCAGATCAGCCATTTTCTCCTCCAGTACATAACTTTCCCCGTTGGCGGACAGTGGCAGAACCTTTAAATTTAAAAGTGCACGGGGTGAAGACTGTATATCCCTTTGAAACGTTTGGGAGGGGAGCGACAAAAAGGTTCAGCCTCTCTATTTATCACTCACAACTTCAGAGAGGAAAAAGCAGGGTTGTTGGCCTGCTGCCTGTGGGACGTGCAGACTGTTTTTCTGCGACACCTAATGCTGCGAACTCCCTCTCCCTGCCGAGTGGGCCTGGGGATATTGGGGTGAGGAGTGAGGGATGCTCCTTCTCACGCCTGGTGTTGGTCAGACAGGGACAGATGTGCCCCACACCACCTGTCTGTCCTCTCTCCTGCCTAGATGGGGACCCGCTGCCCAGCGCCATGAGGACGAGCCGCTGCAGCCACCTGCCGGGAGTCTCTCCAGAGTGCCCGCGGCCCCCGGCCCCCGATGGCAAGAGCCTGCCCGGTGCCAGCGGGGGCCTGGCCAGCAGCTGTCCCCAGTATGTCATGCAGGTGTCCTCCAAGGACGGGCAGCTGCTCTCGTCCGTCGTGCGGACCCTCGCCGTGCAGAGGTACGTGGGGGGACGGCGCGAGGGACGGGCCCCTTCCCGCCCGGTGTGACTGAACCCCCATCCCAGCTTGGTCGTGACCATGCTGCAGAATGCACCATGCTTCCCAAAAGCTTCCCCAGCCAGCGTGCTGAGCAGCCAGACAGGCTGCCCCTAGCACCAGCGCTGCAGCTTCAGTCGTTGTCCAAGTGATTGACCAGCTCTTTCTGCTGGTGCCTTAGAGAGGCTGATTAGTGGTGAAATGTATGGTTGATCTATGCCTTTGAAGCATGCTTTGGGCTGGCTTTGTTCTCATTAGAAGAAAGAAAGAGGACTCTGAAGGGGTTTGGCCTTATCCAAACTTGATGCTTGGGTCAAAATTAAATTTGTCTCCGCTGGTGGTGAGCTGGAAAAACTTCATGGGTCTTAAAGCAGTGTGGAAGAAATACCCATGAGCAGCCACACAGCAAGAATGTGTTTGGCACAGTCCTTTTCAGGTCTGTTTGTGTCACCCCTTGAACTACCTGTGGCGTGTCCCAAAGAGAGGGAAATCCTTTCCAGGGACAGGAGGTTTCTGCCTCCATGTGCTTTCCTGAAGTTGTGGCCCTGCCTCCATGGTACTACGGGGCAAAGTGCTTCTCTTTCAGGAGCTCTTTGCTGTTGGCCAGTGAAAATGATGTTTAGGGCAGAGGATCACCACCACAACAAGAGGTGTCCAGCTGAGGCAGGTTTAAAACCTCCCTGATGCACTTTGGGGTTTCTTGGGGCAGCTGGGAAATACAAAAGTACAGAAGCACCTCCTCTTCTGCCTCTCATCCAACACTCTGATGTTTTCCACTCTGCACTTTTCCCCACTGACACAAGAGATATTTCAAGCAAGAACGCCAAAATGCCTTCAACCATTAGCCCAGCAGCTCAGGTCACTAATCACAGAGCAAAGCACTCTTAAATGCAAATATCTCCCACGCTGCTGGTCCATGGCAGGGAAAAAGGCTGTACCAACAGCCTTGTGCGCTGACCAGCAGCTTTTCTCTCCCTCTCCTGCAGCAGCCCCTTCAACGACCGTCCCATCTGTAGGATCTGCCACGAGGGCAGCAGCCACGAGGAGCTGCTGTCCCCCTGCGAGTGCACGGGCACCCTGGGCACCATTCACCGCAGCTGCCTGGAGCACTGGCTGTCGTCCTCCAACACCAGCTACTGCGAGCTCTGCCACTTCAGGTTTGCAGTGGAGCGCAAGCCCAGGCCGCTGGTGGAGGTCAGTGCGTGGGGCACGGCCCCGAAATCTTTGGTTTTACTGGCAAAATCGTTTTGACAGGCATCACAAAGGCTCTGCGGCTCCGCTGCTGCCAAAGTGAGTCCTGACAGGGGCAGGGGCTCAGGGGAAAGGGCAGGAAATGCCAAAACTCCTCGTTTTGGGCCAAATCAAAGCAAGAGATAAGAGTGGGATCGACAGGTTTGCTTCCCTGCGGACGGGAGTGAAGGTTTGGGAAACTGTGCAGCGAGTTCCTGGAATGCCAGCCAGCTTGGGAGAGGGTGGAAGAGGGGTAAGGGGCAGCTTCTGTGGAATGTGAGACCAGTATCTGGGTTCAGCATATTAAATATAGGTGAGGAATGGGTTTCTTTCTTCTTGCTTTTGAGAGAGAGGTAACAGTCCTGGGAGCCTTAGAAAGCCAGTTTCCATGCCAAGCCCTCAAGAAGGAATTGTTCTTGTTCAGTGTCTGGCATGTTTAGACATTCGTGAGTGACCTTGTAGCCTCCTCTTGCTATGTGCCAGACTTGGCAGTGAATTGGAAAATTGGTTTTCCCCTATCAATGAAAAATCAGTTTTTGTCAACTATAGATAGCAGCTTCTTGAAGTTTTCCAGGTTTTAGGGTATTTTTTGCCCTCAGGAGAAGAAAAGAAACCAAAACAAGTTCACTCTCTTGACACTGTTAATGACCTTCCTCCTCTCTTATTTTGTTAAGATATAAGGAAAAGTAAAATTGTGGTTTCTGTTGGAACTAAAAGTGAAATACAAATAACATTTGACAAAATGAATGAGAAGCATCATTTTGTACCAGCTGGTGACACGGGCACCTACGTGCAGAGCTTGTGCTCAGGACAAAATTTCTTTCCTGTGCACCTTAATTGCTCCTGTAAACTGTGTCAAAACTGGTGGAAGGAGGTACAGCATTAAAAATGATGGTGGAAGGAGCTGAAAGCAAAGCTGACCCTGGCCAGGCTGGGGCACTGTGGTTGCTTGATTGTTCCCTGGTGAAGTGAGGCTTCTTTTTGTCAAAAGCAGTAATAAACAGTAGAAACAACAACAATGATATTGAGTAATAATGGTAAATCGGCCATTTGTTTCTCAGATGAGGACAAATGAAAACCATGAGCAAGAACATTTCTGAAACGTAGTTGAATATTTTTATCATTACTGCTCAGTATGTTCTGCCTCCTCAGCTACTGACACCCACGGTGTTTTAGTGCAGAAATCAACAGCTGGGTGCAGTTGCAGGAAAGGTCATAAAAACCCCTTTTTTTATTTCATTTGTGATCTTATGAAAAGAAATATGTGTTCAGTTTAGAAGGGAACTGAAGATGTACTTCTAAAGTTGAGAGCAGCAGAGACAAAGAGTAACTAAAGTGAGCTGAATGCCAGGGGGCACATTAAGCAGGAAGATAATCAAACTCCTTGATTTCTGCTAGTGGAATTGAAGTTTGCCCTGGAAGTTCCTACTTGTTTAACACACGGCGCTTTGCAAATGCAAAGACCTCCCCATGCAAATAATTTCAGCGCATCTGAAAGTGCCCAAGGCAGGACCAAAGCAGGTGCAAGTTGCCAGATTCCCTCATCCTCTGTGCCCTAAAAGCACTCTCGTGCCTGTCTCCCTGTGTTGCCTAGGGTGTGAGGACATGCAATGAGGTTTATCAAGTGCAGTAGCACCATTTCTCACAAAATCCTGGTGTAATATCTGGATGAGTGACAAGCCAAAGCGGCCACCTGCTTTCAACACCACAGTGTGTGTTAAGTTTGGGTTGGGGTGCCAAAGTTCTCTTCATTTAGTGAGATAATTAGTTCTCCAAAGATTCCCCTGACCTAGATAATGGAAAGAGTAAATGGTGCTCCTTTCACTGGAGGTGAATGATGAGTTTTACCAATGCGTTTTAGTAGGTCAAGAGGGACTATTGTACTCATAAAGTGATTTATAGAGCACAGACTCTAAAAACCCATCCAGTAAGTCCTCAACAGGCCTTATGTCACAGAGAGAATACATCCCATTCCGGGGTCAGTGACAGGTAGTGAAGAAATGCTCGAAACAATCAGTCATCATATTGATCTTTTCTCCAAGAGATCTTGCACCAGGAAAACAAAAAAAAAGGTATTTCTGACTATTCCAGGACTCTTTTTTAAAGCACCCACCTCCAAAAAAAAAAAAAAAAAGAAAATAAAAGAAAACAGCATTTTTTTTTGTTTTCTCCTCATCCCTTCACTGGATTGATCACTGCTTCCTAGTGGCTTAGAAATGGGCATGGAATAAATCTGTTTCAGCAGAAACAAATTGAGGTACTTTGCTTGTTTTATCTAGAAATGTCGTGTGTGGGTTTATTCCTGCTGTTAGCAGGAGAGGGTGCAGCAACAGTGAGCCTGAAATGGAGCAAGTGGCTCATGGTTCGGCCGTATTCCTTCCTCCCTGTCTCCACCATTATGAAAGCAGCAGAGGAGTTGACCAGAGACCACCCTGTGCTTCTCCTCTGCCACAGGATGTGTATTTTTGTCAGAGGGAGAATCTCCTCCCCTGAAGTGTACAATGTGCTGACTGTTTGATGCCCAAAACCCAGCCAGGGCAGCAGGCAATGGTAGTGCAGTCTGTCAGGCAGATCCATCCTCTCAGCCACGACTCTGTGAAGCTTCTTGCTTCGTTTCTTTTTTTAAACTCATATTATTGTCCCTAGGAGAATTGTGTTTCCCCACAGCACACATGGATCAGGCACTGTGGTGGTGATTAAACCCCTCCTGCAGCATCCACAGTACTGCAAAATTCAGTTCGAGGAGTCAGGGTCTGAACCCACCCCTCCTACCCTGTGCCAAAGGAAAGAGAAATCTATAACGTGGTGGTTGATGTGCACAGATTTGATATTCCTTGTGACAAGCCAGCCAAGTGGCACTGGCACTGGCACAGTGAAATCTCGAACTGCGGTAATTCCGCTACTGACTTTTATGGACCTTCCAGCTTCGTATAAGCTGCCTTTTTAGTGCAGCCCATCCATGGGAAGAAATCTGCACTGGAAACACGTGGTGTTATTCACGTAGCTGCCTTTGCTGTGTTTCAGCACAAAAGATTAGCCAAGCTTTGTGTGAGTGCTATGTATCATCTCCACTTCGGTTCCCATATCGCGTCTGCGTTGCTTCCACTTGGCTCAGCACAGAAGCAGGCACGAAACGTGGCAGCACAAATATATTTATGTGCAATAAAACGTCAGGGGACAACCAGCTGCGACATAAAAATGGTGTAAGAGTATTATGTGACCATGTAAGTCAGGCTTGTGTTGCTTGTAAGTTACTCACTCGTTGTTTTCAAACAACCAGGGTTTACTATCTGTTGGTTTGTTGTTTTGGTGGGTTTTTTTTTTTTTTTCTTGCAAACAAACAGAAAGCACTTAATTGACAACACAAAGCTCATAAGCGAAACAGCATGGCTAGGAGGAAAAAACAAAGTCAGGACAATCACAGAAATACCAGGCAAATTTAGCTTCAGTTTTTCCCACTGTATTGCTGGCTGTAGAGCTTATATCAGTATGGTAAAATAAATTTAAAAGCCCTCTAAAACCTACTCCTATGCATGAAGTAGTTAAGATGAGCTTACATTATAAATTAAAACTTCCCAAAGCCTTACACTGAAATATGAATTTATTTCCTCTGCAAGACTTCGAGTCACGATGTCTTTATCTGCTGGGATTATTATTCTTGCTTATTTTTCCTCTCCACTGTTCAGTGAAGCAAGTCATTAGCATTAAATTACTGTAATGAAGAGACACCAGATTTGCTGCAGGTAGTTTATAAAAGGATCACGCCTCGAGCCAGAAGGAGAATAAATGGTTCCTCAGCATAGTCACCAGCCAGGAAAACTTTCACAGATCAAAGTTTGGAGGAGCTGCAGCTGTCCATGCAGCACGTTAGGGCTGGGAGCAGATAATTAAGGTGTGTCCGTCCTCCTTCTCTTCTTGGCCCAAAGAGGGCAGGTTAAAAGGGCAAGGGGATAGAGACATTTTCGTGCCTAGTTGTCTTCAGCTGTGAAAACAATCCCCCTGAGACCAAGACACAGGGAGAATTTGAAGTAGCCAGGTATATTTCCAGTAGAACTATGTCTGAGTCAAAGAAAGTATTAAGAAAAATGAGTAATAAACTCCCCAGCATAGTTTCAAAACCATAAACTCTCCAAGATGCATTTTTTTTGGATCTATTTGTTCCTAATGGAGTGGAATCCGGAGACCAAACCAGAATGTTCTTTCTCCCTTAAAGAGAAATTAAGTAGTTGTTTTATATTCCTTGCAACAAGGATTTGCTACAATGCACAAATCTTTCTTACAGTTCTGTCAGCAAGAGTGCAAACAAGAGCAACCTGCTCTCCATAAAAAAAAAAAGGAAAAAAAATTAAAATTGCTTGTCAGTGAACAGACTTGTTCGAACCATCACACCTGTAATGGATCATTCCTAGATTTATAACAATCAAGGGCAAAAGAACTCGAGGAAACTTTCCAGGAGAAATAAGTGAACAATCAGAGATACTTCAAGAATGAGCAAGATGTGGGAAGATGCTGGGAGTTTTCAGAGATAAAAAAATCAGAAGTGCCAGGATTTGTTGCATCTGTCTTTTTGTAGACCTATCAAGCATTTATTATCTATCATGTCTTCAGTTCCCATATATTTGAGCTTGTAGATCAGGATGTTTACCGTGTGTTGAAATGAGTGTTGCCAATTGCAAATCCGCTTCGCTTTTGTTTTAAAACGTGAAATGGGATTTTCGTTGATTTTCTTGAATGCATATATTTGTCTACCTAACTGGGAAGACAGTCACCTGAAACAGACTGAGAGCATTGAAAAAATACACAGATAGAAAGAAACACAGATAGGAAGAAACAGAGCTTTTCCCACAGCGCCACAAAATCTTTTTTTTTTCCCTTGACACATACTGAAATCTTTTAACTGACACAAGCACCTCCAGAAATATAAATTAATAGTGGCTCGTAGGAAAACAGAACGGCAGTGAGCCAGACTAATGCTAAACCATTGTAGCATTGTGTAATTGGACGTGCAAGAAATTTCATAGATTTTCATAGTGCCACTTAGCAAGCTCTGCTATTTGTTTTCACTGCCAGAGAATTGCTAATCCTGTTTTGGAGGCTGAGTGTGTGTAATCCAGAAACTGGACACCACATCCCTGGGCCACAATGTTATTGCTGCTTGGTGGAGCTTTGTGTATCAGAATTAGAGGATGGTTTTGGCTGGAAGGGACCTTAAAGTTCATCCAGTTCCACCCCTGCCATGGGCAGGGACATCTTCCACTGTCCCAGGTTGCTCCAAGCCCCACCCAGCCTGGCCTGGAGCATTTCCAGCAGTCCATGCCCCAAATCCTCGTCTCCCCAGTCCAGGCAGGAGGCTGTTCTGGGGGATCCTGCCAAAGGCTTTGCACGAGTGCAGCTGAATGACGCCCGCAGCCCTTCCCTTGTCCACCAGTGTGGTCACCCCATCAGAGAAGGCCACTGGGGTGGTCAGGCAGGACTTGCCCCTGGTGAGGCCATGCTGGCTGTCCCAGATCACGTCCCTGTGCTCCATGAGCCTCAGCAGAGCTTCCAGAGGGTCTGTCCCATGAGCTCCCCAGGCACCGAGGGGAGGCTGGCAGGTGGGTGTTCCCAGGGTCTTCCTTTCTACCCTTTCTGAAGAGAGGTGCAATATTTCCCTTTTTTTCAGTCACCTGGGATCTCACCTGACTGCCAGGACTTTTCCAGTATCACAGGGAGAGGCTTGGCAGCTCCACCAGCCAAGTCCCTCAGGACTCTGGGGTCCATCCCTCCAGGTCCCCCAGGCTTGTGCCCGGTCAGGTTCCTCAGCTGGCCCTGAGCAGGATCTTTCCCTTCAGCCAGAGAGCCTTTGCTCCCCCAGTGCCCATCCTGCTCTCCATCCACTCGGCAGGGGTGGGAGGAGAGGCTGCCATCGGAGTCTGAGGCAAAACAGCTGTTGGGTGCCTCAGCCTTCTCGCCATCCCCTGTCACCAGTTTGCCAGTGCTGTCGACAGTGGGGGAAAAGACCAGCTGTCTGTGCTGTGGTTTATCCTTTCCAGAAAACAAAACAAAACAAAACTTTAAAGTTTTATCATACACCATCCTTATGATGGAAAATGTGCTTTTTTCCCTTTTCAGAAACATGCAAACAACAGCAAAATTCATTTTGCTATTTCAGAAAGAAGCCTTGGCTCACTGAGATGTCTACAATTAAAATATTCCCTGGAATTTGAGTTAAAATAGGGGTTGAACTCGAAAAAGAGCAGAATCATTTACAAAGAGGCCACAATATTGGCACAATAACATGACAGAGATCAAATAGTTTTGATTCCAACTCTCAAATACAGAGGTCTCTGAGACCAAAGGAACGTCTCTGTGAGCTGTCACCATGGCCTTTCTAAAATCATCTGCTAGAGACAATATCGCTGTGCCAGCAACTGAATGTTTCATATAAGGAGGAAACCCAAAAACTGAGGCATAAGTATTTTTTCAGCCAAAACCTGTCAAATGTTTGTTTTCCTTGGCAAAACATTAACCTAGGAAAGTCCCAAGTCACCCAAAAATGTTTCATGGCACTGAAAACAAGCATATATACCATTCTAGTCTGGGAGATTTTATTTTTGAGTTGCATCTCGTTAAGCCAAGTTTCAAAACATTTCAGTGAATAACGTTAAAATGAACATTTCAAGCAGAAATAGTGTCAGAAAAAAAAAATTGTTCAGATGCAATATTTTTTTGGAGGGAGGGGGCAATGAATGGGAGGAAGAGGAGCAATAAGTGGTGCTTCTGGGCTATAAAAATGTTCTTCATTACAGGGAAATATTCTTAAAAAAACCCAAAAAACAAAAAACCAGGCAATATTAGCCTTTCTGTGCTTAAAGCCCAAGGCAAAATATTCCCATTGGTGGCTGCTGGCACGGAACCAGAAACCACAGTAATTTCCAGCACTTCAGCTTGTGTACAGCTTGCCTCCACCAGGGCTCCCCGCTGAGCCATCAGCGCGGAAAACCACAAAATGAGCTGATAAGTTCTGATGTGCAAAGAGCTATTTTTAGCTCAAAGGACAATGCTTTTAGGGGAGATAATTCCTTCCTTTCCTCTCCCCCCAGCTTCGTGGTGTTAACTCCAGCAAGGTTTAAAATCACTTCTCCAAGAAAAAAAATGTACTGAACTGGAAGGGGCTCTCCGGCAGGAGCAGGCTGTAGCCTTGGGATCTGACCAGGAAAAACACTGTGCACACGCTTCACTTTTACATTTGTGAGTCACCTGATTGAAGTTAGACCTATGGAGAGGAGCCCTTCCAGGATCTGGCCTTTGGCAGTGGTGAGGCGGCTCAGAATCGTGGAGGTGTTTTGCAGCAGAGTTCTGCTGGCAGCTCGTTTTGGTCAGGACAGATAAATCCAGGGTCTGAGCATCTCCAGGGTGTTCTGGTCCTCGGCTGCTGCTCGTTCCAGTGATTTCCTTCTCCAATTTCAAAGCTCTGCTTTGTGAAGTGACTGCAACAAATCTTTGTGTGTGTGTTGTATGTGCGGGGTGAAGGAGCCCCAGGTGTGTTCGCGGGGTTTTGTCAAGTCAAAAATCTCTCCCAGAACGGAAGCGAGCTCCTTCTCGAAACTGTGCCAGCTTTTGAGGGTTTTAGCCTAACTTGCCCTTCTTGGGAGGCTGTTCCAGAGCTGGATCCCCTGAAGGATGTGGATTTTTTTTTTTTCCTGATTCTTATCCTAAATTTATTTGTGGACAACTGTTATCCTTTTGTTCCTAAACCAACCTTGTGCCTTGGCTTAAGCAATGTCCCCCTTTGGTTCTCCCTTCTGGCTTTCCCCAGGATGAATTTAGAGTGACTTTGCTGAGATAAATGTGGACCCCCAACTCTCTGAGGTGCTGGATTCTCAAAGGGTCTCTTGGCTTGTCTCAGTAATGAGCCAAGATCGAGTTTTGCATCAGGTGCTGCATTTAAAGCTCTTGAATTCATTTTTGCTGCCATTGCTGAACTCATTTCATGTCTTGTTACTCCAGCTCAGTGTAAGGATCAGGAACAAGGAACACTGGTCACTTTAAGATTACACTTCACAAAACGCCAGGCAGGCCAGCATTTTACTTCAAACATGACCCTTTTTATAACCTTTTTTTTTTTTCCCTTTCTTTTTTCCCTCCCCTAAATGGAAATTACCGCTCTGAGAGTCTCGATTTATTGCGGAAATAATTGGGCACATTGACACATTTTAATGGGACAGATTTCAGAATGTCACAGTGCAGATCTGACAGCTTCATCTAGCCTTACATCTCGTTCTTGGCCAGCAGGGTAGTCCATACCATACTGCCACAGTAATTAATCAGCTCAGGGCTTTGTTAGGATCCCTGTGTGGGTATGAGCTGCACAAAAGGATTCGCTGACTTGGCTTTTTAGCTGTAAAGTAACTTGACAGTGCCCATTCCATTCGCAAAACAGATGACTGAAACCTAGAAAAAGAAGCAGATTTAGAAGCAGGTGTGCACTAGTTCAGGAGAAAAATAAGTGCTGTGACTGAAACCTGTGCAAACACTGAAATGGCTTAATCTTTGCTTTTGACTTTATAGTTCAGAGCTAGCTAATGAAATCCTCCCAGCTTTTTGAGGTGAGACTGTAGAACGGTGACGGCTTTATTTATTATTTAATGCTACTCTTGCCTGTCACAGCCTCATCCAATGTTTGAGTTGCTGGGGTTTGACTCTTTGCTCATGCGCCACAAGGCGTAAGGAGCAGGGAGCCGCCGGCCTGTGGAGCAGTTTCTCACCATTTCAATCTGCTCAAACTTTCCCTCAGGTTTGATGGCGCAGCGAAAAGCGCTGTCTTGGCTCGGGCGCACTGCACTGTGCCCAGTGACACTCACAGTGTGGGGATAACAACACACGATGCCTTGACCTGGGTGCTCCCTTCCCCTGCGTTCCTGGTGTTCTTCCTCCTTGCTCAGAGCGAGGAGCTATTTCTTGCTCTACATGAGCTGCACATGCGTCAACATTTTGAAGCCTGTCCTGGGGAAGTGGTGAACACCTGCAATTCCTGCTGGGGTCGAGGAGGAGTGTACAAAGGCTCAGCGTTTCTCTCCCAGGTCACCTTTCTAACAAGTGCTTTTTCACAAAAACCTTCTTGCCAAGTCTTTAAAACCTTTAGAAGCACAATCCCTGCCATCAGGTGCCTTCAGTTCCTCTGGTCCTCTCGGTGGTTTTGCCTTGCAGGGACTCGTGGAAATGGAGCAAGGGGAAGGTTGCAGCCAGCCCTGCTCAGAAGCAAGCAGACATAACCTGGGACTGGTGTGCATAAACCCTTGGGGTTGTCTTTAAGTAAATGGATTGAAAGCCCCAGGTGAAGCAGTGCGAGGCTTTTCAGCGCTCTCTTTGGAGCCACAGCAGAACAAAGAGATGTTCAAATGTAATTGTATGTTTCCTTATTTCGCACAAGTTCTGCTGAGGACAACCCTGCTTGCAGCCCCTTGCTGTTCTCCCCCTCATACTGACAGGGTGGAGGGGTGAGGAAATGGCTGTGTGGGGGCTCAGCTGCTTGTTGGGGTGAACTCTCCACAGCTGGTTGTTATCTTTTCTGGTTAAGGAAAGGAAAAAACCCAGTATTGAACCTCCAGCTTTAATTGGCATCTTCCCTTAACATTTCTCACTTTAAGTAATACATAGCTGGCTTAAAGCACTTTGAACTTCCTTAGAATTTCAGAAGTATTCAAGCAAGTTAAAAGCCTACATCCTTCAAAAAAGCTTTTATGAACATATTTTTTTGTGTTCTAAATTCCTGTAGTTGCTCATCAGGACAGATCTTTGGCTCCTGACTTATTCTGCTGCAGTTAAGCCTCATGGAAAAAAAAAAAAAAAAAAAGTAGATTATTTATTATTTCCACCTGTTGAGAGATGGTCAGGCTGAAGCAAACTTGTCTACTGATTTGTGTCTTTTCTGCTGGTGCCAGAGTAGTTCCTGGTTGCACTCAATCCCTTGACTGTGTTTCACAAAGAAGGAGAGATAAATGCAGTATTTGTTTTCATGCTGTGGGTAAATTGGGAAAAGATGAAGCAGAGGTTGAAAATAATTGAGGGATGGGATACCTAGATGAGAAATACTCATTAGCCTGGGCATTGTCCTTAGCATTGACAGAGCTCCTGAGTCCCGCTGCTCCTCCAAGCCACTGCTGCAGCATTGCAACAGGGAAGAACAAAAAAACTCAAACCAAAACCAAAAACCAACCAACCAACCAAATAAACTCCCCCCAAACCAAACAGAACCTAAGAACATGGCTGGAAATTAGGGCGTTAAGTGGTGAAGAGATGAAATTGCCTCCTCAGCCTTAGTTTCTGGAGGTAAGAGGACAGGACTTCTACTGCCACATTTAACATGCTTGGAGAAACGAAAGGACCAAAGAGTTTAAGGATGCATGAGCTTCATCTGGTTCTACTGGCCCCAAAAACCCATAAAGGGATGCTGCAGAGCAGGTCTGACCAAACTCCACAGCTCACATTGGCAAAAATTACAGGGCTGGGTAGTTCAAATATTGACTTGTGTGACGAGTTTTGGGGTTTTTTTTTATTAAAAGGCCTCAATGTACTGTTGTAGGAACTCCTTTCACCTCTGCTATCTCAAATCCTGTTTATAGAAACGTGGGCGTGCGGGCTTGATAGCTGTTCAATCCTAACCTTTGCTTCAGCAGCTGACTTTCAGGCACTCTGTTTCTCAAGATTAATATCCTCTTAATAAAAATAACCTTGTGTGCTTCGAACTCTGCCCAAATGTGGGTATCTGCAAACAAGTTGAAAATGGCTTTGTGAATATTACGAGCTGAATGTTAAAAAAAAAAAAAAAAAGGAAATCCTAAAATAGGGTGCAAAAATGCTAAAACATTTTCTGCACGCTCGTTTACACGTTAAGCAGAGAGTTTTTTTCAAAGAAGCCAGTGGGCAAATGCCAAGGGCTGCATTGCATAAAACACTTCCCCTTCCCGAGGCAGCCCTTACCACAGCTGAATAAATGATGTGGTGGGTACAGACAGAGGTGGAGAAATTCAGGTTTCTAGTGCTTCCTAAAAACAAAGAAAAAACTTTGCAAACAATGTTAAGAGTGGCGAGGTAAAAAACGGTTCTTTAATGGAAGCTTTCAGGGGCATGAAGTACAGGTATGCACATGAGTGGAAGAGGATTTCTACAATTTTAATAAGGTTAATTAATTAAGTATATCTATCAGGTACATCCAAGAAGAGACCAGTTGCCCCAGGGTCTGTCCCTTGGAGCTGGTCCAGGGGGTTGTTTGCCCTCTATCTTATTAGGTCTCTCAAATTCTGGTGAAGAACCAGGTATCCTTGTTAGAAGCCGCCTTCTTGAGAATGCAACTAAACAGAATTTCAAGGACCTGTTAGAAAAGGTTAGCTTATTATTCTAAAATGCGAGAGAGGGCAGGAAAAGTACTGGAAATTTTACAGCTACATATTAAACACCTACAAATGCATGAAAAAGCTGAAAGCCCTTTGGGCATCCCCAGGGACATCCGTGTTCAATCCCCGAAGGGGTGGGCCTGTGCTTTGCAAGCGACAGAAAAACATCCTCCCCGTGCTGACACTTGCTTCATCTGCGTTCTGCCTGCAGTGGCTGAGGAACCCAGGCCCCCAGCACGAGAAGAGGACTCTCTTTGGGGACATGGTGTGCTTTTTGTTCATCACCCCGCTGGCGACCGTCTCCGGCTGGCTGTGCCTGCGAGGAGCCGTGGACCACCTGCACTTTAGTAGCCGGCTGGAAGCTGTCGGCCTCATTGCACTCACTGTGGCACTCTTCACCATTTACCTCTTCTGGACCCTAGTAAGTATTGGGGATTTTACCTAACTCACAGGAATAAGGGAAAGAGTGCTCTAGATCATGGTGCGGAGCACTGCTTCTCTTTGCCTCCTGTGCTGGTAGGTGCAAACTGCATCTGCAAAAAAAACCTCTTGCTTCCACACCATTCCAGCTCCCTGGAACACCAGAAAGACAGTGCAAGACAGCTTAGGGGTAAGGATTCTCAAACCCCAAACACCAGTGGGGACAGCAGGAGGGAGGCAGGGAGGTAGCATGGAGGAGTTCAAGACAGATGCTACAGGAGGGGGCTTCATCAAATATGATGTGCACAGGGTGAAGGCACAGCACACAAAAAAGTGGTTTAGGTGAACAACTCAGCTGCCACAGAGGATTCAGATTTTATTCTAATGAAACATCTTGCCAATTTTACAGTTCAAAAGTACTGGATGTGGGTGCTTCCCGGGCTTTTCCTCCGGCTCGTGGTGCTGGGGGAAGTCCACAGCAGAACACGCACGTGCCCAGGTCTGTAAAAACAGAGCTGCTTTTGCAGTGCAGGTGAAATTGCATCCTGCACCTCAGCACGAGTCACCTGCATGCCAATTCATCCTTGTTCTGTGTCAAGCTCTTAAACTGAGACCATTTTTTGGCCCCAGCTCCCTGGCAGGCTGTTGGCCCAGCAGAGATGAGGGGAGCACAGGGGACAGCTGCCAGAATGGGTGTTTATCAAGCCACGGTCTAGCAGTTCACTGAAAACCCCAGGTTCCTGCTGTGTTTGACATCCCACAGCTCTGTGAGGTGTGTGGGGATGGGGAAGAGCAGGGTGGGTGCAGAGGGGGAGCTCTCCCAGCAGCGCTCCCGTGATGGTGCCGGGCTGTGCTGCTGGGGCAGGAAAAGCCCATCCTGCCCGTGGTGCTGGCATGGCCACGTCCCACAGGGCCAGCACACAGCTCTGCCCCTCACTGGGTGAGGCCATGCCACAACCAGCAGATCTGGATCCGTGCAAGCTGCTGAGGAGGTGCCACTTTTAGAATACTGCATTAGTAGGTCTAGCCCACAGCAAGAAACCCCCTGCGCCGAGCCCTGAGGAAAAGGGGGTGCGGGGAAACACTAAAAACCCCCACGCTTCCTCACAAGCATCTCCAAAAAGCTATGAAAGGGAACATCTCCTTTGCACATTTGTGACAGTGAAAGCCTGTCTCACCCCCAGAAGCCTTCAGCATCACCCAAAATTGCTGGAAGTTGTAAGAGGCGTTTTCTTCTGCTTGGATTTAATTAGCTGTGACAAATGAACTTATCCAACCTTGCTTATTACGGCAGCATCTCAGCTTTGGTCCCTGTCCCTGGGTGTTGCATTTGCAGAGCAAGAGGCAAAAACGTCTTCTATTCACTTTGTACATTTTACCCCTTCAAAAGCATACAGAGAAAAGTGCTATTGGCTCTTGGAGAACATAATAGTGACAGTGAGCCTGATGTAAATGCATACCTTGGCTGATTTAACCAAAATTCAGGATCTTTGATGCCCACTCAGTTGTGGACAGCTGTAATTCCACTCCAAGTTATTATTCAGGGCAGTAGGGGATGGATGGGCTAAGGAAGCACTGTGTTCACCTGGGAAGGGCAAGGCAAGAAGGCCTTTAAGGGACTGAATCACCAAATGATTGAAGCTGGGAGGCAAAATAACCCTCCCTTCAGCAATGTAGGAAAGCCCCGGCCTGGTTGAGCCTTGGGGAGGGCTCTGGGCTCCCCTTGTTGTGCAGGAAGGAATGGCCCCACACACAGAAGTGTTAATTCCGTCAAATTCTTCACAGCACGTGCCTTGCCACTTTTGGAAGTGGGAGAATCCTGTTAGATGGCTGTGGCAGTGCAGGGAATAGGCTGAGTGCTGTGAGATAAATTACACATGAGATGATACAAACACTCCTTTAGGTCCTGGGAAAGTCAGGAGAACTAAAAACTTCCTTTTACTTCCAATAACTCAGCTTTCCTCCTCCGGAGGCAAAAGCTGGCATACAGATTATTTACACACCACAGTTATACCAGCCAGCAGTGAGCAGGAGGGATGTTATTTTTTAGCATCCCAGAAGCTGTTCTATCCCTCCCTCTGAAACAGACAAGCTATCCATAAGACACATGTTGCTTCTTACTCTGTATTTTTTTACACGCACCAAAAAAAGGTGCCTGGTCCTCCTGAGAAGAAAGCTCCAGACACAAAAAGGAGATTGGTACTTAAACAAAGAATTCAGGGCCACACTCTGCTTTCTCTTGTACAGTGGTTTAACAAAGCAGCTGGCACTCAAAGAGCCTCACGTTCTGCTGCTTGAAAACTCAACCTGAACTCCAGCTCACTCTCCTGAAGCTGTCACTGCACTTCACAGGGTGGGCATCCACCTCTGCAGCTGTTGAGGTGTTTTTTACCCTCCTCACCACACCAAGTGGTTGCTGCTGCTCCTGCAGTGTCTTTGGAGAAGTGATGCCTCATATTCCTTCACACACAGTGCTCCACAGAAACAGAAGATGCAGGATGCTTTTGGAACCTCAGAGGAGGTTGAAAGCTGGGTGAATCAATCCGAAGAGCTGTCTTTGCAAAGCTGCTTAGTGAACCAAAGCTTTATAGGTCTGCCTCAGACAGCTGTGAAAAGATTGAATTAAAAAAAAACCCCAAAAACCCAAAAACCACAAAAAAACCCAAAAACCAGAAAACCCCCCAAAAAGCATTTTTTTAGTCCTTGTAGGACATAATTTTAAAGGCAAATTTATTACGTTAAAAGCAGCCTTTTTGCAATAAGGAAAGGATGCAGTGCATGGGTCAACTCCTGCCCACAGCTCAAGACCACAACAATCATCATGTGGCACATTTCCCTCAAAATTTACAGTTTGTGGTTGGTTTTTGTTGTTCCTTTTTTTTTTTTTTTAACTGCACATATACACCCTCTTACAAAGCTACAGCTCCCACAACACTTTGCTGCCACTAGAACAAGTAGCAAACTACGATTTTATAAACGTGGGGCCGAGCTATCTTGCATCTCCACAGCAGTCACATGTTTCTCTTCCACAATGAGGTTGGAATTACCTGATAATGATTAAAAAAAAAAAAAAAAAAATTCAGAGACAATCTAAAATAAGACACACACATTGTCAGCTCACTGCCTCCGTGCAATCCCAGCTTTGATGTGTTCAGCAGTAAAATATTACAAGGCAGAACACACGGCCCTGTGTTCAGCTGCCTGCAAGCCTCCACCATCCAAACATATACACTGTTTGTCAACTTAGCAACCTGAAGCAAGAGAAGATATCCCAAATTCTCATCCCATGTGTGCCAACAGCTCTTTGGAAAGGCAGAGGCAGGACGTCTGATTTTTCAGGGTTGTAAAAAGGGGGAATGAGAGGTAAAATAGGCACAGGTCGCTTCTCTCCTCCGCTGTGGCACCTTGGGGCATGGTGGGTCTCTCTTTTCACCACTTTTTGCCCGTTTTGTCCCACTGGAAGGCATTTGGAGCCCCAGCTGACCCCTTCTAGGGCGCGGGGACTGAAGGCAGCGCGTGTCCCTTCTGTCCCCAGGTGTCCTTCAGGTACCACTGTCGGCTGTACAACGAGTGGCGTCGGAACAATCAGCGGGTGATGCTCCTCATCCCAAAGTCTGCCAACGCCCCCTCCACCCAGCAGTCCCTGCTGGGCCTGCAGCCCCTCAAAAGGAGCTCAAAGGAGACCATCGTGTGATTCGGGGCAGATCCGAGCAGGAGCCGTGCACTAAAGATGTTTTTTTCTTGGACTCGCTGGGGCTGGGCAGCGTCCAGCACCCAGGAATGTGTTATTTGGATTTACAGACTCCGACTGCAGAGGGATAAATCACTGTTGGAATTCAAGTCATGGATGCTGCAGTCATTTGTTGACATCTGCTAAGCTGCCAAACTTGTTTAGTTAGCAGGGACCCTACGGACTCTGCAAATATGTTAATTGTTGCATCATCGAGTGATGCAAGCTTTTTTTTATTGTTTAAAGTATTAAACTATGGTAATTAACAATGCAAAACAGGTTTTAAAAGTGCTTTGTTTCTATGATTGCTTGTTCCTACAGTACTGGTTCTTTAGGCAGCTGGGCAGTAACCGGTATTTCTTTCTGCTTCCTAGAGCACAGCGACGGCCTTTCCTCGTTTGATTTTATCTGCAGGTCCATTATACCAATGTTTTGATTATTAAGATCTGTGCCTAATGAGTTCTACAAATTGGCACATTATTTAAATGCTACAAAGTGATTGGAAAATTATCTTACCCGTTTCCTATTTGGCAGGGAAGGTCTGAGAGGAAGAGTCCTCAGTTACGAATCCGGCGTGCGCAAGAGAAAAATTAGACAAATTGCAGTAATCTTCCTATCCAAAATATCATAGTACATAGCACTCAAGAAGAAAAAAAAAAAAGAAATTACTTTTCCATGCAGAAGCAACAAATTAGGCACCACATTCTTCACTGAAGTGCACATTCTGCTGGTGTGAATTCGAACTTATCCAATTCACCCCGCATTTACACCAAGCTGAATTTAACTCTACAGCTTACTTTTGTACAGGGGAAGCTCTGCATGCATAATGAATGAGATCATCAGATAAGTTTTAGGAAGCAGGGACTCGTCTTGCATGAAGAACAGCATTATTTTAGAGCAGCAGAAACTCCAGCTTGACAGCCAGGATTTGGCAGAGCGTGTGCAAACCCTGACCTCTCATGGTACCTTTTGAAATATTTGACACACAGCCTTCTATGGTGACCAAATTGAATTTGGAGTGTAAAGACCAGACCTTATTCCTAGGTGACTTTTATCTACACCCCCTTGGTTTTATGCTCAATTCATTCAGCAATTCTTCACTCCCAGATGAGACACACTTACGTAGACACACTTATTTTAAATAACTACACAAAATCTCATTACCGAATGCTGCCAGAATTAGAAATCGAGACAAAGCCCCTCTGAACAGATGAATTTCTTAGAATTGTTCATGGATGGCAATACCACCGGGTGCTTTGTTTTCCAAAACCCTGCAGGAACTGAAAACCAAAATGAAGACATAGCAGGAAGGCTAATAATTTGTTACTCATGAAGTTCAAGGCATTATGGGTATTTACCATCAGACAAGAAGTTATTTGATGTTCTGTGTGTGCTCTGTGGGGAGGGGAAAAAAAAAAAAAAAAAAGCTTAGTACACAAAGCCAAACCTGTTAATTTTCTTTATTCTGTCTGTGGACCAGTCTAGCTGCGAGCGTGTTATTGAACAATGTTCTTTGTAACTGTCAGTCACGGGGATAGGAGAACCATGGGGATATAAAGCACTAACAGCCTCATTCCTACAGAAAGCTGCTCACACAAAAAGCCAAGGTGTGTAGGAAAATCACAAACCTGCAGACCTGTGCTCATCAGTCTGACAACAAGGCTGGGGTTGGTCACGTGTGGCTGTGAAGAACTGCTTCTCTTCCAGAGGGAATTCTACAAGGCTCTGAAGATATGGGTATCACAAACTCTGTGATAGCCTAAAACCTGTAGTGCTTATTTATTTATTTTTTTTTAATATATACCTCTTCCCAAAGGTAAATAACTATTTAGATGGAAGACTGAACATGCACTTAAAGCAGAGTTCCAGGTTAGAAGGAAATCTGCTGGCCAGGGGCTCAGAAATAAAGCAAATCTGGCGGGGTCAAGACGCTGTCAGTGTTTCAATGCGTACACACATAATTTAGGTAACCTTTCTTCAGAATTATGTTACTGCTTCTGCTTCTTTGGGAGATACTCCAGAAGGAGCTGTTATTCTTACTGCTGCTGCTGGGTTTGTTTCATCAAACCAAAAATTAGAGTGATGGGGAATTAAGGGGAAACTTTTATTCAAGTGAAGCCGCAAGGTCTAGGCAGAGAAATCAGCACAGTGACTCGGCCCAGCTCATCCATGCTATTTCAGGGGTTTTTTGTCTTTTTTTGTGTGTGTAAAGACAGCTTTATTTATCTGAAGAAGGCATATTGAAGCAGACAGAGAGAACAAGTATGGTCCAGTTTAGCTCATGCATGACTAATCCAGTTTCTCTGCTCGATGCAGCAGCACAGCAAGAACTGTCTGGTGAAGTCACCAGCAGTAGCGTCCCATGGATTTTCTTGAGGGGGAAAAACAAGTGGCAGGAAAGAGCCAGTCAGACACTTACCATTGCACTAAACACAGGGGGGAAAAAAGCATGCCTGTATTCTTCCTTGTTTTTCCTAAAACACAAGAACTGGGAGGTGAGAGAGATTACCTCTTAATCCCACTTCTGTTCTAAAGCTTTACAGACAGAAGGATCTGCCAGATGGGAGTTGATTTTTTCCTTCCATGAGTTAACGCTGTTGTTGCCACACCAAGCCCAAATTTCCATACAAACTGGATCATTACAGCAAATATTCTTTCTACAACAGCAGCAATACCCATTTCTGTCTGAATAGAAGTGAAAGACAAAACTAACCACAGCAGAAGCCACAGCCTGCAGAGCTCCTGGCAGTACAATGGCACCTTTGTTATGCTCTCCTTGAAAAACAAAATTAATTAAAGAACATAATTAATGAAAGGATGAGTGACCACTTTTTAATTTTTTTTTAGATGTCACTCAACTTCCCTCTCAGAAACTTTATGCTTTTTTGTCATGCAGATGACCTTGTCATTTACATTCCTTTTCCAGATAAGAAGTTATGGAGAAGGAACAGCATTCAACAGTGAGTCAGTATTTTAAGTTGCAAGTGATAAAAGCAGCCTATTCTGATTCAGTGTGATGAGTGCAATGCAAAGTGAAGAAGTTTTACTTTTTCTACATAGTCTTTTCCCTGCAGGACTTGCCCATCACATTCCACCAAGATTTAGAAATACCACAGCTTTCTGTTCAGCTGGAAGGAAGTCACAGCAGAAGCAGTTACTAAAGATACTTCAGTTTTTGGCAGTTTGGGGTTTTGTTTTTTTTTTTTTTTTTGTCATTACTCAACTGTACAGTTCAGCCAGACTGAGACCTCACAATGTCATTCACATTTCATTTATCAGAACCAGCTTTGCACCAACACAAAGTCACACAGGGCAAAGTGACAACTCTGCATAAAGGGACCCAGAGCCAAGATATGCAACTGGCCTTTGATGCAATGGGCACCATCAGAAGGAGGTATGAGAACAGATATTGGGACAGACTTATGCACTAAGAGAGCTAAAGAAGCTCTCTCTCTTTGGACAAAAAAAAAAAAAAAAAAAAAACCTGTTATTAATTAAATCTCTTTGCTTGTTACTTTTTGTGAGCCGGCGCTTCATTTAACACAGAACTGATTAATTAAAGAAGCATTTTCCTTGCAAGCAGAACTGAGCATTGCCTCTTTACTGCCAAACACTGGGTATTCAAAAGTGTCTTTAAAAATTACGATGCAAACTCGCAGAATCACACAGCTGTTAGGGCTGGAAAAGACCTCTGAGATCAGGGTCCAACCACTGGCCCAGCACCACCATGCTGACCACAAACCACATCCCCAGCTGCCACATCCACAGGTTTTCTTTGCAACACTTCCAGACATGGTGATTCCATGGATTCCAGCTCATTTCAGTGCCTGACCACCCTTCCAGTGAATGATTTTTTCCTAATATCCAGTTTAAAGCTTGCCTGGAGCTGCAGGGGGTTGTTGTGACCAGAGGGCAGGACCCAGCACTTCCCCTGGTTGTACCTCACCCCACTGGCCTCATCCCATGGATCCAGCCTGTCCAGCCCCTCTGCAGAGCCCTCCTGCCCCCCAGCACATCCACACTCCCACCCAATTTGGTGCTGCCTGCAAATTTACTGAGGGTGCCCTCAACCCCCTCGTCCAGATCAATAAATAAACACACCTTGTCCCCACACCTCACCAATCCGTTGTGTTATTCCACATTTCAAACTTAGTTTCACGTGCATTTCCACGTGAGACAGCTTTTCCAAAAAGTCAAGGGTTACACCTCTCAGTCCTCAACCTGTTTTCAGGTCTTGAATCTTCTGCTGACAGCCTCTCCACACTTGCTTGTGGCAAGGCTACAAAACATCTGTCCCTCCCTTTGGTCCTGGAAGCTTGCAGAACTGATGGGAATTTTCTTTATTCTAAGGGTATTTCCCCAGTAAGATGTCACAATAGAGAATATAAATGTTGATATTCTATGCACAACATGCCCTTAGGAGCCACAACAAAACACACCACCCTCAGAAACAAGGTGCTGCAGTAGCAAGGGGAAACCAGGGTCACAGTTTCATGCCATGGCTTCTGTTTTTATGCACAAAGTTAGACTTGCTTGCCAATAATAATATTTCTTTTTTTTTTGTTCTGAAAGCAAAAAACAGCTATGAAAAGTCACACCCAAGAGTTTATTGCTAATTGTGGGAAAATTCTATCAATCAGTCAGCTTAAGCTGAAAATGTGCCTTCCTTTATTGATGCCCCAAATGTAGCTTTTCTTCGGGGTTAACCACACTGTGTTTCTACCACACACGAATCTTGTATTTATGCAAACCCACTAAAAGAAACCAGGAGATCAGCAAAAGACTCCGAGAAATAAATGCACACCTAGCAAAACCTGAGATAAAATACCTAACTTCTGCCATAATCCTGTGATGGAGCTAGCTGAATATTATAAATAATTAAGTGACCCAGCATTCCCTTGATGTTAACCATCACACACCAGGAAAGGCTAAATAAGAACTCACATCCATCACACACAGCCCCTACTCCCTTTCCAAAAATCACCAGTTATTACCAGTTGTTCTCTTTGGGACAGAGGCTGTAAGAGCTTTTAGACTCCATCAACTACTGGATTTTTTTGCCTGGAGAAAAATCCTTCATAGTTATCATCACACGTGGCCATTTCTCTAAAAGCAGCAGCATTTTTTCTGCTTGAAGTACAGATACTGCTTACAGTGCAGTGTGAATATAAAAGGCACTGTTTCACAGATAAAAACCAACCTTTTCATTTCAGAAACCCTCAAATTAGTATCAAAATGATACACTGATAACACTGATTTTTCATGGGAAAAAAAATTAAACTAAGACCAGTGTTTAAAACTGCTTATAGAAGAAAATTAATAATTACCATCTGTTGAACAGAATTTACATATTAATTTCTCTGTCCATATTTTGCTGTCTGCTTGGGCAAATGTGATGTAAGTATATGAATCAGGGACAAGCAAACCCAAAGCAAAACCCAATTTTTAGCACAAAATAGCTGTCAGCAACACCACAAACTAATCTGCACCAATTTTAGTTACACTGGGTTTTCTCTAATGAACACTGTAAACAAAGAATGCAGTTCCCAAGCTTTCTGCACAGGTCAAAACACCCGTTTCCTAAATAAATTCCTTATCTGTTTTTCACAGGATCGAGTGCATTTGAGCAGAAACATTTCTGGTACAGTGTTTATCTGGTTACCAGCAGTAAATTGCTAAAGAGTTTTCACCTGCAGGATGATTCAGTTTGTATCTTCTGCCAGTACCAATGATAATCAAGTTATGGAACCTGCAGGGAAGTGCAGGAGGTGTTGGGTTGTTGCTGCACAAGTATTGAAAATAAAAAAAAATGAAGACAAGCAAAGCAAGACCTCCACCTTGTGGCAGGATGTTTCACAGTCGTGTTTCACAACAATCCTTCTCCTCATCCACAGGAATCCTTGTCACAGCAAAAAAAAAAAAAAAAAAAAAAAAAAAAAAATTATTCTAAAATCTGTATTTCTCCCATTGCCATGGAAGACCAGGTTCCACAAAAAGTAAAACCGAGAATTTGATTATGCGGGAAGGTTCCTACAATGTTTTAAGAATTGTCCATCACCCCCTCCCCCCAACCTTCTTCTGGCACATGTTGAAATGCCACCACGTTGGTCACCAGAAAAGAGCTTATCCGAGACAAAAGACACGTTAAAAAGTCTTAATTTGTCCATGAAAAAATAATAATTAAAAAAAAAAACCTCTAGTCAATTTTTTTTCCTAAAAGAAAATTCCAATCAACTTCCAAAATTTTGGCCGTGCTTTTAAAAAAAACACATTCAGGCTATGTCAAAGATAAACTATTTTACAGTACTTCTAAATCTCTCCTTATGTTATCATGCTGGCTTAAACTGCTCAGCCTGGTACTCCCAGGATGCAGCAAAAGCCAGTCCAGCAAGAACAGACCCATGAGCAAAGATGAGCACAAATGCAACAGAGCGTGAACAAAGCTCTGAAGAATTAATTTTCCAAACGTGAGGTACTCATTTTTCAGAAGAAATATCTGCATCTCAGATGCCACTGTTCCATTTACATGGATGTTTCTCCAGCTTCAAAGACCATCAATTTCAAGGATTCAACACTCATCCGACTTTTAGCTCAGCTCTAGGAAGAAACAGATTCCAAAAACTTTACTCTGTACCACAGAGATACTTTATTACAATGTTTTTCAGACATCAGAATAATGTGAAAAGGACAGAAAAAACTTTCAACATTGGCAAAATTACAACTGTTTCCCATACAAATGTGGACTAGACCTCTAGAGACTTTGTTTCGTTACTAAAAGTTGTAAACAAGTAAGGCAATTCATATTAAAACGGCCTCCTAAATTTGTTAAAAAAAATCCACATAAGAAAATTTAAGCTGGTAACACTATCTTAACAACACGACTACAAGGTGTAACATGAATCCTCTTCCAGAGTAAGAACTCTAAACCAATCCCCAACAGCACCTAAAATACAAAGAGGTCGCAGCAACTAGTCTAGAGTGGTATAATCTAAAAAAAAAAAAAATTCGATCCCCAAAACACACTGGAATATTCCTACTCCAGCAAGGTTTCAATGAGAAGAGACTGGTGTATAAATCTGAGAGAGACAGGAACATCACATCTCAAACAGCTCCTCGAGGGGAGCCACCAGCTCACAGGTCCTGCGAGGAAGTTGAGATACTTGTAACAAATCTTCCTTTTTTTTTGTTTTTTTTCCCCTTAAATTTTTTTTTTTTTTTTTTTTTTTCAGCGGCAGAGGAAAATTTTAAGGCCATCAGACTCGCAGCTTTAAAAAAAAATTCACGGACTGGAAAATAACGTTGTGCTTCTCAGAAGGCTCTGTTCTGCAGGCAGGGATTACCACGGCTGGAGGAACCTGGAGTGGCTGGAATTTCACATGACCACACAGCTTCTGTTAGATGCCCTTTGCTCTGCCTGTTGTGAACAGGGAGGATGGTTTAAAAACAAACAGACAAACAAAAACCCAGCATCAAAACATTCTCCTGCTCAAAGGAATCTACTGTGCATTTTTAATATATTAAATTATTAGGCTGGCACGGTACGAACAGGAGTCAGCAGAGCTGTACAACCTGTTACACCCTGGAATTAAAATAATTTTACCTTGTCCTTTCCTCTTGAGGGGTAATAGAGGACAGGCATCAGAAAAAACCCACAAATAATTGACATATTTGAATCAGGGAGCATACACAAGCACCTTGAGAGGTTTTATATAAGAAAACTAACATCTCTGATTTCCAACAAACTCTTTTTTTTTTGTCTTCAGAATTTCATTTTTTTCAGCCTGAAAAGGGGACATTTTCTCTCATAGGTGTTTTCAAATCTCAGATTTTCTCTATCAGAGAAAATACGTGAACAGAAGTCACGAACATGTGATTTTCTGTATCAGAGATATAGAGAGATTTGAATTCGCAAAACTTTCAGTAAATTTACTTGCTTAAGCCAAACTTTACTATAAACAACTGGCATTGGCGGGGGGGGGAATCTTATTAGGAACAGAGTTTAAGAGGGGAAAAAAAATCCTCATATCTTTAAACTTTTTAAAAAGTGTACTTCTCTGAAAGGGGATATATTAGGCAATATTTTTACACGGGTTTCAACAAGACAGCTCCGTGCTTTCATTAATTAGTGATTAAAAAAAGAAATAAAACAAAAGAACATCCACACTTGGTTTTTTTTATGTTTTGGGAGTTTCTTTTTTATGATTTCATGACTTGTATCTCCATTTCTGCAACGTAAATAACCTTGTTAACCCTAAAAGAAAATACCTGCTGACGGTAAATGTCCTCCTCATCCAGAGCTTCAGCTGCTTCTTCCTCAACCTCCTCGTCTTCCCCTTTGCGTGCTGTTGTTTTGAACACAGTGCTTCTCTGAGCAACCTCCTGCAAGACATTTTTAAGACTTGAACTCTTCAGAGAAAAAAAAAAAAAAAAAAAAAAAAAAAACTCCCCTTTTCTAATCATCTTAAAAATTTGAAAAANCCGTTGCTCATCTGCTTAAAACTTTGAGAAAGGAAAACTCCAGCTGCTGGGAAAACCACTTGTACTCATTTTGTTTGTATACTTTTCAGGGATTTTTGAGCATAAACAGCTTAGTTTTAAACCACTCAATGATTAAAAGGAGCCTTTCTAACAAAACACTCATCAGGTTCTTCCAAATTCTGCCTTTTTTCATATACATTTAAAATATTTTCTTTAAACGGTGGCATGTCACAGTAACTGTCCCACCCCAAGGTTTAAATCACACCTTACCTGAATTAACCCCTCTGTTAATCCACTGCTTCAAGTGAATTTCACTGTAACATTCCCCCCTCCTCATAAGGACGCAGGCTAAAGGAAAACTAATCTAGAAGACAAATCACTGAAGAGTTTACCAAAACTCTCTTTTCAAAGCATGTTCTAAGGCACTGCCCAGCTCCTGGCATGAGGGATGTGTCTGAACAAGTCTTTTTTTTACTATTTAGACTCAATACAGAGTAAAAAAAACCACAGGCTTCCACAGAGGCATTTCTAAACTGCAGCTAATTCTCCAAAAGGAGAAAACTCCACTGAACACCACAGTGCCTTCCTGTGTGAAGCCCTAACCTGCATCTTTATAGGCGATGGCACCACAGAAAGGACAAAGCTCACACACATCTGAGGTGCTTTACCTCTCCCTGAGAATTTTTCAGTACAACTTTCACATCTTCACCGGTGCCCCAGGAGTTCTGGTTCTTCCAGATGAGGTCAGTGGGAGGGCTCGCAGTTACTCCAGCATTTGCAGCCCAGATCTGCCAACACAAGTCACGCAGGAACATTGTTTGCCAGCCCTCACACACATTTCCAAATTACTCATTCAGTCAATGCACTTCTGAATCTCTCCCAGTTAAGAAAACACAAGTGCCTGCGAAAGTTTTGCAAAATAAAACTCCAGAGACTTCAGAGTATGCAAGCACACCTGTACATGGTGAAAACTACTGCTTCATAAAGAAAGTAAAGTCCTGAAAAACACCTTCCTGTATCAATTGTCCCGGCAAGTGGCACAACTAATGTCCAACACGAACACAGGTGATTTATTGCATGCACGAGCACATAGGAAGGACAAAACTCAAAACCTCGTGTCTTTTCGACCCACACGAGTCTGGCCTGGAGTCCATTTCAACTGAGCAGCCAAAGCTTGACAACTTACTGTAACAGTCTGGCCTGCCTTTAGAACATATCTTGAGGTATATCTGTAACTTGCAGAAGTGTCTCCTATTTTTCGGATCATCTCCCAGCCTCCCATAGGTTGATCCTAAGAAAAGGGAGAGGGGAAAGAAAAAAAAAAAAAAGGTATTTCCACCAGCATTCGTATTCTGTTGTGCATGTAGTGTGTTTTATCTTTAAGGCTGTGACACACATAAAACTGTCAGTAAGAGGGGTTTATTATCACTTGATCTTCAGCATGGAATTAGAATAACTTTAGGTAAATTTATCTTACCTCTTATTTGAAGTTAAAGCTTAATACATCCTGCTTTTCTGAGTTCTGATGTTAACTTAACTAATGTTTATGATTTACATCAGTTTTGTTATCACTTGGTCCAGAAAAATACGTATTAGTAATATGTATTAAATACTAAAATCCCCTTACAAATATTTAATGTTTTTTAAGGAACAGAATGGCAAGCAGGCTTCCTAGAAAACAAAACATTGCTGTTAGTATTCTTGAAATGCTTTTACATATGCACACCTGCCACCACATACTCCCTTGCACGACCTATATTCTTTTTTTTCCTATCAACTACTTGAAAAGCATTAACAAATCATATACAAGTCATCTTTACAGAATGACTGCTCCAAAACAAGAGTAGGTGTTTTTTAAATCCCCCCACCAGCACAGCTTCTGACCATTCAACAGCTGCTGCTGGACTCCAGACAGTTAAAAATATCTAAAATAAACAAATCTTAGGTATCTTAATGGATGCTGACATTCAGCTTGTAATTGAAAAAAAACCATAACATACTTAAAGAGGATTTACTATGTTTATTTATAACCTATTTATTTATATAAACTGTCAAGCACTTGTGAAGGTTCCCCAAGTACAGCTTAGTACACTGCACAGCAGGGAGTTGCTCAAACCCAGACTCCCTAGAAAAGTGCTAAAAACATGAACCACCCATGGTTACTGGGAACAAAACTGATGCTTCTCCTTCCTTATGAAACAATGAATGTGCAGGCAAATTAAATAAAAGGTGGGGGGAAAATCTATGTGGTAAACAAGTATGTGTGTGGCAGAGAGGAAGCTAAAAAAAAAAAAACAAAAACACAAAAAGGCAAAAAACCAGAAGGTTCTGACTCAGTAGAAAGTGTAGTTTTTGACTTGGCTGAATTGACTAATCTACACACTGAAGAGTCTAGACCAAGAGAAATGCCATGGTTTCTTGAATTCATTAAATGAAACCACCACTCTCCAGGTGTGGTAATTACAGGTAATTACAATCCACATTATCACAGTCTGGAGGAGCCTGTCCATATCCTCACTGATTAGAGGGGACTGGGACGCCTAGAACCATCTCTGTCATCTAAATCATCACAATGAGCTGCCTTTTAGTGAAGATAAAGGAGGGAAATGTACTGTACCTAACAGCATCGCTTTGAGGGCAACATAAGGAGAAGTTGTGATTATTATTTATCAAAGGGCTCTTCATTTGGGTAGATACGTGTGAACTCCCAGTACAAACTCCACAGTTTATTATTTGATCCACAGAATCAAATGATCTCAGTAGACACTGCAACAGTGGCTTTGGCATGGGAACTGAGGGCTCATAAAATTGTGGGTGCAGCCAAGGAAGAAAAACTATGATTTAAAAAAGCTCTCTGCAGATACAGGGGACATTGGTAATTTCATTGAGATGTGCATTCTGCATCTGTATATATTTCTCCTGGGGCTTTTTAAGGCAGAGAAAGTGCTGAAAAGGCTTCTAAAGCAGACTGGTGTCTGCTTGCAGTATTTCTATTCAGGAACAATGTAATCTGTAAAGTTTTACGGGTGCATTACTTGCAAGGCAGAACTCCGAAGAGCAAGGTAACAATTCGGTGGGCGGGCCACCTTGCAGTAAAACAAAAGCACCGAAAATCATTGGGAAAAAGTCACCAGTCACCAAATCATCAATCCAGAACAGTGTGAAAGCTTTCCTTGAGACACACCAGTTCCTCCATGCCATGAGCTCTGGGGTCAACACGAAGCCCGGGAGCTGAGAGGGCGCTGAGGACGCCCTTTGTGCCCCAGCTCCTGACACGCGTGGCACTCTCAAACCTGTTCAGAGGTGTTCTTCAAGCGGATGAACTTCCCATCCACGTCTATCTCCTCGATAGACACGTTCCCCGTGGCAGAGGCCGAGTGGGAAATGGTCACACTGCTGCTGGCTTCGGACTCCTCCACGTCGATCCTCTTCCTCTTGCCGCCGGCCGTGCGGACGCTGCGGCTGGACGAGGCCCGCGAGACCGTCACCCGGGAGGAAGGGCTGGGGGAGAGCTTCAGCCTGGCGTGGGGAAGGGATAAAACACACACACACATCACGTCAGAGAAAAGCAGGCTCAGGGAGGCACCTTCTTGCTCTCCCCACAGCTCGCTGGCAGAGGGTGAAGCGAGGTGCGGGTCGGGCTCGGCTCGCAGGAGACGCGGGACAGGGTGAGAGGAAACAGCTCAAGCTGTGCCAGGGATGGTTTACACTGGGTATCAGGAGCAATTTCTTCACTGGAAAGGCAGTCAGGCTTTGCTCAGGGAAGTGGTGGAATCACCATCCCTGGAAGTGCTGGAAACACACGTGGATGTGGCACTCAGGGACAAGGTTTAGTGCTGAACGTGGCAGTGCCGGGTCAACAGCTGGACTCAAATCTTTTCCAGCCTTAATGATTCCATGATTTGGGTTTACTTTTTCCACCTTTTTTTAAAAATGAACTTTCTTCTATCTCCTTCCCATATGTTTGCACAGCAATAAAGTAAACAAAGCATGAAGCAGTGAAGCCTTAAGTATTTAAGAGGTGAATAAAACGTTGTCAAACAGCTGATTAATGTTCCTGGAGCACAGAATACTGATGGACTACCACATTAAAAGCATAAAGGCATTTCTGTGCATTTGTTAAAGACTGCAAAGAAACAATGACCCTGGGAAGATTTAAGCCACTGTGGGAAATTTGTGCAAAAATCCAGTGGCATAAAAGCTTTGGCTGTTTCATCTTCTCCAGTTGAGAGGAACCAGCCTTGAGCAGCTCAGAATACAGTGAAGAATCAAACTACTTTAAGTGACAGTTGTGACAGGGTGAAAATTCTCCGTGTTGGAAGAACTCTGAGGCCAGATGTGGAAAATGCAGCTGGCTGATGAGCTGGGCAATCATAATGGTTATGACTTCATTAAAATTATCCTATATTCAAAGAAATTTGGCCAACAGTTAATTAACCTTGCAATTAATTTCAAAAAGGAATATTAACTATGGCACCAAACAGGCATACAAATGACAATCCATTACTTCTGTATTGGATCTTAATTTAAAAAGATGGTGTTTGCTGCCTTATATATCAGAGCTGGCCTGATAATCAGTGTGCTTGGCCTCATGGTGACTTAGAACTGTGTCAGACAGGAGGGGGCAAAACCAGTGCCTTGCAAAGCAGTCAAGCACCACTAAAAACTGCTTTTTAACAGAGAAAGAGACAAGTAAAGGAAGCACAGAGATAACAGAGACACCACCACTTGTTGCTACGTCCTTTCCTACCTCTCCTCTTCACCCTCCAGCAATTTCCGGTATGCATTGATCTCCATGTCAAGTGCCAGTTTAACATCCAGGAGCTGCTCGTAGTCAGTCAGCTGCTCCTGCATCTGATTTCTTATCTCCGCAATTTCCTTCTCTTTCTCCGCCAGTGTTTTGCGGCAGTTCTCCTGCTCCTGGGCCAAGCTGCTCTCCAGCTCCTGTGCTCTGTCCTGCCACGCTCTAGACTGGGAAAAGAAAGCAGTGAAAACATCTGTGACGGTGCAAAGGAAAGCCCACCCAAGCCTGGGTGTGCTCTGCTGTTCAGGCAACGTGGAATTCAGAACACAGAGGTTACGCATCCTCCTCTGTTTCCGAGTTCACACTCGCCCGTATTCAACTTCCTGCTCCCCACTTCACCCACTACAAAAACAAACACTTCAGACTCCAGCGAGACTTGCAACATCCTTGGAAAAACACCTACTTGCTCAATTTTTCTGAGGTCTGAAAATATGCTACATTACTTGAATTCACTCAGGAAAGGAAAATTGAGCTTAAGAGTTAAACTGTTTAAGATGTGCCAGACAGGACACAGTCTTAACCTGCACCAGGGGAGGTTTAGGCTGGACATAAGGATTAATTTCTGCACAGCAAGGGTGGTTAGACACCAGAATGGGCTGCCCAGGGAGGCATGTGGTGGAGTCACCACCCCTGGAGGTGTTTAAGTGCTCTGTGGTTTCCAAACGTCTGCTTTGTGCTTCAGCTTGCTGCTGCTAATCCTGAATTCTGGGGAGGTAGTTCCTCTGAAGGCACAGGGGCTGTTGTCAGTGAAAACCTGCCTGCCTATCACCAAAGCCTCCAAGGCTCACTCAGAGTGTGGTGACAAGCATTCCTTGGAATCCAATTTGTCTCCTGCTTCAAAAATTCCATCAAACCCGCAGATCTTAAAACTGTACACCCAGAATGGAATGCTTACCAAAGAAAGGCCAAAGGATGGCAGCTTTGGGGTTTACTTTCCATAAGCATGGTTTCCTCTGTTTGATTGCCCCTTGAGATTTAATCTTTTTTTTTTTTTTTTTAAATTAAGGGACAGACACAGGAACCCAATGCCCCACAATCACAGAGTCTGCTATGCATGCACCCAATTTAGGAAATCATCCTAGACCCGAGACAAAGAGAGAAGAGTCTACATGTCTGACACCAGGGACCAGTGTAACTGGTTGTCAATGTTCAGTCAGATAAGGAATTTAATAAATGGAGTTTTGTGTCTGTCACATGGAAGATCACAGTGGAGTCTACTACAGAGCTCCATGCTGGCAACTCAAACCAGACCAGCACCAGAGACTAGAGTGTTCTAAGAAAATAAAGCTTAACTTAGTGCTAGTAAAATGGAAAACTAAAGTGTGCTGGCTGACTTCACTAACACTATCAAAAAAACCCCCAAAAACACAGCAAAATGGTTTCTTTGGTGGAAAAAATCAGTCAAAACGACAAAAGTTAATTTTCATAGCCCTGAAGTTAGCAACAAACACTTCTGCCACTGCAGAAGCAAGCTGTCACTCCCGAAGTGACAGAACAGAGGTAATTAACTTAAAACACCTGTTGACTGAACCTCCAAAAGACGATGTTAATCGAAAGGCAGAAATAAGATCTAAGGGGCCAAAACTTTCCATCCAGTTCCTGTGTAACCTCATGCACATTCATTACATCACCTGATCTTTTCCAGAGACTAACCTGATGATATAAAAGGAAAACTAGGAAGATTCTTACTAGTACCTGACAACTTATTTGGAAAATTACAAAATAATGTCCCCTGCATTTATATTCTTCACTTAAAATACATAGAATTTTGATGTCCTACTGCATAGGAGGAATACAATTCAAAATACAAGAGGAATACAATTCAAAACGTATCACAGAAAGGATCAAACAATACTAGTATTTTATATTCCTAAAAAAACTTACAAGTTTTTTTGCATTTTCAAGTGAGTTACAAAAGCTTAATGCAGAACCAGCTCCTGACACTTCTCATTGTCACTCTGGATTTCCCAATGCAGTGCACACAACGTTACAAGCAGGCCAGTACTGAACAGATCACTTGTCATTCATTATGTCATACTTCCCTGGGTGTGATCTATGCCCTCTGTGACCTAGGAATAATTGATTTCTGCTCGAGATCCTGCCCTACAGATGCTCAAGTACAGTTATTTGATGTTTTCACTCAGCCTCATATTCCTAATACGGGCAAGATCGCACCATCAGGTTTTTTGGGGTTTTTTTTCAGATGTCTAGATGCCAACTGGATCTAGGATGAGAAGAGTCACTGAACAGAGACTGCAAATTCCAGTTCTGGCTTTGAATGTTGCTTTGTGACATCCTACGCTAGGCTGTCCAGTTACTACTAAACTGCTCAGTGTCAAGAACTTTTAATACAGGTTTGTCTAAAAGGGCCTCACCTATCCACAAAAATTTTCAAAAAAGCCAGTTAACAGCGCCCCATTTCAAACACTAGCTCTGTAGCAGAATACTGCACAGAAAAAAAAAAGATCAAAGTTTTTTCAAAAGGAGATATGAAGGAATTTGAAAAAGTGCAGAACAGGTAGGAGAGAAGACAAACTAAAGTCGTGACGCTGAACATACTCACAAGTTAAGGAAAAGACAGACCTTTAATACAAAAGCCAACAACTGCAATGGAAAGGAAAGCCCTTTAATATAAAAATCAACAGCTGTAATGAGCAGGGCTGAGGAGGCACAGCTGGTTACCTCTTTCTGGAGGCTGGCGATGTGGGAGGACAGGCTGTCGATGCGGATGCGGCTCTCGTTCAGCTGCTCCCTGATAGTGTTGGCTGCAGAGCTGCTCATCTCCGAGGACAGCCTGGCACTCTCCAGCTGCGGGACACCAAAGTTAAGACATCAGTTTCAAAGTAACTTTCACTAGAAGTTAAAAAAAAAAAAATGAATCACTAAAAACCCACACCCAACTCTTAAGCCACCAAGTTCCTCTCTGCAGCTCCAACGCAGAGAAACATTTCTTTCTTTAAGGCTAAAATGTGGTGCCCTCAGTTACCATGTTGGATAGCCCTGCCTGGAATTCCAATTCTCTGAATATTTATTTGCCTCTTTATCCCTATTTATTTAGTATCCCTATTTACAGGATTAAAACTTTCCCTTGTAGACATTGCTCAAGTTTAACTACAGAGTTCAGTTTTGACGCTCAACAAAGTTTATGTAATATGCTTGAACTAAAGAAGCTAAAATGGAATTGCCAATACTCTAAGAAGAGGCAAACTTGTTAATTTTCAGGCAATATAAGCAATTTGGTAGCAGTACCAGCACCCTAAGCCACTGCTGCTTCATTCTGTGACTTCAATCTTGAATAGTTTTACTTTTATAAAGTAACTAAATCATTCCTGCTGAACACTACCATGCACACGTGAGCTGCACTATAGATTTATTGACCTTGTTGATGATGATGCAAAGGAACCTAATTTTTTTTTTTTTAATAAGTTTCCAAAAATACAGAAAAGTATCCCTGATGAGAAAGACCAAGAAAGCAATGAGAGGTTGTGTTTCTAGCTAGATCTTATTTAAAATAATCTTTTTCAAGCCAGATCGAAGGCCTGGAGAGAAGCAGGCTGAAAAGACCAAAAGCAATTCTAATAAATTCAGTTTGCCACCTTGCTTTTAAAAAATACTAACTGCAACAAGCACAGCCACAGAAGCAAGGTTCAGTTGAGACATCAAGGTGCCTCCTGACATAAATGCTGAGTAACAGCAGAGGAAGGAAATGATGAAGTATAACTGATTTCAGCTTTCTGTCTAGATGAGTGAAAAACAGAAGTTACTGGGCATTGTAAAACTTCCCCATGTTTTGTACAGGGTCAGAGGACTCTATCTTCTGTCTTCTCAGCAAGACCCACTATGAATTTTTACATAAAATATGGGACACCTCATTGATCATCGTTCAGTATCATACCGAACAACATGTGAACTTTCCTTGAATGCACAGGAATCCCAGCATTAACCACTTTTCCCCCCAGATCACCTTCACACGGTGCTTCCTTCCCTTCTGTTATTGTACTTGATGAGGATTAAACCTTCTCCCAAAGTGAGATGTGAAAATGCAAATTCACACTCAAACGCATGCTAATTCCAAACCGAGCTCCCTAATAAACCCCTCTGGGCTGCCAGTAATTATGGTGCTAAGCAAAACAAAAACAAAGTACATCAAACAGCTGTGTGAAAGCATGTTCTCACTTTGGAGTGGTAAGTCTCCTCAAGCTCTTCTTTGTACAGCTTCACTTGTGCGTCGTGCTGCTCTCTGATCTCATGGAGGGCCTGGGCCAGTTTGTGTTCGTACTCAATCTGACGCCCAGAATCGACCTCAACTAGGCGAGTTTCATGCTTCCTTCTTGTCTCGTTGATCTCCTATGAGAAGCAGAAAAACATTGTAACATGCAGGAAATACAGGAAAAAAATTTTAGAAGACTATGCTGCTGAGGGGTGAGTAAGGCAGGTTCTAGCATTCGATTATTTTGACACGAAACTTTTAGTAGAAACAGTCTCCCCAGTCTTATTTTGCAACAGCCACTCATTAAAGTAAGAGCTAGGATACCACCAGCATTTTTTTTCTGAGAGTTCTCTGTACTTTCAACAAATACAACCCAGCACCATTAGACTTTAGAAATACATCCCTCCTTTCTTGAGGTGTCTTCTGTGCCCGCACAAAATCAAACTACTGCGAAATAACAGTCACTCCACTTTCCCCATTTATTCATGTGCTTGACTGTGCTTTCTCTGGAAAGAAAGGGACTCCAACAACAAGAAACAAAGCTGAAAATACTACTAGCAGGAAAAAGTACACAGGGAACAAAAGACAGTATGGTCAAGTACATTTGTTACTGCTCTAAGGCTCCTCCTGGAAAGCCTCAAGTGCTACAAGTGAAAGGGAGAGCGTCAAGAAAAGCTTCTAAAAGACAACTATTCATCCACTTTTGTTTCCATTAATCAAAAGCATACTGTAAGAAACGTTTGAAATCAAAAACATTGCGGCTCCACAGAACCTGTTTTGACTGTCCCTCTCCACTTTATTTGTCGTAATATAATTATGTGGGAAATTACTAACCTGCTTTCTCTCTGCTAAGAAAAGACATGTGCATTGCATACCATGATCAGAACTCAAGACGAAACAACATGATACATGAAGTTATTTTACCACAAGAATTCAGAGCTAAAATCACTTTTCCTAGAAAAAGGAAGTTAAAAATCTTCATGCTAGAACAGAGGTAAACCCTGCTACTCTGAGTAGGAGTTCAGACAACTTGCAGAGGTACCTCCCAACCTAAATTATTTTCCATTATTTTTCATTTCTGTTCTACAATGACCTCCCCATCATCTTCTTCCCTTTAAAAATGTTAATTCTTGAGGCTAAAGCATTTACCTCCTCATACATATTTTTGCGGAATTCCAGGTCCTCAATGAGGCTCTGACAGCGGTTTTCAAGGTCCACCTTCTGCAAGGTTTCATTTATAAGCTGGTCCTTGGCAGCAGCTAAAGAAGCTTCAAGCTTCAAGGAACAAAAGAATCAACATTACAATTATGCAGCAGAATGCACAAAATGCCTCACAGAACTGCATATTAAGGTTTAACTTGACAATCAAATCCCAGCATTTAGCCCAGCAATAGCACATATCACACACACACTTCTGCAGCTGCTCACGCCAGTGAGTTCTGTGTATTTCACATTGGTAAGCGGCATTAAATTTGCTACTCACTAATTTTCCTTACAAATCAACTTTTAATGCACGGCAAATACCAATTTCCTGGTCTCCACAACTCGTCCTCGTGGGGTGGTGTTGCTCAAGATCACAAACCAAAAGGCTAACAAAACTGGGACAAGAGGTTTTTTTCCTCATTGTTCCATCAGAACACGGAGAACCCACAGGCAGAACCAAAAGGAGGGCAGAGAGAATCACAAATTTACTTGTCAGTTATTATCTGTTCTTGTGAAGCCAATCTGCGCCCCCCCAAAACACTTCTGGAATGTGTCAAGTGTACTTTGAGTCCTGACCTGCTTTCTTCCCCATAAGTAACAGCCCTTGCAATTTCAGCACCTGTAATTTTAAGAGCTCTCTCTTCCACCATTCATGTTATCAACAAAACTCAACAGTACTGGACTCAAAAACCTACTCAACACTGCTTCTAGTGTTGCAAGTGAACCACAATTTGTTCTAGCTGTGACTAGATGACAGGTTTTCATCCTTTTTTGTTGTTTACAAAGTTATATTTTATGAGAATGGCCGCTCATAATATAGAAAAACCACCTCACTTGCTAACAGAACCTGATGGTTAAATGTCACTTCTTCTCACCTCTCTCATTTGATCTTTCAAATCTTCAATTTCTCCCTCCAGACTTTTCTTATCACCAAGGGCTGTGGCCAGGGCTGCTTCTTTAGAATTCAGGGCTGCTTCAAACTCACGAAGTTTGACTTGGGCTCCACTGAGGTCAGATTCCTTTTTTGTATAGCTGGAACAAACCAGAGAAAGGTGTCAAGAAAGCCTAGAAATGCCCCCAAAGTCGACTTCCGACTAATGGAGCAATCTGAATCCCAAACTTGAGAAACATCTGGCAAAACCACTTTGTCTTAGCTAAATTTAGGTGCTTTGCAGCACCCTCCTGATCATACATAATGGTTAAGCTCCACAGACCTGAGGAAACCGATCCAAACCCTGTCCACACAATATCTGAAATCACAGAAATTGCACTTGGTGCAGAGGTGATGCGATTCCTTTACGATGGCAAACACACAAGCTTCTCAAATGACCTTCAAATTCAGTTTTTGTGCCTACACAAGCAGTCAAGCAGTTTCTAGGTGTTTATTCCTGAAAACAGTGTATTCAGACAGAGAAATCAAATGGGGAAAAAAGTAAAGCCATGTCCCATAAGCAGGACCTTACTATCCACAAATAATGCTATAACAAGCCACTATCACAAACAGGAGAAAGGAAACCCATATTCATGAACTTAAATGTTTCTTGTCCTTAGATGGCACAAGCAGCCACTAAACGTATAAAAAGTTCTTCCACCTTGGAGTTCATTCATTTTCTCCCTGGGATATCCACATTTGTCTATTCAGGGCAGTAGCATGCAGAAGTTCTAGCTGGTTTTAATTGAACTACGAACATCTTAAAGGAATGGACAGATTTAGGCTAAATGATACCACAGCTGGCACATCCTTCTTCAGTTCTCACACTTTTCTTTCCAGATGTAAAATTATAAAAAAAAAAAAAAGGCAGAATTAACAACATAATGCTGAGAAGACTTAAAATTGGGTAAAGATCGATTAGGAATACACCCACTACTCTTTTTAATCACTGTGCAGCTTATAAAGCACAACATCAATGCTTCTCAACAAAAGGAGACCCAACGCAAAATCAACACCATTTTAAAAGGAGAGACCCTCAGGTTTAAAAGATGCTTTCTTTTCCCCCCCAAGATTACCTGCACTTAACGTCAGGCTCAGGAGAGGTGCGTGCACACAGAAGGGTGCAGGGATGGCATCCGTGTCCGGAGGATTCAGCACCGCAGCCACACCACATGGCAGGCTTTACGCAACAGACTTAGCGCCGGCTAATCCCGATCCCGCGGGATTAGCACCTGCTCTCCCTCCCCGTGGCATCCAAGGGGCAGGCTGGGTGCCCCTGAGACACACAAAAACATGCTCTGCTGCACTCAGCTGCTTCCTGCTGCTCAACGCTGCCCAGTCCCTTCGTGGCACTTCACTCCTCAGACCCACAGCTCAGACAAAAAGCACGTGATTTAGGGTTTGGAAACGTGGGCTCCTGCTTCCAGCTCTCTGCATTACTCACTGGAGGTTCTGTCCGGCCTTTCCTCTCCCACCCTGGCCTGTTGAAACTTCAGCATGCAAGGAAGGCGTGCAGCAGAAGAGGAAAAAGAAGGAAGGGAAGGTGCCTTGCCCCGGTACATCTATAAAAAACCCAATCTCTCCATTCCCCCCTCTCAGGAAAGATGAGGGCTCACAGCAGACATTTGTTGCTTGATCACTGCTGGAAAAAGCTCTAATCAAAACATGAAGAAACTGCTTCTCTCATGCTGAAACCAAGCCTACCAAGAGAGACCCTGAAACGAGAAAGCTGCAGAGCCATAGAGAGTGTGCTGCTCCCCAGTCTGCCCCAAATTATCCTGGCCTCTGAAACAGGGAGACCTCCCAAAACACACCACCATCCAAAGTATGTGAATACCTTAAAACTACCTGGATTTTAAATTCTTTTAATGCAAGTATCTTTTAAATCCATTTACAGACTGGAAGGCAGCTGAGAAGAGCACTCTTGCCACGCATCAGCAGAGAAAAAAGGGTATATAAAATGGACTAGCAACAAGAACATGATTAAAACCCAGTGTAGTACCTGTACCACAAAAACTAAGTATTATCAGTTAGATCAGCCCTTTCTGGCTTGTTTGCAACAAGATTGCCTGTGAAGCCACACTACAATTTAATGCAACAAAAGCCACAGCAGGGGAGGGTGGTGGGTGGGTGGAGAATTAAAATTAAGCACTATTAGTTTTTAGTGTCACGAGTTGTCTATGAGACAGCTCATCTGAACACATTCTCAGAGAGAAAACAGAAACTGGAGCTCAACACTTCAAACGCCGAGAGCCAGATGAAATCTCAGCAACTCAGCAGTGTCATCCCATCCCTAAAGGGAATACAGGAAGGGAGGGAAAGATCAGAAAAGCCTCTGTGATTTATAAAAACAAACACTAATGTATACAACACATACTTCACCCTTACACCCACTAATTTTCACCAGGAAGAACTTCAGCCTCTTGACAATAGCTGGCTTTTTCCTCTCCAGCAAAGCCAAAGCTACATCTGAATACAGCAAATGAAAAAACCGCAAACACCTTCCTGTTACAGTGTTCAGAAACTAGCTAGAACTGTACTCCTCCTCAAGTAGTTTGACTCACGAAAGGAAAATAAAAGCAAAGAAATAACTGACGACTTGCACCTTTTTCAAAGAAGAAGCTTGGCTTTTCTCTCTTTTGGCTTTTCTCTCTTTTGGCTTTTCTCTCTTTTGGCTTCAAAGCGTGTGGATCTTCTCATCTGTGGAATTGTTAAGAACAGCCTAGAATTTCCCGTAACCTCCTTAAACTTCTTGCTAAGTTAATAGAAAAGCCATACAAAAAAAAAAAAAAACAACAACAAAAAAACCCAAAACCAAAAAAACTCAAACAAAACCAAAAAACCAAAACCCAAAGAAATTATTTTCTAGCAGTTTAATAAGTTGAACTGACCATCTGGAGCCAGACAAACCACACAACTAATGCAAGGGATGCAGTCAGCAGCCAGATCTGGGGAGGTGTAACTTACAAAAGTCCTCTGAAACTGACCAAGTGCAGGATGCCATCACCCTACAGCAGACTCTTCTCACCTCCCACTCCCCCACCCACTCTTTTCTGCCACTACTTGAGTCTGATCACAAAAGCTAAGCATTACTAACACTAATCAAACCCTCCTCTAAAAGCATTGGCTTTCAGCCAAGTCATGACATAGATACACACGTGTTGTAATTCCTGATAATGCAGCCTATATTTAGATCCATATAAAATTACATTTACTGCACACTGGGCTGTCTTTCCACTACAGTTGTAGAGAAATACGAAAATAATAAAAAAACCCCAACTACAGTCATTAATGCTTTAAGTTTTATTTAGCTAGCAGCTGGTCTCCCACATTGTTCCCCTATGGCAGACAAATCACTAAGGCTGTGTTTTGCAAGAAAATGACTTAAAATAACATAAGAAGGACCTAAGAGCATTCAGATTTTTTTACAGAGATCCACATGTAAATAAGAGTAACTGGAGAAGCTTGGCTTTCCTGTAAATCAATATATGTAACGTGGTTTCAACTTGTCTCATGTCACTCGTTTTATTCAAATGTAGTGTTTGAAACCAACAACAACACACCATCTCTGGTGACACACTGCTCAGCTCTGACCCTGCTTGAAGTCCCAGATCCAACCTGAAGTTCATGGTCATCTATGTGAATCCCACAGCTACAAGCCCATCTCTAAGCAGAACCTACACACACAAACACCCATCAATCCACTGCCCATTACCCTGTCATCATTACATGTCCACGTATTTGAGACCAAATATTTATGCCCTACACTGCACAGAAGACATGCTTACTTGAGAATATAAATTCTGACACTTCAGTGGCTTAAATTATTGTGCAATGAGTTAATCACTCCACTCCTCCCCCCTCTGGGTGCTCTATGGTACGCATCAAAACAGTGACAGATTTCAGATTAAAGCTCTGGAACTCCCCAGACTCCACTCTTTGCCTTACTTTTCCAGACTGCCTAAAGAAATAAAAAATATGCTTCAAAAATTTTCAAGCCAGCTTCCTTTCCACAGTTCCTCCCTAGCTCCTTGCACCACATATGCACCCTGGAAAACCCTGGAACAGGTGTCACATCTTCGCCTGCACCAGCACCACATGTTCTGTGTAGCTGCTCAGGGTACCAGCTGCAGAGTGCCACACACTTGGCACAGTAATTCAAGCCACAGGCTGATGGGAAGCTGCTCCTGGTATTTATTTTACTACCTCATCTCAATGCAGAAATGCACCTCGGCATGCAGATGGGAAGGAAGGCCAACTGGAGACAGAAAGCAAGACAGACAGATAAATAATCCCTTTGATATTTAAAATTAAAGCTTAGCTCCTTGCCACAATTACATCTGCTATTAATGCTTGCACTCTACAAAACACCTGAAGATAACACAGGAAGATTAAATTCTTTGCCAACATCTTCAATAAAACACACCATTTCCTTCGAAGTTGCTTTAATCACATTGTCTCCTCTTCCAGGAGAGCAGATGTCCCTCAGCACTGGAAAACTGCCACAGTGAAACCCCAGCCTGCCAAAGACAAATGTAAACAATGGGTTTCCTAAATGAACTAGTGTTAACACCAGCTAATGCTTCCTAAAGAACACAATTTCCTCACACAACCAACCTCAACGTGGACAAGTCCACCTCGGGACTTTTGACCTTGGGTACACTTAATTAAGTCCCCACCACAAAAATTCTCCGAAATAAATTTTCTTATCTCGGAAACCCTTTCCACCAGCGGAAAACTGTGCTGAAACCTGACCCATCAGCAAAGCCACACAACACAAGAGCCAGCCTGGCTTTCTGAACAGCCCTCGTTCAACCTGACTTGGTGACACAGCTGCGCCAAACTTCACAATGTGTGCCCTTGTTAAGTTAATTGCTCGAGTGACACACGAGACCTTTTTCCCTCCACCATCCAGGCTCTGCAGTTCTCCCGGCTGTGCAGTTGTGGCAAACGATGAACCTATGACACATTTCCCCTCAAAAGCAGAAGCTTTATCCGGTCTGTAGGATGTGATGAAGCAACTGGGACCTGGCTGCTGAAATGATGGCATTATGATGTGCCCAAGGATCACATCTTCCACTGCTTTGTTTGCCTTGTCTATTTAACCCTTTTCTCAAGAAATACGAAATTTGCAGCAATCCGAACTCCCCAGCCAACACAACACTGCTCTGCTATACAAAGTGCACTCTACCTAAAAATATCAGGAGTTATGACCTGAAAATAACTTGTTTCTAATTGTACCATCACACATTTTGAGACTTCATGATCCAGCTATCCACAGGCAACCACCTACTTTCACTTTTATTGTTCATGAGGAAGTCCAGCAGCTGGAAATCAATATGCACAGACATTCTTTCCATGGAGCTACTGCTGGTGTCTTCCACAGCCCTTGATTGCAAAACTGTCGCAGTCACAATTAGCTATTTGCATTGTTGATACACTACTTATTAAAATAGTCTATTAACATATTTAAATACACTATTTATTTAAAGGAAGGAAGTAGAGGGATATCTCTACAACATCTATCACCAGTGGCAGAGCTTAAAGTCTTGCCTCATCAGCACTGAGAAAACGGACTGAAAATACTGTGAAATTGGTACGGTCTCTCAATTCTTTCTCAAGCTACGAAAGAGAGATCTCCCTCTTCTCCACCTCCCATGAGCTATGCAAGAGCTCTATACAACTAAACTCAAATCAGATATTTTTTCCCCCAAGTCTTGAGATACAGAGATTTATTTTCCCTTATCTCCGTTCTGCCCATCATAAGCTCCCTACTTACACAACTATGAGTATCATTCTCCCATCCCCTTCCCAGAACAGAAATAGGGAGGCTGGATTTTTTTAACCTCATTTTTTTCCCCCCTAGTTCTTTAAAGATTGGAAGTATCAAGGGAAACCTTCATATTTAGCTACAGCAGAACCCACTGCACGGCAGGCACTCTACACGAAGAGCATGCAACAAGTCTGCTATATATAGCAGTGTCAGCTACAGAAACAAATGCAGTTTCTCTTGAGGGATTAAAAGCATGAACAGAGCAAGCCTTTGGTGCACCACAGAGATGGCACTGAAGTCAGCAAATCCAACAAACAGGTGACTGGATCTCTAATTCTTATAAAGAAAGAATAAGAGAAGCCCTCCAGCACTTTGAGAGTAACTAGTAGTTAGAGTTTGATGCACTGATTTGAAGAGTGGCTGAAAGACTACTAGAATAAAATGGATCAAGCAATTAAGAAAGATGCTGTGCTAACCAGAGAAAGCAGAGCTGCAAAAGAATAACACCTGCAAAAATATTCAAGTAGCACAAGAAGGCCAGCTAGACCATGAATGATATTGCCCAGCTTCAGATAACTAAGTGGCAAATCATCCTTGCTCCCCCCACAGACCCAGGACACCTCGAGAGCTATTTCTCCTCACACTTCTCCACTGCCTCCGAAGGGAACCAAAGCCACCCACCAATTTGAGTGTTACGACAAGGCTACCAGAATCCTAAACCACATGAACCAAAGATGCTAGGAAAGTCTTTTTTTTTCCCCCCTTTTTTTTCCCCCCCAAGTGGCGCTCTTAGATCCAAACTATTACTTACTCAAACTAAAGCCAGCACATACACCACATTGCAGTTCAGCTTTCAGAGAGGGCAAGGAAGATTCTGTTGAGAGCACACATTCTCATCTCACCTCGCAAACCTTTACAGCACTCCTACGCGCACTTGGGCAAAACGTTTTCAAGAGTATTTTTTGTCAGGTTATAATGCGACTCAACAGCTTTAAGAAGCCATGAGGGTGAAAAAACCCTTTGCTCCTTTTTAAGACTTTGCAAAGAGAATTACAGATCAGCTTAGATATCCCCGAGATATCCATCTCAGCAACACTCAATGACAAGTAAGAAACTGCACGCCCATCGGAAGGTCTGCCACCAAACACCACCAAAGAGCCACAAACAGGTGGAATACAGGAGACTCAAACAGCATTTAAGTGCTTGTTTTACTACACTGTCCAGGAGTTCTTGTCCAGACCTATCTCCTGGGTTCTCTGGGGTATAAAAATGACCAGCTTGAGACATGCACCCACTATCAGGCAGTGAGACCACTCTCCAGAAAGGCTGTGGCTGCAAGCACAGGAGCAATCAGTCCCCTGCCCCCACCAAATCATCAGTTTTCTGCCAAGTATCCTACCACAGGAAAATGCAAGACAGAACATGAAGATGTCCATGTCCACATTATTAACGCCTTGGTTTCAGCCACAAAAAGGGAATCCACCACAGACTGCCTTTAGAGCCCAATCCCCCACGTGCAGTCTTGTGAGAAGCTCACAGAAGAGTGTGTCTTCCTCAATAAAATCACTAAGAGGTGGAAATTCCTGGCTTGACCTTGGAGTCAGATAATGCTGGTGCCTGTCTGCAGCTACACCTGGCTTTCCCTATCACTGTCAATGACCACTTTGATTTAAGACCTTCATAAGGCACCAAGAGGCAATCTCAAGAACAACCAGTCTCACTAATTAGAAGCTCACGGTTTTAGCTTTTTAAATAAGAAAGAATCCAAAAGATAGCAGAGCTGTCTGCAGATGCACGAAAACATCAATATGCTGGTTACACACGAAGTATCCTTTTCATCACGAAAAACCAGGGCTGAGAGGGCATTTAAGAGAACCAACAGGTTATACAGTAGCAGAGGAAGATTAAAAACTCTGGAGGTTTTCCCCCCAAACTCTGACACACCTAGTGATTCCAAGACTAAAGCTCGAATGCCTAAAACTGCAGCAGTCACAGAAACCAAACGGATTTTCTGTTTCTGATAAATTCTGATAAACCAGGTAAACACAACCAAGGAAGCAAACAAACAACTGAATCAAGGCGAACGTGTAACAAGCAAAATCTAGCGTCACAAAATCAGTTTGCTGCACGAGCGGGGAACTTGGCACTGTGCCGTAAAGCCGTCAATCTGGAGGATGCGTGGACACAAATTCTACCTTTTGTAACATCTGAACAGCCTGGAAGGCGCACAATGTTAAGAGTTCTCTTTGGTTTTAAATATGTCCCATGTATTACACAGCGAACATTTTCATATTAAGTTAATGTGTTTCACAAAAGTTCAATTTTTCATTCCGAAGCAGCTTGAGCCTTAAAGAAAGCCCCTGTCTGCTCAAAGAGCAGTGAATATTCATGGAATCACAGAATGTTAAGGGACTAGAACGGACTCTAAAGCCCATCTAGTCCCAAGTACCTAGCCAGGGGCAGGGATGCCACTCTCTAGAGCAGCTTGTTCAGAGCTCCATCAAGCCTTTCCTGGAACACTCCCAGTGATGGGGCACCCACACCATCCCTGGGCGACCTGTGCCAGGGTCTCATCACCCTCACAGCCAAGAATTTCTTGCCGGTATCTCATCTAAACCTGCCCTTCTTCAGTTTAAAGTCATCCCCACCTTGTCCTATCCCTCCGAAACCTTGTCAAAAATCTCTCTCCAGCCTCCTTTAGTTACAGGAAGGTGCTCTAAGGTCTCCCTTACTGCGGGTGGCAACCAAAGCACTTTACCTCATTTTTTAAGAGCCGACCTCCCTGTGGAACCTGTTCTAGCGCCTCACCACCAGCACAGTAAGGATCTTCTGCCTAACATCTAACCCATCAAACCAAAACTTCCCCCTGTTTCCGTCTGCACGGGTTGGAGCCATCCTGACGGGCACCCGAGCGCCGGACCGGCCGCGGATGCTGCGGGGACCGGGGAACTCGCAGCCGGCAGGGGCGGCGCTCGGGGCCGGCGCTTCCCGCCGGGGCGGAGCGGCGGCAGCGCTGCCCGTGCCTCATTCATTCCCTCATTCATTCCCTGCCGCGGAGCCCCCGCCGGAACGCGCAAGGGACGGGCGGCCGGGAGCGCGGGGCGCGCACCGCGGGTGCCCCCGCCACCGCTCCGCCCGCATCCCCGTCTCCATTCCCCCATCCCAAGGATGCTTCCCGGCCCTTTCCCCGCTACCCACCTGCCCAGCAGCTGCTCGTGCTCGGCGCGCAGCTTGCCCAGCTCGATCTGCAGCTTGGCGCGCTCCCGCGCCGTGTCGTCCAGCGCCCGCCGCGCGTCCGCCAGCTCCGCCTCGTAGATCGCCTTAAGCCCGGTGACTTCGCGGCCCCGCACCTCCTCCCGCTGGGTCACCTGCAGCTGCAGCGCGCTGTTCTCCGTCTCCAGGCTCCGCACCTTGTCGATGTACACGGCCAGCCGGTCGTTCAGCTGCCGCAGCTCCTCCTTCTC